>PVKB01001399.1:35875-424975 GCA_004027205.1 Ctenodactylus gundi
GGGGGGGGGGGGGGGGGGGGGGGGGGGGGGTGCGCCAGGGAGGGAGGAGGTTTTCTCCATCCTCACGTGGGGAGGCACAGGCCTTTTGTAAGAGGGAGGTGAGGATGGTATGGGTGGCTAGGCGGGGACAGGCAGAGGATGGGAGGGACTGGACGTCGGGAAACCAGGTAGCGCCACTCCTGTTGGAGCCCTGCCACATCCTGACCCACTGGCGGTGAGGATGGGGACAGGGGCCTGACGTGTTCTGGAGGTAGAATGCACTGCTGCTGGTCATCAGCTAGCTGTGTCCACCCCCCACCCCATCACAGCTGGACAGGAAACAGCTCTGCGCTATGGCCACCAGCACCTGGATGGCTCCATCACTGAGACCCGTGCCGTGAGCAGCCCTCGGATACCACCCCTGCTTAGCTGCAGGGCTGCCCTGGATCACAGGTACACGTCAGAGTTCTCATGCAAGGATGAGGAGGAGTAACATATGTCACAGATAACTGTTTTGGTTAAAATGTAAAGTGGAGGGGCTGGAGGAATGGCTCAGCAGCTAAAGCAAGTACTAAGCCAAGCGCTAAGTACCTGGGTTCGATTCCCCAGCACCACATAAACCAGGCGTGGTGGTACACACCTGTAATCCCAGCCCTAGGAAGGCTTAGGCAGAGGACTGCCATGAGTCCAAGGCCAGCCTGGGCTCCACAGTGAGTTCAGGACCAGCTTGGGCTATAGTGTAAGGACTCTGTCTCAATAAATAAACAAATAATTTTAAATGGAAATTAGTGTAGTTATTCTCTTACCATGTGACATCAAAGTGGTCATTAATTTCTTATTGTTTTCATGCCTGTAAAATAAAGAAACACCTTGAAATAAATAACAATCAGATTGTTTTATGAAGAACATGTCAGGGGAGCAGCAGTGCTGTCATTCAAAGCAAGGCCAGAAATGACCTGCTTCCCTGATTTTAAAAACGCAAAGTCAATGTCAGGACTCTGTGGCCAGAGGCAGCAAATGACACTACGGTGGGATTGTCTCAGAGCAGCGTCACCGTCCTGTGTGTCCCTTGGCTGTGCTCTGTGTGCCCTGGAGGGTGCGGAGGCATCCAGACCCTCACTGACAGTCTTGGCAGGAAGGGCCCTAGGGCTTTGGGGGTGGGATGGGGATTCAGGATGTCTGCACGGAAAGGAAAGTGACGGCGAGGAAGGTAAGGTACTCACCTCAGTCCCACTGGTGACAGCAATGCCAATCTAACCCAGGAAGGAGCAACACACACATGGCAGAACATGCACTCACCACAAGCACCTGCGCTTAGATTGTTGCGTGTCAAGTAAGTATAAAACGAGAGTCTTGGCTTCTCGTCCCACTGACTTTCTGCTAGGGACAACGGGACCACAGCACTGGCATTGCAGGATGGGATTTCTTAGCACGCCCCTTTCGGGTGCTTTTTGCAATTTTAATGCATTTAAAAGTCCCCATGGGATTTCATTTACACTTTATATTATCCTTAAAGCTTGAAGGCCAAGGGGAAGAACACTCAAATATCCCACTCTTCCTGGCCAGGTCCCTGCTCCCCTTGACTAAGCATCCTGCAGAGCAGCTCCTCCTGCCGGGGCTGGGCTGCCTAACTGCAGCCTGGAGGCCTGCCGGTGTCACGCCGGAGCAGGTAACCTTCCCCGGGAGTCGCATCTCCTGCCTGTGAGTTCAGTGAGCGAGGGTGCCCACTCTGTCCTCAGTGAGGCATGGAGGACCCGACACCAACCGGAAGGATCCGCAGCCAGCTGCCATCGAGCTACTCTGAAGTGGGTACCATGAAGTGGACCCAGGAGGAGCCCCCCTAAGAGAATGCACACACGTGCCCGAGTGTGGGCACACGACGGGCGCTGGGGCCCGGAGACGCTCCACTAGGCACACACGGAAGCGGGCTATCAACCACAGGCCAAAGGCGAAGAGGCCAACTGACCAGCAGTGGTCCAAGTCAGAAGAGCGGAAGGGGCAGAGGAGAGCTGTCTCCAGAGGAGAACTGAGAACCGGTGGTGGATGACAGCAGGGGCCTGCAGGATCCCCGCGGAGGGGAGCAGGGGACGTCACAGGCCAGGGTCCCCATCGTTGAGGGCTGAGCTGCGGGGTGGGGGTGGTAGGATGCATACCAGGGACCTGAACGCACACACCAGGACAGGGAAGTGGGCAAGCCTGGCCGGGGCCGCTTCTCTGAGCTCAAGATAAGTCCAGTTTCCCACACAGCCCCTCCCACCCACCAGCACAGGCACCCGCTTCCAGGGCAGTCACGTGTCCTTCCAAGCCAGGCTTCCTTCTGGGCAGCCGCCGGCGCCCCCAGCCTCCCTTTCCTCTCAAGACCCTCTAGGTTCCCCTGCCTCACTCCCAGCCAGCCCCTCGGTTCTGCCGGGTAATTTCCCAACACTCCACGTCCCCAGGTGCTGCCAGGGAGCTGGTGAGCAGGCCGGTGGGTCCTGCCTAGATCTCGGCTGCAGCTCTGATGACATTTACTTTACTCCTCTGTGACCCATTTTCCACTCCTGCGAGGCTGAAGTTTTTGAAAAATCCCATCCCTTCCTTGCACAAAAGTCCCTGATGCCACTGCTCTGGGCGCAGCACTCTGTGCTGGGCAGCGCCCTGGGGTGAGTGCCCACAGCGTGGGGTGCTCCTTCCCCTCCCTCACCACGCCCACAGGCCACAGCAGATGGCCACGCCCCCGTGGCTGGCGAGTGCCCTACCTGCTCCTGCTCACCTGAGGATCTCACCCAGCACAAGAGCCTGCTTGCTGCGTGGCACGGGGCTAAGACCAGCGGCCTGACGTTAGCTTGCGTGTTTCCAATTAACACACGGCTCCTGAACTGGGGCATTCACATTTCTCTTTTTTCGCTGCTGGCAAAAAACTCACACCAAAAGAAAAGAGAAAGACCTCACACAACGCTGCCTACGTCCAAGTGGTAAGTGGCCATGGACTGGGGCGGTGGCCCACCGAGTGGCACAGGGCACTCGAGGCATGCCCGGTCTCCAAAGGCCATTCACCGTGTGCTCCTGCTTGTCCTGCTGCGATGCTGCCCAGATCTGAGAATATTCAAGCCCCGGGAAGCTGGCGGGCATCCCAGTGAGAAGCAAAACTACTTGTGCAGGTTCCTGACTACCTGATCAGCTCACAAGAAATGTGTTTCAGGACTACGTCTGTGTAACGCGCCCACGGAGACACGAGCAGGGGTTCCCTGCCCACCTCCTACCCGCGGCTTTACTGCCCATGCCGGGAGCCCGCCACATGCTGCTGGCACGGTGCAGCACCACGGCGGGCGGCTCACTCACACTCAGCTCTCAGTTCTCTAGCAGGCTTTCTCTGGTCACAGTGACCACGGAAAGGTGAGGGAGGGCCGCCGGGCACAGGGGAAGGCTGTCCTTGGAGAGCCAGGTACAGCCACCTCGCTCTGCTGCAACAATTAGTGACAGATAAACAGCAATCAGTGTACCACGGAGGCCTCAGGGACGGAGAGCGAAGGGCCTGGGCTGCGGGAGAAGGCATGCTGCCTCCCACCGCGTGGGCGTGGCGACCCACCACAGGATCCTCAAAGTGGGAAAGCGACGCTTCTATCCTGTGAGGCAGAGGGTGGCGAGTAGCAGACAGCCAGACAGTACACAGGTCAGGCGTGGCGGGCCACGTGGCCTGTCACGACTCAGTGCGGGTAGCGGGAAATCGGCTGTGGACAAAGTATACACTGCTGGACACGGCTGCTTTCCACCGAAACTTCGGCTCTACACACGAAACTTGAATATCCTGCACTTCCAGGTGTCAGGAAGCGTCACTCTTAGTTGGATTTCTCCCCTGACATTTCAGAACTACGCTGGGCCCAGCCCGGGGAGTGGTGCTGGCTGCACAGAACGGCCGCCACACTGCACGCAGCCTGTCCTCCCCGGCGGGCTGGTAGACCTGGTACCTTCCCCCCGAAAGGTTACAGGTGGACTGAAGTCCTATTTCAAAATAAGCCATTTCTGGCTAAGCTACCACCGACGGCCGAGGAGGGGCAATGAACGGAACCACCGACCTGGTCTCATCGTAAGGGACGATTATCTCTGCATAATTTCCCAGGGGACGTGGCCATTTTCTCCCCCAGCTGCATGGCGAACACCATGTGCCCACAGGGGGTGTTCAATGATTAACATTTTACTGCCCTGGCTTTGTCAAGTGTCTCCATCTACCACTGAGCCATCCTACCTTCCGAATGCTCTGGCAAGTGCCTGCGGCTCTCCCGCTGCCGATAAACCAAGTGAGGACAGTCCGAACTGAAGTCGCTTTCCTGTGCTCCCGTCCGCTCTGCACCAGCAGGTAAGATCGGCTAGGACCTGGCGCACTGGCTTCCCCAGGAGCAGTTCTAGCCTCCAGTGGACATCCAACGCAGGGAGTTGTGGGGACACGGCCGACGGAGGAAATGGCAGAAATTGTGTTCTCAGCTGTTTACTCCGTGTGCAGAAAAGGCTAATGTAGCTAGAAACAGCCAGTATAGTCAACGTACACACAAAACTGGATGCTAAGGACCACGGACTTAAGCTTTACTATGTAGAGCCTGTAAATGGATAAAAATGAGACACAAAAGCTATGGCCAAGAAATCCACACTGCACGAGGCACACTGACCAGCTGTCAGCACGGTGCCAGCGCAGAACTGGCTCACTATTTGGCTCTGGGCAAGCTCCAACCTCTCTGAGGATCAGTTCTCCTGTCTGAAGAATGGGACAGTGGCGCCTTCCCTAAAATGTTCTGCTAAGTCCAGAGAAACTCCCAAGTGAGAGCCTGTGTGTGGTCAGCTGCTCTGGGCCCTGGGATGGACAAAGGCCCAGCCAGGCCTGGTGTTGTGCAGGTGTTGCCATGGCCAAGGAAAGCCATGGTCTCGGGCGTGGAGAGGAGGTGGGCCTGACACGCTTGGGCTTCTGGGGAACAGGCAATCAGGGAGCACTCAGGGTGGGGTCCACCTCAGCCAGGCCACCCGAGTGGCCACGCTTCTGGGCTAAGCTCCTTTGCGCTCACTCTCCCACTTTCCAAGCAAAGACATGAAGCACTTCGGCTGCCTGACAGGCTCTGGAGTGGGCAGCATGTCTGCCCAACTCCAGAGGAAACACACAGGCCGACACAGGAGGCGGTGGACTGGCGGAGAGCTGACGGCAGCACGACAGGTCCCCACACCATCACGAGAGTACCACCCAAGCTAGGGTCGGGGTGTGAGGAGCATTCCCCAGCAAACCAGAAGCTACCGGAAGGACCCATGAGGCCCAGCCTTCTGGAACCACGGAGGAGGACCGCACGCCCGGGCAGAGGCTCACTGGGGTGCACAGTGGACGTGCCGGAAGATGTGCACCACCACTCGCATGGGCAGAGCCGCCCAGTGCTCCCGTGTCTGGTGCCAGCAGCGGCGAGGGCACCTGCGCAGCTGGCTCTCGTAAGGAGACACCAAGTGACGGCGAGGCCCACCGGCCTCCGTCTGGCGGTCAGGGAGCTCACCCCTGCAGAGGGGGTGAGCAGAGGTCACCATGCCGGATGGGGCCAGGAACAGCTCCTGCGCCACCAGCCCCTCGGCCCAGGAGACGACAGCAGGCTGGGTGAGGCAGGGCACACCTGCACAGACAGGAATACAGCAAGGGACACGGCAACACGACACCGGGCGGCGCGGCGCAGGAAGGCCATGGCGTGAGGGAGGGCCGGCTGGCAAGGGCACCCTGAGCCGGGCTACTTGTCGCAGGGGCAGTGCAGGCTCCAGAGAGGCTCCCCGCTGCAGAACCACTCACCTAAGGGTGTCCGAGTGTCACGCGGAACCTCACAGGCCATGCCTCTAAACGCAGACAGGAACACGCACAGCCAGTCCACAGACACCCACCTTCCTGGGACCCTGGAGCCACATGGGCAGAGCCTGGCAATGAGAGTCCGGGGTCCTGTGGAGACCATAGACCGCGGGGTTGGCAAAGCAGGGAACGGCTCCAGAAGAAAGGGTCCCTTCACTACTAGGGTCTTGTTACAGGACTGAAAGAACCCAGCTTACTGTAAGACACGGCCTCTCGGTTCTGGGTTCTGACTATTGGACAAGTTAAAATGAAAACTTCTCATATACGACCTTCAGTTGGAATTTCCCTCAAAATACATCGATGTTTCTAAAACGCAGGAGGCAAAAAATGATAAAGAAGTCCCAATATTCACGCCAATACATTTCCACGAATCCGTTTTAAAGGGCCAAGGCGGCTTCAATGTGAGGAGTCTGCGCGCCCCCTCATGGCGAGCCGAGGTCCTACAGTCCGTGTAGTTTCCGCCGGCCGGCGGCTGGCTGGGCGGTCCGCTGACGGCCTCCTTCAGATAACGGAGTGACTGCGCCAGCCCACGGGGGAAGCCAAAGTTCGCGGGCTCGCCGCTGCAGATGCAGGGTGCGGAGGAAGCTGCTAACTCGGCAGGGAGGAGAAAGGGCGCCCACTGGCTAGGCTGGAGGCGGACGGGCCCTGGAGGAGAGCCTCAGGGCCGTCCAGCCAAGTGCTCCCTGGGCTTCCACCGGACAACTGGCTGCTGGTGATCGACTGCGGCACGGGGGCCGGGCAAGGTCAGACGAGCCTGGGCCTCACCGCGCCTCTGCTGCAGGCTGCTGCCCTCCGCTGGCCGCTCCTGTGGCTGCAGGGTCAGCGGCGGGTGCCACCCCCAGCGGCCTGCAGGGAGGCGTGGCCGTGAGCCCCGCCACCTTTCCACCAGGCAGCCGCTGCGCTGCAGGCACACACCTCTTCCCGGCGGCACTAATGTCACCTGGGTCCAACCCACAGGCTCCCGCGCCGAGGCCAGCACCAGTGCAGGCGCGCACCGTGGTTCCAGGGTAGGTGGTTGAAATCGGCTTCCCCACATCCCAGGATCCAGAGAGGCAGCCGCTCCCGGGAGGGGAAGGCGGAGCGGGGCCGCGCTGCGGCGGAAGGAAGCGCGGCGCGCCCGGGACAAAAGGGGCCAAGCGCTCCCCGCGAGGGCGGCTTCCCACCAGGCCGCTGCTCGGCGCTTCCCGCCTTTCAGCCTCACTCAACCACAAAATGCTGCTGCTGGGGCGAACACAATGGTAGGAAGATTTACACTGAAAGAACCTTTACTAATAAACTGTTGCCGATCTGCCTACTTGCCCGTGATTTATAATACAATAAACGTCGGGTTCTATTACAGCTCATGCCTGAAACTGCTGCTCTGAAAAACGGAACAGGAAAGCCCCGACCGCCGGCCATCACAATGCACCGAGCGTGTGCGAATGTGCTAAAAGTATCTCTTTGCATCCTTTATAGCGTGTGTGTATTAATCTGTAACGCTTATTAAGAAAGTCATTGCTATGCAAAGCAGCACCCAATCCCTTTCTCCGGCTTTTCAGCAGAGCGCACTGTTTAGCCAATAGCACGGGCCCTCTGGCCCTCATCCTGCATTCATCGCAGGAACATTTGCACAATGCATCTCTCAAAGGCGGCTGAAAAGAAGGCCCTAATGCGCATGTAAACAACTGCAAACCAATTACTTAATGAATCGGACCCACACATAATGAGGTACGCACAAAGGGCTGTAGACGCATTTCTGCGCCCACGCTGCTGCTTTAAAGTGAAATCCCTCAGCTGTAGTTTGGGCTTAACCAGTACATCATAATTATTGTCTCCAGAACATCAGAGCATGCCATTTTTTTTTTTAGGTCCAGCAGGGTCTTTTTTTTTTTTTTTTTGAGGTTGCTCATCAGCTCACTGACAAAATAGAGCAAAGAAGAATTTTTAAAAGTGCTACAGCAGCGCAGCACGGTTATGTTTATCCTCGAGTACTGGGTTTCGAGACCACTTGTAAAAGCAATAAAGCACAAGGAGTGGGTGCTGTAAGTGGGGTCCTTAAACGTAAGCCTCAAGAAACTTCAGCGATAGCGCACACAAATGGCAAAGCCGGCCTCTCCAGAGGCAGGGTGGGGCACACACCAGGCCCGTCAGCCCAGCACTGAGCGGCAACAGCCCGCCACACCCACCCACTCCATGCCCAGACCCTTCAACATCTTGGGATTATTATCAAGTGTCTAGAACCAAGGATTCCTTGAAGACCTTTATGTGGGTTTTTTTCCCCTTAACGGGGTGGTGGCCTTACTTGTCCACTGTTAGTAAATTAATTTAATGAAGAAATAACTGTAAAAACAAAAGCCCTCTCCCTTAATTTGGAGAAATCTGATTCATTTGGTGAAACAGAGAAAACGTGAAGTTATCAGGCTGAGGAAACGTTCTGAACAATGCAAGGGCTTTCCAATGCGTTTAAAAACTGCCTGAAGAGTATTTATAACAAAACATTTAAAAAGAATTTTTAATGCTTCTAAAATATAAGCAAGACAAATACTTCTAACCATCTGTAAAAACTAAAGAGAGACATTAGTAAGCTGAGGGATAACATTGAACCCTAAAAACTATTTGTAGAATGTATTGCTCTTTAAAACTTCTTGTAAAAGCCCTAGTGCTTGAACTCAGAATGTAACTGTAACAAAGCAATCCTGTAACACTCTCCCTAAATGCTTAGCTCTGGCTACCTTTGACAGTCTGAATGGAAACACAAGTATTAAAGATAATGACCACTGATAATTAAATGAGTATTTTGAATAACTGTCAAGTTTGTAAAATTAAGAATTTTAGAAAATCAGTCTCACTTTAACATATCTCAGGTCCTAAAATACTGTAATTTTTTAAAAGATACAAATGAAAGCAGAATTTTTTTTTTCATTTTCACCTCATTTCAATATCACATCTGTGGATCAGATCATTTTATGTAGTAGGACATTACATATAATATTGGAAATACAAAGTTCCTGTTTTGAAACTTCATCAGGTCAGGTAGTAAATGCAAATGTAATGCAATCATCAAAAGGGCACTTTTTAAACAAGCCATGTTATTACATGAGGACATGCTGTGCTGTTTGAAATAGCACTTAGACTGAAGAGAGGGAGAATTTCAGATGAGGGCTTCTGTACCCACCTACAAATTCTAAGTAACTTGACGCCACTGTGTGCTTAGTACTTCATGTTGATGACAAATTCAGCACACAACCCTTCAGTGCTCAAAAAACTTATAAAAAGTGCTGCAGTTTAACAAATGTTAAAAGATAAAATTTGTTCTTCAAAGAGCAAGAAAGTATCAGAGAAGCCATATAGCCTAAATACTTGACTTAAAAAAAAAAAAAAACCCAGCAATTGCTAGTCTATATATCAGCATCTCAGGAGAAACCAGCCACATTTCTTTCTTCTAGGGCCTGACGTTTTCTCTCTGCCCTTTTCCTGACAACCTCTTTTGTGTGGTCTCTAAGCAGCCCTACTGCGAGCAGCTGTAGACGCTAATTTGTGGTTCACTGAGGTGTCAACTGAGTCTTAAACCAAAGAAACAACAGCTGCAAAACAATACCTGGCTCTCTGGCAGCTGTTTCCAAAGGCAGACCGAAGTTTGCACTGCTACTTTGGAAAAACAAAAACCCAAACCACAACCCTCCATCAAGTCACACTGACAAAATTAATATGCAGCTGAGTTTCATTCATTGCGAAGTGACATTTCGCATCTTGTTGCTGCTATTCGGAAAGGCTGGCGCGACTTTACCTTGACAAAGGGCTTCCTTCACGTGATGAGAAGCTGGCTTCTGAGGAGACTCTGTGAGTTGCCTTTGTTCTGGCTGCAGAGCTGCCAATGTTCAAACCTGTGACAAGCAAAAATCGCAGCATGAGCATGAGATGCCGCATCGCGGGACATGTCCGGATGGGCCTCGCCTCCTGGGGCTCCGGGGGACAAACCCGGCTAGAGAGAGGTATGAGCCAGCCACAAAGGCAAGTGCTCTTTGGAGGCCAGGAGCCAGCACTGGAAGGAAATGGGAGATTTTCCTTGTGACCCCTAAACAGAAGCCACAAAACATAAAGAGGGAATGCCCTCAAGAGCTCCATTTGGATGACCAGGACACATGTGTAAGGGTCTACCAGGGCACACACCACCGGACAGTGCTCTGGGAAGTCGGTCTCAGAAGTGGCAACATTCCTGGGCCCGGGCCCCAGCTTCACCCTCCCCCCGCCACACACACTCTGAAGCCCCTCTACAATTTCCTTTTCCATCCCACAGAAGGGCAGGACCCCCTGCAGGGACATCAAGGTCCCTCTGCCAGCCTGGGACACCCTCTCCCTGGCTGTCCCCACGGCTTCCTGGAGGGCAGGGGTCTCCCTGACTACTGCCTCCTGGGCCGCCTCAGCTTTGGTTGGTCCTCCTACACATCTGGCTCTTAATTGGCAGCCACCTCAGAACCTAGGGAGACAGAACCAGGCACCTGTTTTGCAGCATTTGCTGATTCTCCTGGGACTTGAATGTACTCTCTGCAGCAAAGCCTGGGTCTGCTGGACTGGGTCCTGCAAAAGAACTCTAAAGCCTTTAAACAACAAATGCACTGGGCTATGAAAACCAAGGCTCAAGGCTGGCATGGCTTCCTCAGTGAGAGGTTCAAAAGCCAAGGCCCATACCACCTCACTAGAAAGGAACTGACTCCCACCCGCGTCTTCACTAACTTGGGGGTGGGACCCTCGGTTCACAGCCCGTGTCTCACCACTGCCTGGTGTCAGGCTGCCCCTCTACAACTGCCTTTTGCTTTTCTCTGGGTCAGCAGGACAGCAGGGCTGAGAAGGGGACGC
This sequence comes from Ctenodactylus gundi, assembly GCA_004027205.1. Taxonomy (NCBI): domain Eukaryota; kingdom Metazoa; phylum Chordata; class Mammalia; order Rodentia; family Ctenodactylidae; genus Ctenodactylus; species Ctenodactylus gundi. The sequence goes on from PVKB01001399.1 coordinate 46,533, forward strand.
ACATCATGGGTGACAGGGATACCAATGGCACCATCTAGCCACGGGCCAGCCAGTGCCTTCAGGGGCATGCATCCTTGGGGTCCTGTGAGGACAGCCTGGGGAAGGGGACCCAGGGGCCGAGTGCACAGCCTACAGTCTGCACTCACCTATTTAATCAATTGCTATGTATCACTGCGTTTATTTTTGTTTTTTTAAATTTGATTTTTATTGTTTGGAGCTGAGAGCCGAAACCAGGGCTTTGTCCTTGCGAGGCAGGCGCGCTCCCCTGAGCTGAGTTCCCACCTCTATCACTATGTTTAAAAGAACCATAACTTTGGGTCTACACCCAAGGGGCTACAGCTCATGCCAAATACAGTCCGGTGTATCTGTCCAGTTAGGTACCAACTACACTCAGCACGAGCACCTCAGAGTTGTCCTCTGGCCACATGTGCCTGCGAGGCAGCTGCAGTGTCCTGAGCAAGGCCCTTCCCTCGTGGGGCCACTGTAGCCTGAGTGGACAGAGAAACACCCTCCACGATCCCGAGTCTAATTCTGTGACCTGAATGTGAAGAAGGTGATGACGCAAAGTGGAGAACTGGCAAGTGTCACCTCTCACAATGCCACGGCGACCTCCTCCAGGACCACAGACCCATTTTACACTTCCACAAACCACCGCGTCTTAGTCAGTGGAGCTCAGGCTGCACCCCAAGGGCTGGCTCTCCTCGGGGCTTCTCACGGCCAGCTCCTGGCCTGGGCCCATAACCCGCAGAGGCTGGATGTGTCCTCAAAACACCCAGAAGAGCTGAGTTCTGCTGCAATCCAACCTCCTGCTAATGTCACCTAGGAATTCCCATTCCCCCTGGAGACAGAATGATTCATTGTGATGTGCTGGCTGTTTACCCCCTTGGGACAGCATCTGTCTGAAGAAGGCATCTTTCGGACGACTGGGAAACCTAAATATAGTCCAGGAATTGATAGTGTGAAGAAATCCCTCCACTCCTGATGGGAAAGGCTGCGGTTCCATGAGAACCAAGCCACCAATGCATCTACCCTATACAGTACTCCATGTACTGTTACAAAGGGGTTAAGGCGACTGATACTACACAACAGAAGTGAGCAACCTCCAGCCCAAAGTCCACATATGTCTGGTGAAATCATCTGGTTCCACCTGATCGAGGTGGCCACACCAAAAAGAAACAGGTTCAGCCATCACTTACGGGTTACCTGAATGTTTTACCAAACACACTGGGCTAATTTTTAAGTTGATAATTTATACGGCCCTTGAATAATGTCACAAGTATCCAAATGACCCCTGGCAGAAAAAAGGTTCCCCATTCCTGCTTCGAAGGTATAATACAGAGCAAAACCTTGCCTCAAAAAAAGTATAATAAAAGGAAAACCACTGAATATAGTAAGTATACAATAAGAAGTATAAAAATATAATTACAACTAAAATATTAAAGGAACTACTTTTAAGCTTAAAATTTTGGCTTTCCTGGGACTTAAGTCCTTCTTAAGAACACACAACCTTCCCACAGTCTGGCGAGAGAGGGATGCCTAGTGCAACTCTGCCCACTGGGTGATTAAGGAGCTGGGAGCCAAAGGGAAGGAAGGAATTTGGGTTTTGGGGCATCACTTGTGGTGGCTGGTGCCCATCACTATCCTCCTGTGACACTGACGTGCAGGTCGAAGCCCAGGGCAGTCAGGGCTGTGGCAGTGCTGGTCCCCCATGTGCAGCAGGAAGGCCCTTCCTAAAGCTCACAGGCTAAGGATGGAACGGTACTTGCTCACTGTAACTCAGGGCCAGCTTGTTGCCTTGTAACTCTAACAATGGCCTGCCACAGCCCTGGGCATGGCTTTAGACACTGAAAGTGTCCTCACTTACCTGAAAAGTGCGCTGCGGATGCATGTGCCTTTTGAAATCTACCTCCAATTTGATTGGCATTTTCCTGAAGGGTAGATGTCTTCAGCAACTGGTAGGCTTTTGTTTCTATAGATTGAAAAACAAACAAACAAACAAACTGAAATACTGGATTTCCTATTGTCCAGAGAGAATTCTAAGATTCTTCCTAAGAGGTTAATATTTTACAAATGTAAGTAATTGTTTCAAATTGTCACTTTTTGAGATATTCTGAAAACAAATAGTTTACCCGAACCCAAGTTTCAAGCCTCAAAGACAAACTAGAAGAGCCTACGTGAGGCAGGGGACTGCACCGCGTTTTCAGTGGGGAGGTGCTGGGCTCAACATCGTAGGCAAAGAGCTTCCTCCCCGCGGGCTGGCAGCAGCCCCTGGAAAGCCGCAGAGTGGAGGAGAGGCCGTGTGGTCTGCTCCGGGGCTTCACAAGGGGGTGCTGGGGCCCTGCAAGAGCACTGAGTGAATGCTGAGAGGGGCAGGGGCAGCAGGGCAAGCCTGGGGCCCCACAGCTGAGGAAGCCTCACTCTACAGGGAGGGAGTCTGTCGGCAGGGACAGGGCAGTGCCCACAGGGGGCAGCCCAGGCTTGACTGTCTGCAGGTTGCCCCTCTGTGAGTCCCCTTGGGGAGACAGCAGGAAAACAGTAAACACAAGCTGCACAGGACCCGGGTGCCACAGCTGTCCTGTTACCTGAAGTCTCAAGAGAACACTTGTGCACGGAGGGTGGAGTTTGTGCATAGGAAAAAACAAAACAGCATTTCTGTCCACATCTCCAAAGTGGCCATCAGAGGATCCCCGCTACCAGCGTCAGCCATCGGCATACTCCTCCTGCTTTCCACAGCTCAACTGAGATGTTACTTAACCCAGACCCTTGGTACGGGGCCAAAACAGCCACTACACCAAAGAGTAAAGCACAACGCGCTGTGCCTTCCTGAAACCAGCCAGGTCACGACAGGCATGTATCACGCATCATGCTACACACGGATCAGGAACCCCAGCTGTGAAGACGGTCAGTCCTCAGGCAACACTGTAAATACCACCGGATTGTAAAATCAGTTTGGTGTGATGGAACTAGTATTTTGAAAAATGTAATTTAAAAAAGACCCCCAAATGTGTGCACGCAGATGAGATGATAACATGTATGGACCGTATGTGTATGTACTACACGTGAGGCCTGGGAGGGACAGTGCTTCCTTGTCAGGGGACTGCGCCGGCTGGATGGCCTTGTAATACTCCAGCAGCGACATTCCTGGGACACGGGGCGAGGCTCTGGGGAAAGTATCAGGCCAGCAGCCCTCAGGCCCCCGCAGGCAGGAGCCAGGCCCGGCCCAGGCCCGGCCCAGGCCCGGCCCAGTCTCGGCATAGCGCTGCTCTCAGCACTGGCTGGCGAGCAGCGAGGGCCAACCAACCCACGCGAAGCGGACCGACTCTGAACCACGCTCTGGGACAGGTGAGCCTTTCTGCATCCCTCCCACTTGCCCTCTGTCTCTTTCCTTCCTTGTGGCCAGCCTCGGCCGTGGCTGCCTGTGGCGCTGTCTGCTGGCCAACAGCCGTGGAAGGAGGGGCTGGCCCTGGGGCCGGCCTGGCCTCCATCATGAGCCTTCCGCACACCTTCCCCCATCAGTCCCTGGAGGCCGCCTGGAGGAGGCACACACAGGCACACTGCTCCGTAGGGGGCAGCTGCCCTGCGTGAGTCTGAAGGCCTGAGGGCTGCTAGGTACCAGCCGCCCAGCCCTAGCGTGTTGCCCCGATGGTGTGAGGACAGTGACGTGTGCAAGGATCAAGTCCACCTGCGTGGAAAAATAAGCCACAGACATGCAGTCCGCTGGGGGGCGGGACGTGCCACAGGGTCGATCCTGGAGCCGGAACCAGTCTCTCCAGGCGTGCCTCACAGCCTGGGCTCAGCCAGAACTTCTGCACAGAACAGCATGTGGAGCACCGGGGTGGGGTCCCAACAGGGGACACAAAAGTGAGGGGTTTGATTAAAAAAAAAAATTAGAGAGGTTGAGAGGATCCACAGGCAGCACAGAAGCTACGCTTGGGTGGAGCTCAAGGACACAGACGTCCAAGTGGGCTGAGGGGTGCTGTGCCTGAAGACCCCTTCTGGGCCCGGCGGGCAGCACACAGCAGGGGCTCTGGTGAGGGGGCACAGGGGAAGGGACAGCCCTGTGGCAGCTGGCAGTCCACCTCTGCCTCTGGCAGGCAGCTGCTCCCTGTCACAGCCAAATCTGGTGGGTGGGAAACGACCGCACCTCAGACTTCTGCCTTTTGTGTCTTTCTTTTGTAAAACACGACATGATCTAAACAGAACATACCCACAAACTGGTAATGAGATGCTATCAACAATCTTCCTATTTACTAATAGTAGTACGTGATACTCCTGGGGACTCTGCCGTAAGGATCCAAGCTGGAAGCTGGGAAAAGCTTCCTCCTCGCAAGCGCTGCAGCCTAGAGCCACATCGAGAGAGGTGGTAGCTGAGGACCGAAGATCTCTCATTAGCTGTCGGTGTCAGACTGGCTAAGCAGTACACTTTTTGCCAAGGGTTCTCAAACAACTCAAGACAGTCTCCGGAAACAGCCTAGGAAGGCTCAGCTGGATGCCAATTTCATGACGCCAAACGGCAAAGCAATGGACACAGGTTCCATGGCAACTCAGGCCCAGGCCATTCTAGAAGGAAGGACAGAGACAAATCAAACAGCTAAAAGCGTCGTCGTAACTAGGCAAGGGGGCACAGGCTCGTAATCCCCTGCACTTCAGAGGTTGAGGCAGGAGAACTGCAAAATTTAAAGCCGACCTAGGCTACACAGACCCTGTCTAAAAACAACAAAAACAACAGCAAAAAGGGGGAAAACAGCCAAACAGCCACACTGCGCTGCCTTACAGTCGCAGTTACTAAGCAAGGCGACCAGGAGCAAGCGCGCACCCAGAGGAAAGGCGGAAAGGGCCAGCTTTATCTCCAGGTCCTTTCAGCTGCGTGTGGGAAGAGACGGGTGAAGGCAGGTGGCCACGTGCAGCTTCACTTTCCAGCCGGAGCCTGTCAGCCCAGGAAGCGCTTCCTCCAGCCAGCATTGACACACTCAGGAAGCACTGACCAGCGAGCAAGATCACAGAAAGCAGGCGCTTCTAAAGCACTCGGATCTCTCGGGCACAATGTGCTCTCAGACACGAAGCAAACCCGAGCGCTGAGGCCTCCAGCCCTGGGCCTCTCGGGGCCTCTCCTTCTTCCTAAGCAGCCCGGGTCATGACTGAGGTTAAGCAGGAGAGACTACAGTGGCTGAGAACACTACCCACCTGAGAAGTGTGTCTCCTGTGCACCTTTGGGCGCTGGGCGGGCAATGCCGCTCCCACCCAGGAATCCCACCCCCGACATAACTCAGTTACACAAGCCGCCCAAACCCAATCATCCAGCCTCCTGCTAAGTGCTGGAGATCGCTAAGGCTATTTTTTCCCTTTTTGATATTCATTCTCTCAAAAACAGGACCAAGTAAAGAAAGAAAGTGAAAACGTGCTAAATAAAGGGAGGTAGGAGAGAGATGATGTTAAGGAGAGAAGAAAAAGCCTCAACTTATCTTTTATTCCCTTTTATATGCAAATGTACACCTGCTAAAATACTTCTAAATCGACAAATAAAAAGGGAAAGAAAATATCTGATGAACAAGTGCTTTTAACAACCCATTACAAGAGCTGGATAAACGCTCGGCTCACCAGCCTCTGGGGTGTCTGGAGGCAAGGACTTGTCCTTAGCGCCTGCAGAAATCCTTAATGAAAAAGAGAAGAGTGGGCGGGGAAAGGATTAACAAAGAGGCACAGAGAACTATCGCTAGGGGCGGAGGAAGACCTTGAACCCACAAAGAACGGGGCATCTTTGAGGGAGAAAGGAGAAGTACACATTCCTATGTGAAAGGGAAGAAATTTTAAAATTAAATTCGAAAAATAATTACTATTCACTGAACTTGCCGGCACCAGCAGTTTTCACTTCTCTTTACTACTTTTTTTTTGAAAGAAAGATGTAGGTTTTTGTGTTGCAGTAAGATGTGCTGTTAATGTGGCAAACCAGTTGCTTTTGTAAAATAAACATGCAAGATATGTTTCTTAAACTGACTCAAAGGACAGATATTATCACAGAATATCCACAAATCATTGTCCAGTAATATCCTTAAATGAAAATAAGAAAATCTTAGGATGTAGGGCACTTTTGCAATTCAATTCTAAAAATAGAGGATTCATCTATATTTAGAACTTGTTTTTAAATGCCTCAAGTCCACGGGAAGGTAAGATATACACATATTCAGGTGGAATTAATTACTTTTCGCCTCTAGACTTTCTGCCATGAACTGGAGCTCAAGAGTAGCGCTGGGCCTGCGTCTGATGGCCAGTGCTTACCCAGGAGGCAGTGGCCGGAGCGAAGAGAGTGGCCGTGGACAGAAGCCTTCAGCGCTGCGTCAGAACAGAGACCCACAGGACAGGTGGCCCCGACATCTGCACAGCACCTCGACACTGACAGGCCAGGCTTCTGAGTGACCCTTAGTGGACATTCCCGGGCTGAACAGAAGCTGTGGGGGACGACATTTGGCCTTTTGTCCTTACGTTCCACAACCAGAGTCACCCAAACTTACAGTGAAAATATTTGGGAAGAAATGTATTTGTACTGACTCTGTGCACATATAGTACAGCAAGTATCCTATCGACATGGTAGTAGGTACTGGAAGCCACCTGGAAATGACTTAATGCTTACAGGGCCTAGGTGGCCACACCACGCCATTCTACTTAAATATACCAGGAACAACTTAACTGTATTTACAAAAATTTACAACCACAGCGCCTGCCACTCAATGCTGTCCTCAACGGTCTACGTGGACACTTAGCTTTTCAGAGTTCGAGCAATTCTGATTGGAAGCTCTGTTCTGTTGCTACCTCCGCTACACACCTCAGGGTTGGAGGCGAGGCCAGCCCAGGCTGCCTGGTGCTTGTATCCCACCACAGAGCCACCCCAGGTCAGGCCCTTTTTTATTTTTCTGAGACAGGGTCTCGCTCTTTAGTCTAGGCTGGCCCTGAATTCACTATGTAGCTGAGGCTACTGGCCTTGAACTCAGAGCAATCCTCCTGCATCAGTCTCCCTAGTGCTGGGACTACAGGTGTGTACCACCATAGCCACTTCATATGGTCCTGTGGAACTGAACCCAGGGCTTTGTGCTTCCTAGGCAAGTCTCTAACTGCTGTGCTATTCCTCCAGCCCCCTAAATAGCCTTTAAAAACAATATTTTTAATGACCTGTGCTCTGTAATTCACATAGTGACAGAGATTCAAAAACAATGACCGTATCAGCATCTTTATGACCTACGAAAGGAGCGGGAACACCCTCTATGGAGAGAACTAGAGGCTGGATGTAGAACACGAGGAATGCCCTCCCGCCCTGCAGCAGATGCCCTCCCGCCCTGCAGCAGATGAGGGGGGCCTCTCTCCACCCCACCCCCGCAGCAGATAATGGAATGTGCCACCTCCCTGCCCACCTCAGGGTCCACCCAGAACCCCAGAATGTGAGCTTACTTGAGAACAGGTTCTTACAGCGTGTTAGCTAAGGGACAGTGGGCCCCGTGTTCCATGGCTGATGTCCACTTGGTAACCAGGCAGACACGGGGACATAGGAAATCAAGTTGCGATGGCGGATGCTGAGGTTGGACTGCCACAGAAGAGCCAACGGGGAGGCCAGAGAAGGCAGGGGTTCTCCTCGGAGCCTTCAGGGGCACTGACCCTGCTGTCACATGGGCTCCAGGCTTTGCACCCAGAACTGTGGAAGAGTTAGTGTCTATTGTTCTAAGTTTGTGGTATTTTGTTTCTATTTTAGAAACTATGTTGCCCCAGATGGCCTCCAACTTCTGGCTCAAAATTTCCTCCTGTCTCAACCTCCTGAGTAGCTGGGACACACGTGCATGACTGTGACTGGCTACATTTGTGGCATTTTGGGTGGTGAAAGTAGTAGTACTAGGGACCAAGCCCCACACCGAGCTCCATCCTCAGAACGTTTTCCACCTGATTCTGAGATAAGGTCTCACCAAGTTGCTAAGTCACCCAGGCCTCTGCCTCTCAGTGGTGGGATGACAGTCCTCGGGAACTGGCTTGGACATTTGTGGTACCTTGTTACAGCAGCTCTGGGAAAATAACACAAGCCCTGACCCTAGATTTTACCAAAATGCTGCATCCTGACCTGTTTTCTCAGAATTTCCTGTTCCATGGTTCCATGCCTGGGGCTTAGAAAACGCCTGAGCTGGGGACTCCTGGCCCTGGGAGTCCTGGTGTGGCTGGCCAAGGGTATGGTAGGGCCATGGGACCCCACCCACGTGAGATTCTACCGTGCAGCCAGTGCAGAGCGCCTTCTCTCATCAGGGGCTCATGTTCTTAGGCAAGGAACATCTGGCCATCCACACTCCTAGGAAGGTGCTCTCTACCCCACAGTGACTGTGTTAAGTAACTGCTGCCCAATGACACAGTTAAGAATGGTCGCTGTGGCAGGCAGCAGGTAGCAGGCCCCAGGGCAGGCCTTGGCAGGCTGACCCCTGCCCTAGAGAAGGGGCCATGTGGACTACCATGGACAGGCCCTCAGCACACAACGGCCCTGGATTTATAAAAGCTGGGGCTCCCTGTTTGAAGCCCAGTAGGAAGCACATATGTCTTTGCTGGTTCTTGTGAGAAAGCATGCCTAGGAGGCATATTCTTGATAAAGTCTCAGTACTATAGACAACCTACCACTATTCTCTAGTGGCCCAAAGTTGTCCCCGCAGTCTCCATTCTCCTAGGATAAGCCCAGGTACCAGTAACATCCAGCACTGTATGTTTCGAGCCATTTTCCAATTAGGTATAAAGTTCAAGCAATAAAATCAGGGAAGCAGAGTCCAGAACCCCCAGAAGCACTGTGCAAATTCAGGCTGGCCTCCTGGGAAGATTCTGAACACCCTTTCAAACGACCTGGACTCTTTCGGCTTCCTGAAGGACATCAGGGAGGAATGGCCCAGCGGGCAACCACTTTCCACACAGCTTGACCAAGGGAACTGGTGTCAAAGGCCAAGAGGCTGAATGGACATTCCTCGAGGCTTAATCCTCTTGAGGTAGAATCCGAGAGCCCTTGTGCACGGGCTCAAGGAGACGAGCTCCGCTGGGATGGGCACACGGGGTGGGAAGGCGGCAGTGGAGAGGGAACGGAGAGGCGCGGCGATCTGGCTAAAAGCAACAGGTGTTTAAGGACACTCCTCAATACAGCAGTGCTCACTCATCTGTTTGACAAGTGAGGTGCCTGCTACCTGGCAGATTCTGTGGCTGGCGCTGGTCTTTTATGATATTTGGCACAAGAATTATCATTTGCTAAAACTCAATGCCGAAAGTTAAGTTTAGTATGAATACAAATGCAGTTGCCAATGTGGGAATTTCACCGTGGGGGGGGGGGGGATGCGAGGTCCCAAGGGAGATGTTTTCTATGGTTTTGATAAGCATGGCTGTGCCCGGCTTGAGCTAGTCCGCATCTGGGAACATGGAGGGAAACAATGCCCAGGGCGGCATGTGCTCTCATAGGCGGGCTACACACCGGCGTGGCCCACTTCACACGCCATTCCTCTGGGTACCACCTACATGTGCGAGGCTGCTCACTTCTCCAAGTGCAGCCCAAAGGCAGGGAGGCAAGGCTGGGCGTGTCACAGCCCTCATGGCCCCCTGCACATCTCAGGAGCCATGATGACACACAATGATATTCAAGTGAGCCAGGCATCCTTTGTGTTTGCCCTCTGGCAAGACAGAAGTGGCAGAGTGGTGGAATGAGAGGGATTCAGGGTTTAAATCCTCCAGCTAGAGTCCAATACACTAGCTACACGTCCCCAAGATACTCCAGCTGACCACCACATGACAAGCTCCTAGTGTTTACCCTACAGGGGAACTACCAATGGCAGAGTTAAGGGACTCCCTGAGGAGGGGAGCAGCCACGTCTCTTCTGCCTCTGGAATCCCAGGATGCAGCCCGAGTTCAGGTATAGTGCACATGCAAGCGACACATTATTTATTATACACAGAAAACCACAGCGAGAGATACCAAGTTAATCTTCCTTTCTACCTGGATTCTTTAGTGAGAACCACTAGATAGACAAAAGGGTAGACAGTGCTAGCAACTTAGCCTGTCCAGCTCTGGAACACGGATCTGTGTACAGCAGTGGTTCTATGTTAATTTTTATCACTTTCCACGAACAAAGCCGATGCCTTTGGAGGCAACTCCTTAGGACGAAGACCTAAATCCGGCATGATGAGCACACAGGAGGCAAAAGGGAGGATGTGAAGATGGCGGCACACTGGACTCCTGCCACGTGGAGTGAGCGCTGCGGTCTCAGTGACCGCAGGAACGCCTTCTGCTCCGGGCACTCTCTTCAGAGAGGACAGGGCGCGCTCAGGGTAGTACAGCTGTGGGCAGCGTCTACTTCACACACTGGCAGCTCAGGCCCCTACGCAGGATCCCGTGCTGGGACATGTTCAGCACGGCTCTGCTGTAGTGAGGAGCTGTAAAGCCCGTTTGTTATTGAGCTACCCTACAGAATTATGTTTGAGAAATGTTCTCTCTGATATTTAAAGACAGATACTGCGTCCTTCTCAGACCAAAGAGCCCTAGACCCCATAGCTCAGAATGTGGCAGGACGTCCGAGCGCCCCACCAGCCCCACCCCAGCCTGGATCACCCATGTTTCTAGAGCCTCTGGCCGGCCGGAGCAGCAGCTTCGGTAGGCGGCTCTCCACTCTGACAGCCGACACTGTAGCAGTGATGCCAGTCTCATTAGAAAGCAGTCCTGTCGCCAGGGCAGGGGCCCACAGAGTGGTCCACAGGACATCACTACGGATAATTTTGCTATACTGAGAAACCCAGCCCAGGAGATTATTTTCCAGAGTGGTCCACACACGTTTCCCGTAGCATGACCCATAGGACTCAAATTCTGTTGGATGCTGACAGGAAAGAGTCCATCTTCAAATGAACTGCACGTGACTTGACACTTTCAGCTCTCCTGTACAGAGGCTCGGCGGGCTGAAGAAACATCAGGGAGTGAAAAACACAAGTGGTTGGTGCCAAGCATCAGCCCCTCCGTCCACGTCTCCTCACCCCTCGAGACAGCCTCCAGAGGACCCCTTTCCTTTGCATTACTCCAGAAGGAGCGCGGCCCGTGCAAGCACAGCTAGCATGCACCTGCACACGCAGGCAACTCCAGCAGAACGAGCAAAGGGGTGAGCAAGTTCTCTCATGTCCGTCTATAAAACTGCCCTACTCCACCAGAAGCCAAATCTCCAAATAACTATGCCCAACAGGAAAACCTGGTAAGGCGACTGCGGTCAAGAACTCAGAAACCCAGGCGGCTGCCATGACAAACATGGCAAGAGTACTGTGCTGAGCCAAGGTACGTGGCACCCGCGAATGTGGCCCCACAGGGCATCTGAGGGAAGGGGACATGGGCGAGAGCAACAGGGCCAGGACAGGCAGCAGTGCTCCAGCAGGTGATTGGCTTCACAGTTTTTTCCACATCTCCTCAGTTACCTTTTACATCTAGGACTTTCGCACGAAGCATCCTCTTCTGAACTGCCAGCTACAGACAGGATGATGGGTTGCTACAATGCTGACGGCAAACAGCCCTGATTAGTTCTAAGCACGTCACACTTTTTGTGTGTGTGCTACTGGAGATGGAGCCAAGGCCTCCTCATTGAGCTACTTCCCCAGCCATTTAATTCTTCATTTTCGAGACAAGGTCCCATTAAGTTGCCCAGGCTGGGCGCAAACCTGCAATCCCCTTGCTGCTGCTCCCAGCAGGCCGGGACGGCAGCCTGTGCGGTGAGGCCCCATCTTATCTCACTTCTTTTGGCATGAAGAGACAACAGACTCGAAGCCCAAACTCAGCCGCCTCTTCCCTTAGAAAGAAACGTCTCGCCCATTTTGGAGGGCAGCCCCTGCGGCCAGCCGGGGGACTGGCGGGGACACTCACCGGAGAAGTCAGCATAGGCCGGGGGGGGGGGGGGGGGAAGGGGACAGCTTTTGGTTTCTCCTAAATAAGTTTTTATCATTTGAACTGAAATAACTTCGGAGGCCATTAGGTACTCCTGTACTCGAGGTCACTGCAAGGAAAGGACCTCCGAGTGGCTTTTTGGTGTCCTGCAGCCAGGAATCCCCTATGCTCCCCCCAACATCAGTCCCAGCATCGGGAGTTCTTCCAGAGTTTCGTCAACATGATTAACCAAAACACCATAAAACATCATGGGGGAAATGTTTAAAAGAGAAGAAAGTCTTTGTATTCTGGAGCAAAATATTACTTGATAGATAAAATATCTAATAACTGTTATACTATAAACCTTTTTCAAAACCAGAGCTCATCACAGATATGTGAGTTTAAAAATTAATCATGCCACAAACTGTACTGCCATGAAACAAGCCACTATGCTCCTAAGAGCAAAATCACCACATGTGCAGACACAGCCTCCAGATCTCAGGGCAAGGGGGTATTTACTTGTACACTTACGTAAAGTCAGACCTGTGAACTTACCATGAAGCAGCACACCACTTTACGAAACAGGACACTAGTAAATTCAGGTATACAACAAACAGGGCTCTGTGTAGAATATTAATTGCCGCTGTTGATATTCTAACCCTAAAAATGTAATGATACCATTCAGATTCCATCTAAGCACACCTAACACATGTGCTGAAATCTCAACAGGCCTCGATGAGCCTGGCTGGTGACACTAACTCACCGGACGGCATTCAGGCCCGAGGCCCAAGCAAGCTTCCCGCCTGGCATTTCATTCTGCTCTCTCTAGCGGCACACTTTCCATTTTCTACTGGAAAGGGCACAACTGAAACACCTGCAGATTGCCAAGAAACCGCTGGTGTTCCCACGGAGACTGGACTGTCCCAGGGTGATGGGGGTCCTGAAAGGGATGTGGCAGAGGAGGCACACGGGTGTGCAGGTCTGTCATGACGACGAGGCGCTCACTGGACATGGCCATCTGCTCCTGAGTTCACACAATGTAAGCTCGTCCCATAGCTCTTAGGAAGACTCTCCTGCCCCAGCTCCCGGGAGTGGCGTAAGTCACTCACCCAGTGTTCTGATTACAGAATGCAACTGCACTCTGTGTTTGAGACCCTCAGCCAAGGCGGCTTTACCTGTGACAGGGACCTTGGTGGCTGCGCCTTCTTCTTTGCTGTCATCTTCGCAGCCACTTGAATTGTCTAAAAACAGAACACATAACAACACAAATGCATTTCAAAATCAGAGAATGAATCTTTGGCTTTTGTTTGCAAATTTGGGGAGCATCAACCCCTATACATGTAGCAGCCTTAATTTTTCTTCTTCTTTCTTTTGAGACAGGGTCTCACTCTGTAGTTGAGGCTGGTTGTGAGCTCACTATGAAGCCCAGGCTGGCCTCAAATATATGGCAATCTTCCTGCCTCAGTCTCCTGAGTGCTGGGACTACAGGTGTGCACCACCATACTCTGCCTGTAATCCAAATTCTGAACACTTTCTGAGAAATTCACAGCGGCCTTGGAAATACTAGCACAGCTAAAATAATCAGTCTGGGGACTAAAAAATGAATAGTAAATTTTGGGGCATAACTTCATCTGTTTAGACTTTGATAAGATTCTATTATACTTAAAAAGCATGTTTAAATTATTGGTAAATTCTATTAAGTGATATCAAAACGTCACAGTATATTATGAATCATCTTCTTTGTGGGATTGAAATTATCTACTACCAGGTGATTACGCGATTATGATTTCATAAAAAACAACTTATTTCACTAAAAGTTGAGCACAACTACTGGCCTACGATTAGGTGTTTCATTCCCACTAAACAAAGATATATACGTTTTGGAGAGGTTGTTTAAAACAAATCACTTATTATGTGCCTGAATATCAGAGATGTCTTTCCAGTCTGCAGCACGTGGAGGTGACTCTGGAGAGTGAGTACGTTGCCCTGACTCCAAGGGCCTTTTTCTGGGGATACATTCTAGGGACAGTCACCTTGGTCCTTCACACGACGGCCGCTGAGCCTTAATGTGGGCTTGGTTTCCTTTGTCCCACGACTGTCATTCAGAGTCGAAGGCAAGCTGCAGGATGACTCGTCCTCTTCCTCGCTCTGGACGGCCAGCCTCTCCCCACGCTCTTCTGGGAGGGATTCTTGCAACACAGCTGTTGCCTATGGGGTTTCAAAAAAGTACAAAGATATCAAAACAAACAGCCACATTTTCCTAGGGCTCAAGGCCCTAGGCTCCAGATACGCTTATAGGTTAATCTTTACTCAGGATTTAGTTTGCTTTCTAACACTGACTGAAATTAAAATGTCCTCAAGATAAAATATCATTCATGGTTATTTTCCAGCATCACTTAAATCCTGATAACAACTTAAACTCATAAAAACGCATTGAGGGCAGGATCTTTTGGAGTGTAGAAGAGCTCTTCTCTCGTGCAGAAGCAGATGAGCTGTGATCATCTCTGCTACTGGGGCTGTCTACTCAATACAGGCAGACATGAGACCCTGGGACCTCCTTCCCCAAAAAAGGACTTACTCTTTCACTGCATAAATCCTGTTATCCAGGCATGTAAGGAACAGAACTGGTTTTGACTGAGAGGGAAATCTTGGAAAATGCGACCTGAAGTACCGAACCTCCTAGAAACGATCTCTGAACTTCTCCAAAGAAAAGACTGCAAGAAAGCTTGGTAGCAGAGGATGGTGCAACGGGCAAAAATATGCCTGGCCTCTTTATAAACCCTCCTCTTCACTCAAGGTCAAAGATGGGCTGTTTCACTTCCCAGTCCACTGGGAACTCCCAGCCATACTGCCTACTGTTTTCAAAGGGCATGAGATTAGCCTGTCCCAATCCTATACAGGGAGGCACAGATTCATCACAGCTAGCCTGATAAGGGAAGAAAGCAGCAGTTCACAGGACTAGGTGAGCACCTTTGTCTGTTTAATTGCTGAGCCTGGACTTCTCCTTTGAGACCTAAGAGTTTGCTGGTAACCAGGGCTGACTGCTTAGGAGACAACCACTGACCACACTGTCCGCTGCCAGAGCGTACGCTTCCCCATGTGCAAGCAGCTCAGGCAGCTGGAGAGAAACCCCGGTGATGGTGGGGGAGACTTGTCACCATCACGTGACAACGACAGGACACAGGGGGCACACAGCCAGCCCAGCCTGGGAGAAAGACACAAGAGTTAAAAGCCAATGTGAAGAGCAGAATGGGCAAAGCTTCCCAGGCTGTCTTTAACCCACTCATGTCTGGGTCACAGCGAGCTACTCAACGAGGAGGCGGAGAACGACTCCCTTGCTCGCAGGGACCGCACACAGGAGGCAGAGACTCTGGCAGAACCCCTAGTGCACAGCCTTAATGCGAGACAGTTGCCTGGCTTTGTGGATACCTTGGTCCTGACACCCCCGGAGGCTTCTGCCCCCTGCCCTGCCGAGGGCTGGCTGGGCTGCTGGACCCATGGCCCATGCCAGCGGTGGGAGCAGCTGCTCTAGTAGAGGTGGGGGTGGGGGTTAAGGAAGTTGAGTCCTTGGCCCCAGGACTTGGCGTCCCATCAGCCTTGCGGCCAGACCCTCTTGAACTCAGTTCTAGTTTTACTCCATGGAGGTGACTGCTGGGAGGAGCTGCGTACATCGCTGTTTCTCAGTTATCCCGCTCCTACAGCCAGACTCAGGCTGGTTCTCACATTACCGCCACACAAGCTGCCAATACACACCTCTCCATGGCGCATGCTCGTGAAATCTGGCCAGGATGAGAGGGAAAGTATAAACTCTGGCCCCTTGAAACGCTCCCACTGGCACTATGCCCTCTGGACTGTCCTGGGGGAGCAGGTGTCTCTATCCACCCTGATCCAGTTTGTCTGAGCCCACTAACATGAGTAATTAAAGTCACCCCACAATACGAACAAAAAGCACTGGCCTGGCTCTTATAGTGAAACCTATAATTTTGATTTTCTGAGGTTCAAAATAACTCAGACATTCTGAGAGACTTTCACATAAGCACTTCTCAGTTCTTGACATGACCTCTTAAGAATCACTGTTTTCATACTCATTTTAAAAACAAAATCATGAACTGATTTTCTGCACTTTCTACTGTAGAATTTGCAGTCAATGTAAAGATTCACAGATTCATAAGTAATTTAAGTAAACCACCTCATCATTCCTTTCCTGTCTAGAATACTGAGACTGGTTTGGATTATCAATGACTCAGATTACTTCTCTCCAGTCCCCCACACAAGTTACCAGAAGCAAGGGAGAGTCATTTAGGCCAAACAAACAACATGGAGCTGGGAGTGTAAAGGAAGAGCCTTCCTCCAAGAGCCTACCAAGTGATCTGGGCAGGGAGCTCTCAAAACTGCACTGCCGCAGACACACAGGTTGTTCTTTTCCAGATAAGCCACGCGCACAAAGACCCTGGCTGAGCAAGGGCTGTCCACACCACTGAGGCCCAGCAGCCTCTCCTTCAAGACACCTAACATGCATATTCTCCTCCTCTCTCCAAGCTTCCACTTTGCCCCCAGCCCCTGTAGATGTGCCTACAGTCCCTGTGGCATGAGCGCCCAGGACCATGAGGGGCGGCTATTTCCAGACGAACTCTTCACTCAGCCGAGTGGTCTCCCCGTCGCTCGCTTGGGTTAACGTGCTCAACGCGGACACACAGTTGAGCCTGCTGAGTTGTATCAGACTCTCTTCTGCTGGAGCTGAACTGGAACAAGGCTTCAAAAGGACACAGTGAGACATACATCGGCACAGCGCACGGCCTTCTAGGCGCCCTCAGGTGTGCACGAAGAGCAGCGCTGTGGCTGCGGCGCTGTGCGGAGCTCTCTCCCAGGTGGCGACAGAGCCAGTGCACACACTGCTCACCAGCTTAATTTATTGTGTACATTTTATCCCATTTTTTTACACTACTCTCTTTTTCAATAGAAACATGAATAAAAGGCCTCCTCCTCTAACATAATTCTACAGAGAGTTTCTCGAAGACGAGCGCCTTGTTCGCAGAAGGACTCCAGTGAACAGTCAGACGGTACCATGAGCAGGGCTGGCTGGCTCTGCTAGGTCATGGAGCCGACCAACTGAGAGCAGGGCGCTCCCTCAATGGGCCATCTGTAACGAAGCCACACACAAGACCCTCACAGGCAGGGAACAATAAGCAGGGACAGAACAAAAGCTAGCCTCAGACATGGACCAGTCATGAGGTTTCTCGTCAAAAACAACTTGTGCAGAGTCAGAAGAAACAACAGTAACACATTCTCAGGAGGTGCTGCCTGCAGATGTCCCAGAAAAGTGTACTTTTAAGGAAGCCCCAGCCTGAAGAGCGCTGCTGCCCTGGCTCAGACCTGCCAAGGGAGGAAGGCCCGGGGAGAGTGAGCAGATAGCCCTGCACATCTCCACGGGGGCTGGAGGGCTCACCGCAACTGAGGTCACCCTCAAAACACCGCTGGGCGACAGCGTTCCCTAGGCCTTCTAATGAGACCCATGAGTGGACTATGAGCGGGTTTTGTCTATTTCAAATACAGGTTCTTCCTGGAGCGCAGGAAGGTGAACAAGAATGTTTGGCTGTTCTCAGAGTGTGAGGCCCATGTCAATGGCAACAACTGTATTAAACCTGACTGCTCTGTCATTCCAGGACCAGGAGACAGGGTTTGGAAATAAATGCCAATGCACGACATCTGCAGACCGGGTGAAGTGGCACCGCCGTACTTCAGATCCAATGGCAGCTAAGTCACTCTAGACTTATTCCTACCTAATGGTGGTACCAGAATTACGAGATCAATTCTAATGGAATTTTTCTTGAAATTTAGCTTAAATATCCATTAGGTTTAGAACCGTAACTGTCATTTAGGCTGACTCTTAATTTATATCCAGAAACATAAATTATGATATTCCAATAATAGACAGATGAAGCTGCTAATGTAAAAGAAATTGTGTTGAAAACACAATTAATAGAAACAAAAGACAAAGATCAAACTGCTAAAAAATACTGCAACGAAATGAATGAATTTTAAAAGTTATTTAAAAATCTGTGAGGAAAAAATATTACACATTTAATAGAAAAATGAGCAAAGAACATGAACTGGTACATCAAAGGAAGAAATGCCAATGGCTAACGAAGAGGCACGAAACAAGCTTGACCTGAACGGTAACGAGATGGCCAAGGAACACAAAAGGCTAGATGCCATTTTCACCTTTTAAATTGGTTTTTATAAAAGCTGATAGTATTCAGTTTTATAAAGAACTGGGAGAAATGCTATTTTCACCCATTATTGCTAACTCTGGTGAGATCTGGCAATGCATAATAAAACCCGAAAGGCATACCTGTTTGACCCAAGAACTCTATGCCTCAGAATTCATTCTAAGGGAAGAGAAAAAACAAAAACAAAAACAAAAACTGACCGGCACAGATGTTCCCTGAAAGTTTCCTATCAGAGGAAAAATAGGAAAAACATTCATGAGGCAACTAGTTGGAACAGAATGTACAAACGCATCTGAGGTGACACGGGACACATGAAGCCTGGGAGGAAGCCCCCTGGGCACAGGGCACAGGGCACAGGGCAGAGAGGCCACGGACACAGCGCAGCACCCATCTGTCAGAGCCTCAGCATCAGCGTGGAGCGTGCGCACAGTAGGACAAGAGGCAGCTTTCTTTCCATTTAATATTTCAAAGATTCTCTTTCCCTTCTCTTTCATTTCCCTTTTTGTAAGAAAACACACGCTGTCCCTAAAGGGAACTGATTCTACGGTGGAGGTACAAGCACAAAGAGAAACCGAACAGGAAAGCATTTGGTAAAACCAAACTCCCTCTGATAGGTAAACCACTGCATAAAGGAGGAGAATGAAGGCATGGCGCTCCCAGCGCAGCCTCATGACTCCTCTCAATCCAATCCCTTGGGCATCCACACCGGAAAGGCTTTTTCAGCCTTTAAAATGACCGCATCTAAGTTATTCCGAGAGGAAGGGTTTTCCTCCACGGAGTAATTAAAAGAAAACAAGACACTCAGGGACCCGACAGGACCTATCGCGAGGGTCACTAGCAAACTGCTCTGCCGCATCAGACTCCTCCTGGGTGGAAACACACATCACTCGAGAGAAAACGAAAATTAAGCCATTTTGTATTTTGACAAAGCACCCAACTCATTTTTTTTACAGAGTAATTACAAATTTTTCTGAATTAAAAGCATGCAGCTCAATTATGTAATTGCCTAATAGGCTACACAGGCGCTGCTGGGTCTTATCTGGTCTCAAGGGGACATAATCTGGGTTTCAGAGCACTGATGATGGATTTACTCAAGAGAAGGGACGGCTGGGAACTGACAGCACAGGGCCCCACAGGTAAACACATCTACATGGGGTGTTTAATTAGCCATTCACCCCAGAGATCAAAGCAAATATTTCTGCGCTTCATTAGACTCTGGTGCAAGGAATTCATAGCATTTCTTAAATTTTGAAAATTACTAACTTCTAAAATTTTCTCTAAAAAAGAAATATACAACCCAGACTCTTTAGCAAATATGCATATTCTTTCAATGAACCAAAACAATGCAAAGATACTTCACTTTGCTGAACAGAAAAAAATTATGCAAAGCATCTAGCATGTGCGCTCTCTCTCTCTAATGACGTTAATGTCACAGCAATTTCAGATGGCCCAAAAGCGTCTCTCCTTAAGCTCACACAGCCTGTGCCATGTTGGTGACACTGCATTCTGAGCCTGTGCTCTTCTACAGCCCCATGTTAACTCCAGTTTTCCCCCGTTAGCAATTCCCCGTGTCCCAGGCCTGAGTGAGACATGGGCATCAACCAGCAGCCACGTCAGAAAGGACAAGGCTCACCTCCCTGGCCAGGCACTCCCACACTGACACCACTTCATTTAGTTCAGGGACAGAACCCCTATGTTTAAGGACAGATTCTGTCAATGACTTAATGGCGATGTTTACGATTACCACTAAACACGATCGTGGCAATTTAGTAATGAATACAAGCTTACAGGGGACGGCGGAGTGTTAACGTGATTTACTAGCTATTAGTTGGTAGCCCAGCCCTCCTCTCTACTAATGATACAGGTATTCCTAGAGAAATGATGAGTAGATTGTTTGAGACCTGGAAAATGTTTTTTAAAATATAAGTATCTTTTAAAAATGATTAGGGCTGGAGGAATAGCTCAGCGGTTAAAGTGCTTGCCTAGCAATCCCAAAGTACATAAACTGTGCATAGTGGCACATGCCTATAATCCCAGCACTCAGGAGGCTGAGACGGGAGAACTGCCTTGAGTTCAAGGCCAGCCTGGGCTACACAGTGAGTTCAGAAACAGCCTGCACCAAGAGTGAGACCCGGTCTCAAATAAACAAACAAACAATAAATAAATTAGTTAATAAATGATTAGACGGGAAACAGCAGTCGATCAACATCTATTTTACCCCTGACATGGCTAGGATGTCAGGATGAACAAGAGTGGAAAACAGTGTTGTTAAACACAGCACTAAATAAACCCAAAGGCCATCTCCTTCTACAGATCCAAACGGTAAGAACAGACCTAAAAAATTACCTTCTTTCTTCTTAAAGTACACTGTTTGAAAAATTCACACAAATGGTCCCCTACCTTGAAAAACCAAGCCTGAGGTCATCTGCTGAGTCTACAGGAGGACGGCTCCACTGTCATACACTGGGCGGGGGCCTGTGCGGCACCAGGGAGAGGTGGCCGCATCTGCAGTAACGCACTTCTTCCCTGCACGGGCC
The DNA here is from genome assembly GCA_004027205.1 of Ctenodactylus gundi. Lineage (NCBI taxonomy): Eukaryota > Metazoa > Chordata > Mammalia > Rodentia > Ctenodactylidae > Ctenodactylus > Ctenodactylus gundi. The sequence goes on from PVKB01001399.1 coordinate 67,186, forward strand.
CTCCCAGGAGGGACAAGGACCCGGCAAGCTCCTCTGTTCTGAGTGACAGGCTCCTTCCTTGCGTCTTCCTTGGGAACGTGCCCCACTGTCTCCTTTTCCATAGAGCATACGCACATCCAGGCTCCTTGGCCTGAGGCACAGCAGGGCCCCCTCCTTCACAGCCGCATTCCCCAGCGAGAGAGAAGACCTCCTGGAAGGGACACAGAATCGGTGTCCCTGTCCTGCTCTGAGACCTGCTGTGGCTTTCCAAACGCACCAGTCTCCCCAGCCTGGGCCCACACATTGCCCAGCAAGGGCCGAGGCTCCCACTAGCTTTCTTCCTCTCCATTCCCAAATCAGACCCACACTGGGGCTGCAAGACCGGCTCTGTTGCGTGGATATCCACTGGGTTTCCCAGCCTCTCAGCTGGCTGGCAAAAGCCCTCCTGTTACCCATCTTGCCCAACTAGATCCTGTCAAAAGCTTTTTAATGTTTTTGTTTGTTTGTTTGTTTGAAAGGTACTGGAGACTGAAGCTGGAGCCTTCACACTGAGCTACCTCCCCAGACCAGTTCACAGACAGCGTCTTGCAAAGTTGCTAAATCTCCTAAGCTGGGCTTGAACTTGTGATCCTCTCACCTTAGCGCCCCCACCCCAGAGTGCCAGGATTACAGGTGTGCACCACTGGGCCTGGCTCTGTTTAAGGATCCCCTTCCATGCCTTGGGGCCCCAGTGTCAGCCCCCTGCTCTTCCAGGTAGAGAAGGCCTACAACCTTCAGCATTCTTTTATTCCACACGTTCTACTATGTCATCCCCCAGAAGGAAGGGGCAACATTTTATTTTTCTTTCCTCCAAATGGGTGTGGGCTGGTATCTGTACATAGCTTTTTTTTCAAGGTATAGAATAGGTCTTTATTTAGAAACAAAGGACAGAGAAGTACAAGTTCCCATTATCCAGCAGGGGATCCCAAGGTGTGTGTGTGTGGGGGGGTGCCTCTACCTGAACATAGGAATGAACAAACCTATATTTACTGAATTAACATAAAGGACCAGACAGCATTCTGAATTATGGAGTTGACAGAAAACTACATGCTTCTAAGTTCCCTAAAAAAAGGTGTTGTGTTCAACTAGGCCACCTCTGGGGCCTCAACTAACGTGTCAGGAGCTAGAATTCCTACACAAAATATTATGCAAAAGGACTAGAAGCAGAAAGTCTAAAACAGCCTACTTCTACTTTTTTTACCTTTTCTTCAAATATGTTAATCACTCTCAAATGAAAAACTTGTATCATCTTGAAACATTTTCTTTTTAAAAATAAAAATGATTAACCCTTGTCTACTGGTTCACATTCTGACCAAGAAAGCGCACAGTGCAGCCGCCTACCTTGTCTTTGAGAGAAGGGTCGCGTCCCCCTGGGCCGGCCATGCCCCGATCCCGATCCCGTCGTGCTCCCAATGCGCCTGCATCTGCAGCTTGATCCGATCTATAGAACACAAACAGGAAATGCAACAGTGTGCCCATGAGGGCCCCACACTTTCAAAGGACTTACGGCCAAGTTAGCAGAAAAAGGTTTATCCAGAAAAATCTGAACTTAACATATTGTGGACTACAGAAAATTTGATTCCTACTCTCGCTCTCCTCCCCCCACCCCTTCGTTACGAGGACTGAACCCAGAGCCCCCTCTGTGCTATATCCCCTGTCTCTTCCCTTTTTATTTTTGACACAGGCTCCTGCAAAGCTGTCCAGTTGGGGCTTGAATTTGCAGTTCACCTGCCTGAGAACGCCGTGACTACAGGGGTGTACTATCACATCCAGCTTAAATATCTTAAAAAAAAAAACTTTAAAAATGTTGGTAATGATTTCATTACTGAATGAGACTTTTCAACTTTAGCTATACACAGAACCCGTTGGGAAAGTTCACAAAGTCCCAATGTCTCATCCCTCCCCTACCATTTCACGCCACTGGCTCTTGGTGAGGCCTGGTCACTGGGAATTCTAGGCTCACAGAGGGATTCTGGGGGTGGCCAGGCACCTTAGGAGCATCGGTAGGTGTGGTTGATCTCCTACACATTTTCATCTAAACGATGGTGTTTGGTTTCACTTTTACTAGAGTCTTGACTTACAAAGAAAAAAATTAAGATATTATCAGGAAAGAGTTAAAAAGTAAGGCTACACTGTTAGGAAGACTTTAGTATTTATTACACTAAAGAGAAGCAGGGTCAATTCTAGATGCAGCTGCGGAAGTGGTCTAGACAGATCTGGAACGTGTGACTGAGCCAGGAAACAAGGAAGTTCTCAGAGACGATCGACTCTCGGCAAAAGGGCTCAGGGGCTCTCTCCAAAGGGCTCCCACCAAAAGCACCAGGGTCGAGACAATCTGAGCAGCGAAAACGAAAGTGCTATGAATGGAAACACAGCGATTTCATAAAAATAAAAAATCAATGGTTTTGGTTTGTTTATTTTTGAGACTGGGCCTCATTAGTCACGAGGCTGCCCAGGCTGGGTTCTAACTTGCGGTCCTCCTGCCTCAGTCTCCCAGCGTGCTTGAGATTACAGGCCTGCACCAGCATGTAGGATCACCTCTTGCCACTCCCGCCACTTCCTGCCACTCCTAAGAACTCCTGGGTGGGTGCATGGGGGTGGGCTTCAGCAGCAGCCTAAGGCTGGAGAACCTACCAATCAGCTTCAGCGACTAAAGTGCTTAGCACAGGACAGCCCCTTACCCAGATCAGCTATAAAAACTCCTAGACACCGAGCCACAGGGGCAACCCACGTGTCCAGGTCTCCCTTCTGGCTAGCAGGAGCTTCCCCCTCTCTTTCCCCTTCTGTAAGTTTCCCAATAAAGCCTTCTCTTTACAACCTGCCTCCCGTCTTCACCACTTACTCTGGCCCATTGGAACTGGGGCCGCAGCCACTGATATAGCTGAGCAGGACGGCAAAACCCATCGTCCATAAATGAGGCAACTTTGCACCTGTTCCTTGCTTCTGAGAGGTTTCCTTACTGGGAAAATGCACTGAGTGCTCATCAGCAAATTCTAGTCCACTCAGCAGACAGAGTTCCTATGTAAATACTACGTGTCTCTAGCCTGGCCCTAACCCGCACACACCTGATAATCCCAGCACTAAGGAGGCCGAGGCAAGAGGGATGTGAGATCCTGTCTCAAACAAAACGAAACAAAACACATTTTAAAAAACAAGCAAACAACCCAATTGTGTTTTTAGCTTGAAAGCAAGTTTAATTAGGACAAATTACATGATTAAAGTTATGAGAATAAAATTAGGAGAGAACAGCTGCTCTGGTGACTGACACTGAGGGACTTGTAAGTAGGTCGAGCCAGAGGACTCAGGTGTACACACACACACACACACACCACCCCTTCTAGCTCTGGCGTCTGCTAGTTATTCCAGCTCCTTCCCACAGAGACGAAATCAATGAACAGTCTGATAATGAGGGGAAAAGGCACAGCATTTAGGATGTGCCACTTCTGAGCAGCTAAGTCAATCTTTTTTTAATTAGTATATGCTCAGGGTATCTAATCATTACATTCATCTTGGGGAATTGGTACGTACACCTATCATACCTTAATCAACTTTACTCATGTCCCCAAAAGGAAAAAATTGAGAGTCTCAGCAGACTGCATACAAGCTTTGCAGCTGTACTTGGCCGGAGTCTTGCAGAGAGGTAAAAATATTTTAAAGGAGTTTTTTTCCTGTTTACTTAATAATTGGAAAAATCTTTAATAACATCAGCACCACATAGAAAAAAAGAAAGTTTGGTATCAGGTAATTTAAAAAATCCTTTAATTAAAAATATAATGAAAGTACTTTATATCATCTATAGTTAATTTCATATACTTGAAATGGCTTCTACCAGAAACTACAACTTAAACAGATATATTGCATTTCCTAACTACAACTGATTTATAATTGGTAATATGACCAATGTTTTAAATGTAGACAAAACAATAAATATCCTGAATTTTTACTTGAACATCAGCAGGCTAAGATAGAGAAGTTATTACATATCGCAATTCAAGCACTATAAAGTAGACTAGAGCTTTTAGCCTGAGTTAAAGAGCCTGTTTTGGCATAATTATATGTGAAAATAGCCACAAATAGAGATAATTAATTGTACCTGGAAAACCTTAACAAATGGTGGGTAGTTATTATGTTTTCCATATACGATAACATACTTAATATTAACGTATGTTTCCCTGAAGGCAGCACTGAGCAAACTTTTTTAGTCAACCACCCAAGTGACATGAATCCTATCTTGATAATTTATAATTATCTAAAATAGTTTTCCACCTAGTAACTGTTACGTCCTTCATACGACAGTCTTCGAATTCTTAATCCTTGGTATAATCACTAACAGTCACAACAGTGGCTTTGTTCTTTTTTTCTTTTCTTTCTTTTTTTTTTTTGAGACAGGGTCTTACTTTGTAGCCCTGGCCTGTCTTGAACTCATTATGGAGCCCAGGATACCCTTGGACTCACAGCAATCCTCCTGCCCCAGCCTCCTAAGCGCTGGGATTACAGACATACGCCACCACGCCCAGTTTATGTGATGCTGGGGAATCAAACTCAGGCCTGTGCGCTTGTTGTAACCGTTTCGCCAGTCCTCCAGCCCCACCCTTTTTCCCCTGTAAGATGCTTCATTTTGCAAGCAGGAGCTTGGAAACTGTGGCATTATCTTCTAGAGAAGAGCACACACTCTGGGGCCATCTTCCCTTACAGATAAGACGAAAAAGACAGACGTGACTGGGGTAAGGAAGGACAGCAGCCCCCAAACACAGCCTTGAGGATTTCCTAACTCGCTAGGGCCTCCTCACCGACCTGGCTCAGAATTCTAGGTCTTAGGTTCGCTGGTTAACATTAAAGAGCAAAGGGAGACGCTGCTCTTCAGATCAGGGTTTCTGGAATGGCCTACCATGCTGGCTGGTTAGCCTGGGCCCTGGGAAGACCCCAATGCAGGAATGCCTATTTCACTCAGGGAGCTCCCTGCAAGAACTCCAAGGGCCAGGGGTGTGGCTGGTAGTGGTAGTTTTTTGGGAGCCTGGGACCGAATTCCACAAGGAAGAATTTGGACTTCAAAAATCTGACTGCTTGTCTTCCCCACATCAAAAACACTTGGCACTTTTTTCCAAGGGTAGAAAGTGACCTGGTAACAAACAGTGTGCATAAAACAGCATCATTAGAGACAACACGCTCTATCATCTGGCTTTAACATGACGAATGTGGTAAAGAAATGGTCTTGAAGATCTCAGAGTACTCACTTGAAACCTTGTGCTGCTCATAACAAAGGGGCATTTCTCACGGAAGGCTGATCGACATACAACTGTAGGCTGGCAGCCATGTCTAATGCTACTTTCCACAGAAATCAGTGGCAGCCTAGAAACCCTCGAGTCACTCTTCTCTCCTGAGTTCCAGGTCAAACTTAATTCCATTATCGGCCGGTTACCATCAACAGCAGCTGCCACCCAGCCTGCCGGGCCTCCTGCCTCCCTCACCGGTTCATGCGCACCACACCTCTTAAGGTGCCCGGTGGGGGCTGTTTCCGGTCACTTTTGAGCTGCCAGCTCCACCTCTTCCTCCCACCCCTGCCTCCCACCCAGTCTGGAAGCCGCTGCCCCTCCCTTCTACTGGTCTCCTTGGGTCTCTGCTGTCTTCCAATGTCCCAATTCCTGGCAGTGGCGGCCTGCAGCCTCTTACACTGCTAATGTGTTCTCCTTGGTTGCTGCGAATCGACTTCTTCCTTGGGGTAGGTGCTCTCCCGGGAGTTAAGATAGGGCCAAAGGCCGGAGCAGGCGACTCAGGAAGCCTCCTAAGAGGACCCTGGCCCAGATGTTGCCAAGAGGTCCTCGGTCACAGGCCCAGGAGGCGGACAGGCCTGGAGGCTGCAAGGGTGACAGCAGCAGTTGTGTGTGTGTGGCGGGGGGGTGGGGGGGGGCGGCGGCAACATGAGACCCACCCAAGGGACTAGGAATCCTGGCCCACACTGGGACCCGGGACGAGCTGCTGTGCTGGCAGGGCTCCGACCTGAGGGCCCACTGTACTTCTGGGTGATCTGTGTGGGGGAGGGCCGACGGAGGCCGCGGTTGCTCCAGTCCCTCCAGCAGACCCACCCCGCCTTCTTTGTGCATTCGCGAGGAGGTGGCTACACCTCTGATGTTGTGTTTTGTAAATAATCTTCTTTTCCTTTTGGGGCCATGTGTTGAATATTCTCAGCTATGAATGTGTCAGCTCCTCTACGTGGGACTACTGTTTTATCTTTGGCGTCTCCTTTGGCTTTTTAGAATGGTGCTGCTGCCGCGAGGACACAATTTTCTTTTAATGGTAGTGCGCCACCTGCGAAGACTGCTCTGACGGGGACAGGCCCCGCCTCTGACAGACTCCCCTGCTCACCACACACCTTTTCCCAGCTCCATGCCCTCCTTATTGAGAACAAGGAAAACGCTGCTACAATGGGATCTGAAGGGGAAGTCCCTTCTGCACTTAGAAGTAGAGGACGGCACATGTGCTCAGCCACAAGCTTTACATTTCTTAGCAGTGACAATTTCGTTTGCATGAGAGGTGTAAGCTTGCTGTGATGGCCAGCACAAGTCAGCCTCTGCCACCGCTCCTGTTACTCAGCATTCCCTTGAGGTCGCCCAGCTGCAGAAAAGTCATCAAGGGTTAAAAGTTCCTTCCTCAGATGGATTTAAAATGGCTGCAAACACACAAATAAGTTTTCAAGCTGCCCCATTTTACATCTTTGCTGACAGACCATATAGTTGCTGCGTTTTTATGTCTAGATTATATTGCACATGTATTTCAGTAAACCATGAAGAACCAGCAAGGACCTGGGAAGCTAGTGGTCTGCACCCAGATAAACACGCACTTGCTTTGTTTTATAGGCTGCGGGGTCACAGTGACTTTATGAAAGAGGAAGATCTTGAAGCCTGCGGTTTCGTCGTCCTCTCCTAAACTGGAGGAGTCTATGTGGGAGGCCAGCACGGGCAGAGCTGGAGCGGAGGAACAGGGACCGCTGGGGACACCGGTTTGAGGCCCTTGGTGGCAGAGGGAAGCCCAGCAGATGTGGCAGGAGCAGGGCAGGCAGTGCAGAACACTGCGCCAAAGCAGTGCGGGGGCGGGGGCAGGGGGCGATGAGCAGGGCCAGGTTGCAGGACAGCCTGCCCACCTTGGCTGGGGGCGGGGACACTGTCCCACAGGGCTACATCCCCTCACAATGGCCAAATTTACATGGCCTCCCCTAGATTTCAAAAGGTGACAATTAGTTCAAAGGAGGGTAAGCTCTGCCCCAGATAAACAGGAAGCAGGGCAGCCGGCCACAGTGCCACTTCCCTGACAAGCCGGATGACTAGGATGAGGCCGGCCGGCACGTACTCCCGCACACGGCGGCGTGTCCGGCGGGACCTGGTAGGCACGTGACCGTGCCAGTGGGGGGAGAGGCACAGTGGAGCAACCACCGCGCCAGGGAGCACTTTATTCCTCCCGTTCTTACGAATGGCGATCAGACAACGTGGTCTCATCACGATGGAGCATGACTCGGCACAAAGGAGGATAAAGAGAGTCATGTGCAGGAGGGCAGAGGCACCTAGGGACCGTAACGTTAAATGAGACACACCCGACAGAGCCAAGCCTTACAGGGCTTCTCCTACATGAGAGACCCACAGATAAATAACTTAAAAGAGCAAAATAAAAGGAAGATGATTAACATGGAGGCAGACCCTGTAGAGGTGGGAAGGGTATGTGGGGCTGAGGGGACACAGAGGAGAATATAAATGATTAAGGGGCCGCACATATCAGCCCCTCAAGATGAACAGAATTACCCTGTATCACAAACACACACGAATGAAAATATACAGGAGGAACGGCGACAATAAGGCAGCTTGACCGCCAGCAGGTGTGTCAGTGTCCTGGCTCCTACAGCCTGCACCTGCGGGGGTGCTCCTGCTCAGGGCGGCGCGCTGTCCAGGAGGACGCCCAGCAGCATCAGCTCTCCACCTGCCCCTCGGTGTCAGTTACTGCTCTAGAGTAGCTCCTCTCAGAGGCAACTCACGAGGGTCAGGTCTGCCACGAGGGACAACCCACGCCCACTGGGGCGGGAAAGGAGGCAGGCAGGTGGCCCGCGCTCCCGATCCCTGGGTCTGAGCACCAGAAAGCTCGCTTTGACTGCCCCAGGCTTTGGCCCTATCTTCCTTCCGATTCCGGCTCCTGAGACCTGCTTAGGTCTGGCCCGTGTTCCTTCCCAGCTCCACAGCGGTGAGGGTCCCTCGTGGGCAGCAGATAGCCAAAGGCTTCTCTTAATGCCATCCTACAACATTGGAGAGAGAGAAGCCAGACTGCCCTTCAAAGACCGTCTGTGGCAGCCCTGCACATACCGAAAACTCTCGGGTGAAAGTGAAAGGCCAACTGTTTTCTGGAAGTCTTTCCCTTTGTCTTCTCTGGGCACAAGTGCACAGAAGTAAAACCAGCAGATCCCCTCAGGCAGGAGCGGGATTTTTGTTTGATATCACAACAATTCCTTCTGCCACTGGGAGGTTGACAGTTCCAGCCTATGTCTCAAATTTTTTGGAAGTTAAAATCCAAAAACTAACTGAATTGTTGTTTCCTTGGAACCCTGAAGGCAGTGCCTGGCCTGCTTGAGCCCATGGGCTGGATGCCTGTGTGATGTGCCCTTCTCCACAGATTCACCACCCCCATGCGGCTGTCATTTCCTGGGGCTCCTGAGCGCCCTTCCGTGCCTGCAGTCAGTTCCTGCAGGGCTTCCTGAGAGGGTGGTGCCCACTCAAGAACAGCTGTGCCTACTTTCTCTCCCTCTGGCACAACTGCTGACAGAAAGCCTACAGAGCACTAGGTCCTTTCAGTTACATTTGCCACCCAGGCCCCTCAGCAACCAGCACAAATCTTTCTGCTCCATGTACAATATCTCTGGTTTCAACATTTGGGGGCTAAATGATCACATGCTTTGTCACGGGAAGACAGAGGAACTGTCAAATTCTCCGTTTTCATTCAAGCCTCACATTCTATCAGTCTTCATCTATTTCACAACCGCAGCTACCCCCCAACCCTTTCTTCCCACTGTACTGGTGACCTCCTGCCTTCCCCGGCTGCACCCCATCCCCACGAGCTCCCATTCACACACAGCGCCTGGAATCCACGGCAGGTCCAGGCTGGTCCAGCTTTAGGCTAGTGAAAGCAAGACTCAGCTAACCTTTATGGGGCAGCCTCAAAGAAAGGCTTTCAGCTTCAAACTAAGAATATGCAGTCTGGAGAGAAAAGATTACTTTTAAAACTACTACCTTATCAAGTGTGGGCTCTGGTTTTTTATATTTAACACACCTCAAAATTTGTTCAATTAACAACATTTAAAATCCCCCTGAGACTCACGGGAGCCCTAGGGTTAAACAGATGCAGCAGAGTGTACCAGGCCCCCTCGAAGGCCCACAACCGCTATAGAGCACAACTACCGGGCCAGAGCAGCTTGTTAACAGTCAGAACCCCAGACGGGAATGGAATTCAATGTGCACATACTGGTCATGTGGAGCCAGGTGCACCTCCACCGGCCAGAGAAAACCTCCTGTCACAGCCCACCCCCCACAGGTGCACAAATCAGAGGAAAGCACAGAGGGGTCCGAGCAAGTGCTACCTCCATGAGGATGCAAATTAAGATTTAAACACGGTAACAAAGGGCCAGAGCTAATCCTTTTACAGAGGTGTAAATGGCTATTGAGAGCTGAATTCCGAGCTGCTAGCTTTTGTTAAGTAGCATTACAAACAACTTTCACCCCAGAGGGACACCCGGGCCGCCCACGCTGCCGACTACTGATAAATAGTTTAATATAGCCCATACAACTTGTTTGCTTTGATATCAGATTTTCCAGCCCAAATCCAAGCGTTTAAGCATAAACCACATCAAGACTTGGTGTCCTGGGAAAACAGGCTGGATACAGACCATGTGGAGCCGATACTGGACGGCTGGAACAGCTGGTGGCGGAGATTGTATACGGGTTTTGTTTGCTGCATAAAATGGTGGGAGAAAGGACAAACACATACATAGTGAAATAGTATTTTTCGTTGAACAGGCTGCCTTACAAAACCTATGTTTTGGTGGCTACCTCAGTCCCCATTGTGCGGCCCCCTGGGTGGTCCCTTCCAGGGTCCACTTGAAGGGAGCACAAAGCCCAAAAGGGAGGAGGGGACAGCGACACAAAGGCCAGCAGTGCTGGGCGGCCGCGGCAGGCTCAGACCAGAGGTCAGCAAACAAGGCTGCTTCTCTTTACCCCGGAAACAAGGGCTCCTTCTCTCTACCTGGAACCAGGCTGATCACGCTGACAGCGTGAATTATGGGCTGCAATCTGAAGGGCCCCGCCGTCTACGCCAAGTCCCCTTCACCGTGGCCGAGGCTGTGCAGTGGCTCCGGCTTTCCCTGCAGACCTCAGCACATCGGTGCACTCCCCTTCTCAGAACCAGTCCCTCCCACGCCACTTTTCAGACGAGGTTTCTTAATGAGGAGCTCCAAGGCCTGGGAGAATTTATAATGGCCGTTTCCCTCCACCTTTAAACCACAGCTAGCCAGCCTGGCTCACCCCATGGGGTGCTGCGGCAGGGGCAGCGCTGGGTTAGCAGAGGCTGCAGCCTCCATCCTCCAGAGGATGAAGGTTCCTTCTCCCCGTGACCCCACCATGACAAAAGTCCTCTGGCAAGGAGGGGGACGCCTGCAAAACTTCTGCTCACTCCCCTGGGATTCCTTAGACCTGCACCATCAGTGTAGAGGGGTATGGCCACCAGGGTGCCAAATTCTGCACCAGGCCAGACACAGGGGATGCAAAAAATGCATCAAGAGCTTGCATTTCTTTAAAACTTTAACAACGGTAACAGATACGCTGCCAAGACCAAGGGGGTATCTGAAGCATGGGAAATACTGTGAGTATTTGGGAGACGGTTAATGGCAATGCATCTTTTACTGTAATAAACTTTTTAAAAATTTAAACATTTACCGTATTTCCTTTATTGTCCTTCATTGATTGTTTACGGCAATTTCGGTTGAATATAAACAAGATGGTATGTCCTCACTCACCTTAGTCACCAGACCTAATATGGTGCGACTCAGCCTCTTCTCCAAAGTTAAACTGACCACGAAAGGTCAGAGTTGTGAACAGATTCAGGACACTGAGGCAGCGATAACAGTGTAACTCAAGACACTCAGAAGAGAGGGTCCTCAGCAGGGCTTCAGGCAGTGGCCAGAAGGCTGGGCAGGTGTGTTCAAAGTGAGAGGGAGGCATTTTTGACAGGATCTAATGACAATGTGTCTTGTATTGTAATATATTTTTAAAAATGTAAACATTGGGCTGGAGGAATGGCACAGGGGTTAAAGCACTTGCCTTGCAAGCAAAAGGCCCCGAGTTCAACTCCCCAGTACCATATAAAGCTGGGAGTGGTGGTACAAGCCTGTAATCTTAGCACTTCAGAGGCTGAGGCAGGCAGATTGTCCTAAGTCCAAGACCAGCCTGGGTTACAGAGTGAGACCTTGGCTCAAAAATAAAATAAAATAAAATAATAAAATAAAATAAAATGTAATCATTGACCACATCTTCCAGTGACACCTTGTAAACAGGCCTCCGGGGTGTATGGAGCCTAACATAACTTTGTTTTAAGTATCTGCTAAAAAAAGGTGTTTGTAGGATGCACGTCTTATGATTGTACAAATTTATGTCTTCCCCAAACTTACTATTATTTTATCAGGCCCTGTAATTCAGAAAAATTTTAAAGTACTGTAATTTTTATATTCACTAGACATTATAATCAGTTCTGTAAACACACAATGGAGTGTGCCAGCAGTAAAAAGTTACTGCCTTTGCAGGGCCATGATGATGGGTGCAGGAACACAGACCATCAGACCTTACCGTGTTGCAAAGAGCGGGCTGTCTCTCTACATACATAAGAACACACGTATGTGTACCTGTGTGCACCTAAGACAAGAGAAAAGGAGGCTGGAGAGGGTTAGACATTGTGAGCAAACAGGGAGGGGAAGCCAGTGGCAGGACGGGATGGCGGGGAGGCCAGTGAGGGCTCAGGCAACATTCCAGACCCTAGATTAAGCCAGGACTTCATCTCTCCAGGCTAAGGGAGTCTTCACAGGCAACGAACCCTGGTGAATGGGCAGGGGCCCAGGACAGCTACCTTCCGCCGAGAGCATGTCAGACACACAGAGTAGGGCACCCACTTCTGTTTCCTCCAGGCCTACCTCTAGGATGACGATGACGTGAAAGTGGCTTCCAAAGGCCTACAGGCCTGGCAGTAACCACTGGCTCAAATCAAACACAGGCCGCTGACAAGGCTGCTCGCCAATGGCAGGGCCCTTCACAGAACCAATTCTATATTAAACTGAAAAAGCACAATCAATTTATTATTCAAATGTTCATTCACCTCAGACGCTACTAAACGGATGCTGAAGACAGAAAAGAAGAAACGAGAAACACAAAAAGGGGCAATAATGGCTCCTGACTGATGAACGGATGGAGACAGGCAGGAAGGGTGCACACAGAAAGCAACAAAGGCCGCTGGCTACCTGGGACCCGGAAGGCGTCACACAAGCCGCTCCACATCCCAGAAAGGGCTGTCACTGAAAAGAAAGAGTGAACGTCGAATTTTTTTTAAGTTACAATAAAAGACAGACTGTCATGAACTGAACACACTTATCCCATCACCCCGGCTGCCTTTTGGAGCAGTTCCAGGAGTCCTCTCTCCCGAGTGTCTTCAGCTGGGCCGCGTGGCTGAAGGAAATCAGGGGCAACGGATCTTCTACCTAGCGATGATTTCTGTTTAAACATCTAATGCGTATTTCAATAGTACCTCCCACTCTACTCAAAAGAGAAGGCACCTGTTCCAAGCGAGCTCATGAGCGTAGAGGGGAGGGCGCTCCTCGAGTAGTCCTGTCTAGCACAGTCCACGTAATAAAGGACAGCTGATAGCAAGGGGCCTCCAGGCCCACCAGCCACCAGGAAAGGGACCCTACTGCTCAGGAAAGCAGTGCTTTTCAGCGCCTGAGGCAGGACACCTGAATTCATAGAATACTTTGCAACGTGCCACGAAGCACTGATATATTCCACATTAACAAATAAACAGTTTGACTAACAGAAAGTGAATATATGTATATAATATAAAAATCCAACCACTAGTACAAAGGTCCGTGAGTTTTTTAAAAAGTTAAGCTATTAACTATCCCTATACTTCCCTATCTTCCAGCAAGCAAGACTACCAAAATTTTAGTAAAACTGAGAAAACTCTCAGAATTACAAGGATTCATTTTCTTATAAATTTGAGCAAGACAACTTTGCTCAACTGTAAAATAATTAATTCTATTTATTATATTTAAAAATCACTGAAGGTCAACTCTTCTCGTCATAAGCAGCCTGGACACTCTCACCAAATCCCATCTCTAAACCAATGACAGTTTCCACAAATCGCCACTGAAAGCTTACAGACTCTTCCTCACAGGTGAGAACTCCAAGTTAAAAAGATAAAGGGATGAATAAAGAAAGGAGGAATGAAATGGGTAACAAAAGGGAGAAGGACAGTCAGCAACGGAGAGAAAGAAAGTGCTCCAGCTGGCACCACACTGTCAGCAGGCTCAGGGTAGAGCTGGCTGTGCCGGGACCTGCTTGGCTTACAGCCACCCTCATGCACTGGGAGAGGCTGATGGACCCCACGCGCACCGCGTGAGGCTCATGGTCACTCATGTGTACTGCATGAGGCTCACAATCACGTGCACTGGGCAGGGCTCGTGGTCACTCACGTGCACGGGGTGAAGCTCCTGGTGGTCCTTCAGCGATAGCATGGGCAAATGGCACGGCTGCAGGTGTGAGAGGTTTGACTTAGCCTACCAGACAAAGATCTCTGGCTGTGGTGCTTGAGAGCTGGGCCAAACCAGAGGGAGCAGAGCCAAGGAACAGAGCAAAGCTCCATCCCCCTGGTACCTGCAGGGCCTTGGGCAAACCCCACCTGCAGCCTCAACCCTGGCTTCACTGGCACATGCAGCAGAGGTGCCTCTGACCTATCCAGTTCAAACTGGGTTCCTATTTATTATTTACAACAGAAAGAGTTCTAGTGGATACAAAGAGAACTTTAAAATGAGGAGAAAAGGGGTTAAAATTTCTAATAATTTACTGCTTTGGTACTAATTCTTCTTGTAGGATGCTAAGCACTGGATTATAGAGTATAAAACACTTTGCATGGCATGAGGAGTATTTCATATGCTTATTTTAAAAAATGGTCATTAACAGTATCCCCATTGCAGGAAGATTTCCAAGGCCACGGACAGAAGCTGGATGAAGCTGGGACATTGGCCACACAAGCCAAGGTGTCCCTGCCTTCTCAGGGCAAGCCCTGCCCTGTGCAGTACATTGCAGTCAAACTGTGCAAATCAGGAGACCAAAAACAAACAAACAAACAAACAAACAAACAACAGCCTCTGGAGACATAACTCACATGTGAAGAACACTAGAGTCACATGTGAAGAACCTTCACATGGAGTGGAGGTCCACCTTCCAATTCAGCTTCTCCAATTTTCCCTGCATCCCAAGTGCTTCTTTTCTCGGGGACAGGGGCTCACTGGGAGAAACCCAGGGCCTTGCCCCCCAAGAGTATGCACTCCACCACCCAGTGGCAGCCCTACAAGCGCTCCCCCTGACCAGCACAGGAAGAACACGCTTTGTCCTTGCCCTGCCACCTCCCCTCCTCCTTTCACGAAACCTCACCTTAGCCCAGCGGCCAGCCCTTCCCTCACATAACTCAAGGGAAGGACTCCTTGCCTCATTCCAGAGCGGGTCGTGATTAGGTATGCACCTACACTGGAATACTACTCAGCCTGGGAAAAGAAGACAACCCGAATGAGTGCCAACTGAAGGAAGACAGCTGGGGGTGGATGCTCTGTACCGCCCTGGCCGTCCCACTCCCTATGCACCGCCCCTCCAAGGGCGGCCTTATCCTGCTGCTGGGGTTTACCTGTCCCTTGGGTGACTCTTTATGGTGCGGGGCTCTCAAGTCAGGCCTCGCGCATGGTGAGAACATGCCTGCCCTGAGCTGTATCCTGGGCCTGATTCTTTGCATTTCCTTGCTTTCTGCTTGCACTGCCCACCCATTCTGCATGCTGTCCACGTTTCCCATCACAGCTCTACCACATTAATCCTAAATATTGTAAATCCTTGGCCTGATCATTCCAACAGGTGCCACTGCCGAGCCTGACTCTGCTGCTTGCTTGGTCTATTTCAACGACCCCTTTTCCTTTCAGGATGACTTGTAATTTTTTTGTTGAAACCAGACATGATGTAGGAAGTACAGTATTTACTCCTCAGCGTGAACAGGCCTCAGCGAGGAGCCAGACTGTAGGTGTCAGAAGTCAGTACTTCCTTGGGTATGCTTGTTTGTGCCTCCTGATGTCTTTGGGTTTCCCAGAGACAACTTAAATGAGGTCTGCATGTACAGTCTCTCAGCCGAATTCCTGTTATTACGCAGGAGCCCTAACACTGTGGTCATAAAGTGTGAGGGGGAGGGGAGAGAAAGAGAGAGAGAATGTATGTGTGCACGTGCTTGCGCATACATGCACATATGTGCCGAGTGTGGGGGGGTATTCTACAGTCCTACCATTAAGTTTTTGGTTGTTTTTTTTTTAACTGAGGCTCCTGATCACCACTGACAAGCACTACTCTGTCCCTTATCTCTTTTGCTCTGAGTAATGCAAGCTCTTCGGGGCTATGGCTAACAAGCTCTTTGGTTATGGCCAGCAGTGAGCTTCCAGTGAGCTAGCTGGCAGAAGCTAAGAAACTGGGGTGAGCTAGATGGTAGAGACATCTTCAATATCCTTTGCACAGACACCAAGTAACAAGGACCATGCTTATCACCTACTTTGCTGACGACGAGGTCTTAGGACTACCTCACTGGAAAACTGGATCTGAACTTCTGAAAGCTGAAATCAAAATTAGCATGAGGAAAGCCTTAGATAAAACTTTCTAAGGTGGGCTGAGAGGAGAGAGATTTAGGCAAGACTGGGGGTGGGGGGTGCAGTGCCAGGCAGGACACACAGGGGATATCCTAGCAGCCACACTTACGGCACTGAATTATTTATAAAAATGTAATGCACAACCTTACTTTGGGAACAAAACCTAGAACATGTGTGCTGGCAAGACAAAGTACTGGGGCCACCAGTGTTGAGGGGCAGAGGTCATAACCAGAAGGACAAGCAACTAGGCTGAAGGTGACAGCCGCTAATAACAGACACCTAAGGCATCGTTGTATTTGAAGAAATGCTTAATAGGTAAATACGCTCCTGGTTCCTTATAAAATGAAGTTAGGGCAAAGTACAAGGAAACACCATTCTAATCTAATATTCTAGGTGACATGATTTCCAGCAGCAAATCTTTCTCAGATGCAGCAACTTCTTTCAACATCTAACTTTGAAGAGGAGGGGTTAAATTAAAATCACTGGATAGGATTCAATCTGCACGATTACATTTTCATGACCTTGAGAAACCAAGGCTTTCATTTCACTTAGTTCAAAAGGCAGCACTGCATTCTGTGTTCAGCCACACTCCAGGACAGGCAGAGAACAAAGCAACTGTGCGAGCCCGTTGTGCGAGCCTGCAGACAGGCGGCACCTCATCAGCCTGCTGGAGGCCGGAAGGTGCAAGAGTCAACACAGACCAAGCAGAAGGCCAAAATGCCACTGCTTAGTTTCCTTTTCTTTTTTTTTTTTAAATTAAAGAATCTAATTTGCATCTTAAGCTTCCCTACTTAACTTTATAAAATATTATCCTTGATGATACTCCAGCTTTCTCTGCAGGAATGAGGCACTGAGAGACAGCATGGGGTAGCAGCCAGGTACGATGACTCGACCTGGATGGCCACGTCCTAGGTACGTCAAGTGGCCTTATGACTGTGGCCCTGTCACCCAACTTCTGTGGCTCAGCTTCCTCACGTAGAAGACAGTAAGGACAGCAGGATTAACACAGCATAAATAAAACTCTTACAATAGTCCTGGCACCGGCCAGCGCTGCTGAAGGGCATGCTGCCCTTGGGACTACAGCCAGGGCAGCAAGACACCAGAGACCAAGAGCTCGAGTTCTGGCATGAGACGGTCTGCGTGCGGCCCTGCACCTCTGAGCAGCTTTGTGGCCTGAGACAGCTACTTACTCTTCTCAAACGCCCTGCGAACACCACTTGGCACCTGCAGCACAGCCGTACCTCCACAGCTTTCTGGGTGTGTGCTATTTCCTTAGCGCTACCTGACCGTGAATGTGGAGCCAAGGCTGGACCATGTTCCTATTTATGTATGAACAGTGATCTTCTCAGGGTACACGGCTTTACAACACATTTCTCCTCTGATTTACACACTTATGTCTCTACTCTGACCTCATGCTGGATTTCAGATTCGTAAACTCAATCTGTCTACTCAGCACTTCTACTGCAAAGTCAAAAAGGCAGCTCAGTGTAGCAACCAAAACTCTATCCACTGCGCCTCCTGCGTGCTCCACATCTCTCCAACACGCTCAGCAGCTACTCCTCCATTACAACGCCCTGAGCCAGACACCCAACCTGAGCTACTCCCGTGGTCCTTTTCAACAGTCTGCTCAGCATCGCCCACCATGGCCACCTAGCACCTCTCCTCAGGCCTTCCTGCTTCCACCCTTCTTCCCTGAGTGGTTCCCCCTCAGCAGCCAAAAGGGTCTTTGCTTTACTTCCTATGAAATAAGACCTGACGTTCTGCTCCCGGCCTATGAGACGCCTTCTGCCGGGCCCAAGGGCCGCACCTCCTCTTCCCAGCTCCTTCCTCGGCACACCAGGGACAGCTGCCCACAGGGACCCTGCCCTGGGTCACCCCTGCCTGGCCTGCTCTTCCCAAGATCTGCACCATCCCCACACCATGCACGGGGGGAGAGGGAAACAGACTGAGGGAGACACCAGCGGCCAGGGAGACGGCTAAGCACCACGAACGCGACACGCTCGGCCCCCCATCCCCGTCTCGGTTCCTTCTCAACAGGGAGCAGGCGCACTGCAACCACGTCTTTGCCATCTGCTCACCGTGTCTACGCTTTGCCAACACACCTTTTATGCAGACTGCTTGTCAGTTTGTATCTCCTCTCTCTGCAACTCAAGGGCAAAGACAGTACATGGCACAGAGCAGGCCCTCAAGCTCGACGACGCTCACCGTTCTTTGACTGTGCTCCCTTTCTTCTGACCATCACAAATTACCCCAAAACTCAGTATCTTGAAACAACAGCTGTGCTTTTGTTGATCAGAACGTTGAGTGGGACTTGGTGATGCTTTGTTTCTGTGTTACCGGGAAGGTTATCTGGTAATGTGCACCTATGGATGCTTCTGTCTGAGAGCCCGAGAAGAATACCGGGGCGGGAGGAATGGCACAGCGGTTAAAGTGCTTGCCTTGCAAACTGATTCCCTAGAACCACATAAAGCTGGGTATAGTGGTGCATGCTTGCAATCCCAGCACTCATGAGGCTGAGGCAGGCAGATTGTCCTGAGCCCAAGGCCATCCTGGGCTACACCAGTGAGTTCAGGACTGGCCTGGGCTATAGAGTAAGACCCTGTCTCAAAAAATGACTTTACCTGGGCATCTGGCACCCAGGTGGGAACAGCTAGAGGGAGAGGGTGCAGAGGGCCCATAGACTACATGATGCACAAATCCTTTCAGCTCACACTTCTTATAGGATGGTTCGGAGTTCCAAAAGAGAGAGAGCCCCAGCTAACGGTGGAAAAAGCACTGCCTTCCGTAACCACTTCACACACAGCATCAACTCTACCACACTATTTGTTTGAAGCAGTCATAAACCCACTAAGATTCAAAGGAAGGGCAGGGAAAATGCCTAAGAATCTGCAAGCATACTCTGAATTACCACAACCTCACAGCTCATAGTACAGAGCTTTGGAACTAGCAGGTGTTCAGGGAATTCTGGATGAATCCAAGTGGAATTACAGGATGGTATTTTCAACTATGGTACTACAACAAGGAGAGAGAACAGCTTAATTCTTTAATACAAGAGCTTAGAAAAAACAATTAATTTTAAATGACTTACATACCCTCAAAAAAACAAAAGAAAGTGAAATCAAACTCAACAGTGCATGTCTACGGTGAGCTCAGCAGAATCCTGAACATGGCTAAACATCGGCAATAGGTCCTGTGTTCCACGCTACGCAGAAGGCTGAGGAGGAGGATCCCTGCTCACGCCTGAGCCCAGGAGCTCAGAGCACACCTGAGAAATGCATCAAGGTTCAACAGAGAAGGACAGAAAACAAGACAGACACAGGGAAGTAGGACTGAAGATGTCAAATACAAACCTACCAAACTGCAGTGTAAAAAGAAAGGACCAAAAGAAAAATGACCAAAATGTGACAGGAACAAAGGATACAGCACATGTAATGGGAATGCAGAGGAGAACAAATGAGAAAGGGGCAGAAGTGTCTGAAGTGATGACGGCTAAGAAGTTTCTAAAATTAGTGACAGACCCTAAACCATAAGCTGGAAAGCCTGGAGAACACGGAGGACAAATACACAAAAAGCCTGTATTTGGGAACATCATAAAGACCCTTAGCATGCACATGCTCAACACTAGGGCATCAAAATAGACCCAAACTGGTAGAGCTGAAAAGAGTAGATAAATTCACTAGCACAGTTGGAGACCTGACCATACCTGTGTCAGCAAGTGACAGATTTACCATTCAGATAGTGATGAAACAGGAAACTAAATAGCTCCACCAAGCAGATCCACGTGATATTCTGTTATAGTGTGGATACGGAGTGTCTCCCAAAAGCCTCATGTATTTGGACGTTGTAAAATACCCACGTGCTGTTGAGAGGTTGCAGAGGGTGGCGCACTGGGGCTTGGCCCAGAAGGCACAGATCACTAAACAGTACCAGCTGCCCACATACGGACTGTGTCCTTCTGAAACTGTGAGCTAAAATAAATCTTTCCTCCCTTAAGTTGTATGTATTGGGTATTGAGTTACAACAATGAAAAAGGTACTAAGTCATCTCAAACTCACATGGAGATACACAGGAGGCTGTGCTCGGTGCCGCCAGGACCACCAGAATAAAGGAATGAACCAGCATCACAATGCCACTGAAGGTTCTAGAACTGGGAGGCAGGACACAGGGAGGGTCCTGCCCAAGGACCCAGGGGACGCGATGTCCCAGCCTTAGTTTCTTCATTTGTAAGTAGTGAGATCGACCTTTGGGCTGCTTATTTAAGTTCCTTCCTCCCCAAAGGAAACTGACATCACAGAGTCAGTTCTCAACAGCTAGCAGGTTTTCTTACAGAAAATACTCAACAACTTTCAGTTATGTTTTCTTCTACCTAGTGCCTCCAGCCAACAGTGAGAGCAGACTTCAGCTTTTATGAAATGGGTATCAGAAGGGCTCGAAACACATACCAACCGATGTACCGCGTAACATTAGAGATTCCGCCGTCCCGACTCTACCCTTACTCAGAGAAGAAAATCTGGCTTAGATACATGAACTTATTTAATCGTATGAGACAAAATGACACTACAGCAAGCTACACACAGAAAGTAATTAATTAGATGCAAAGTACTCATCCTCCAAAGCTGAATTTCTAGTAAGTTTACCTATCTGTCACCTTCTAGGGTAGCAAAATTTCAAAGTGGATTTATTTTTTAAAAGGCTTGAAAATACAAGGTAGCTAAGATGCTTTATGAATTAAGCAGGGACTGTGTGGATAATTATAAGCTGCTAATCACAAAATTACCATGATTCAATGATATTCAGACTTTTAAAAGCTAGTTCAAAAACAGGAAGGAGAGAAAAAAGGAGGAAAACTAGATCTAAAAGACTACTTAGAGACAAACTTATACATTAATGGCTTAGTGCTCAATAATATCTCTTCTGTAAAATGATCTCTAAAAAATATCTCTACTTAAAAATATAACAATTTTAAAAAGGAAAGAGACAGAAAGAGAACAGCTGAGTGAGGCGCAAGGAGAATGGCTTACTGTCTTGGTGAGCGACCGGAGGGCTCCCGGGCTGCATCCGGAGAGCTCGGGGTCCGCAGGTTGTACCTGTGCTCCTCGGCGGGGAGGCCCCGGGGCCCACGCCTGGGGGGCACTGACCGCAAGGCCTGCACTCCATCTTCTCCCTCCATCCTCTCACGTGGCTTTGGCTGAGGCCCTGGACTCTGCACAATCAGAGCGTCATCCTCACTCACAGAGACTGTGAGGTCACTGCTGCTACAGGAACTCTGCACCTCCTGCTCTTCCCGCCCTGCTATAAAGAACCTTTGTGACTCTGCGTCCCCATGGGCAAGATGACCTGCGCAAGGAAAGGGACACAAACAGTTACTAGTCACTCATTTCAGGGAGAAGAGAGGTCACATAGAGCAGAACTACTATCAGTTAAAAACACCATCAAAATATTTTAAAATAACTGTTAAAATATCACTGAGTTGAAAAATCAGTGAAGTAATTTTCCAAAATGTTTCCATACGCAGATTTAAGAATTCGTTAGAAGGGAATGTGTCGACAAGGTCATTGTTTGGGTTTTTGATAAAGAGATAGAATGAGAGAATATCTGTCCTTATGTGAGTTCACTATCACCCAGAAAAAACTCAAATCACTAGTGGAAACGGGCCACTCCTCCCACCTGCGACCCCCGCGCCGGCAGACTGCCTCTCTGGAGTCCGCTCCTCAGGTGCACAGTGCTCGGAAGCTGACAGGGCAGAGACTGGCGGGCTGCCTTTTTCTTCCTCGACTTCAATATGTTCTCGTGTCAGTATTTCTCCCTCTGATCCTTCTGATCTGCTGCAACTGTCACACTTTAAATCAGTGGTTCTGTTCTCTGGACTTAATCTTTGCGGGCACAAGGAATGGAGTTCAGCAGACACCCTGCCTTCAGAGAAAGGGCTCTCGCTGCAACGCGCGGCACTGTCTGTCTCCAACCCGGGAGCTGGCTCCTCCCCAGATGGTGCTGGGGCTGCGACGGGCGTCTTCTCCCCAGCCTGAAGAGATGTCTTTCCATCTGTTTTGTCAGACTTAGCTGAGCACTGTGTGTCACTGGGAGTTTGTACTACACAGCTGTCTGTCACTTTACTGCTTGGGGCTGTCTGCTGGTCTGAATGCGGGTCAGGCGCTGAACAGGTCTTCGGGGGCAGGGCACATCTCTGCTCTGCCTTGCTATCTCCAGTGCTCAAGACGGCTGACATCTGGTGGCCCATGAATACCTTTGCCGGCTGATACAACCCTCTTGACACGGACATCTCGGGGCTGGCTCTGCTCTGCGCTGTGGCCTATGGGGAGAGATGTGCACTAAGCGTCCTGTGGGTCACTGAGCAACTGGGGTGTCTTCAGAAACCAAGGGAGGTAAAGAAAGCACGAACGGGTCAACGGGCACCTACACGCTTCAGAAAACTCCTACCTTCCTAAAGAGAAAACAGGCAAGAGCAGTCAGTCCGTGCGATTTAACCGTAACAACAGCATTAGCTTATAAATACACAGACTTGATGAAATTAAGCTACAAGCTTAAAATTATATTACACTGGACATTGTTATGTTATGTGTATTTCATTACAATAAAAACAAAAAGAAAGTAAACCTGTGGGCTCTAAGAGTAATCCACATAGAAGGTCAGTTTCAGTGGCACAACGGAAGAATCTGACCCAAAAATTACAGAACAAAACACAGGGTGCACACAAAGGGATAGTGGATGTTTCTCAGCTATTTCCAGCACTATCTGAATATACGAAGTGTCAGTAATGACCTTTAGGAAGACATTAAAGTACACTGTATTCTGCACAAAATATTCATAATTGGTAGTCAAACTGTAAATAAAACAGTAAGAGTAGTTTTTCCTAAACACACTCAAGTACTGTTTGTTTGCGTTTTTGGTTTTCCGAGACAGGGTTGCACTATACAGTCCAAGCCAACCTCAAAGTTACTATGCAGTCCCAAATGGCCCTGAACTTGAGATCTTTCTGACTCAGCCTCCCAACCTCTGGGATTACAGATATGCACCACTATGCCCAGCTTTGAGCGATTTAAAGAAATGTATGAAGTAATTTATATTCACAGGCGTGTTTATGGGAAGTTTGAGCCCAGACTTTCACTGGCAGAGACACAGAGGCAGAAGAGTTGGTCCTGCTGCTCCTCCAAAGACACACAGTGGGAAGCAGACCCAGACGTAACACACACCAAGTCAGGGGAAAGTCACGTCTTCCCCCCCCCCCCCCCCAAAAGACCAAAGCACATATGAGTACTTCTTTCACAGGGACACACAGAATAGGTGGAAAGATGTGTCTGCACTCCTCTTCTGCAGGTGGGGAAACTGAGGCCCAGACTTTAAGAGAGAAAATGCCACATACACGCAGCTAAAACAGAATCATGGTCTTGCTTCTTTTCAATTAAAACAACTCTGAGTCAGAAAATGAGCAGGAATGTGAGAACAAAGGGTGGACTAAGAACTTTTGAAAATCCTCTGCTCCTACATGAGGTGATGACAGCAGAAATATTTTCCTCAGGGAATTTCCGGGTCTTTCTGCCTTCCTTATTCCCATCTCCCTCCCATGGTCTCCAGGAAAATTGGAAACTTCTACTCACAGTGAAAAACAGCGGCCCAGCAGCCCCAGAAAGGGGGAGAAGAGAGACTGAATTCCACTGAAGACCCTTTTTCTGAGAACTGTCATTAGCTGATCTGTCTGACAGTTCCCTGGCGGCCTAAGCAAGACCGTATTTATGTGACTTGGTTCTAAGTTTACCTGGTATGTAGAGCTTTTTTCCCTGGGGACGTCTGTTGAAAATAATATTTAAAAATTGCTCAGGGATGGGATAGGCTTGGAGACCCTCCATGAAATTCCTACATGCTCAGCTCTGGCTTATTTTGAGCTCTGTACAGCAGGAAGCGAGGGGCTAAGGTTGAGCTGCAAAGTCTGTGGATGAGTGCTGAGGTGTGTTCAACACACATGAAGCCTCCTGACAAAGACTTTGAGAATTCCACTTACAAACACGTAGAGAGCGCTCTGCCTAATCGTAAGCTGATCGATCAACAGATACTTGGTGACCACGTATGAAAAAGCATATAGACTTACATAATTTGTTCAAAAAGTCACCAAGCAACACAAAACCAATAGCAGCAGTACATTTTTAGAAGGGTGAAACTGGTTTTCAGAACTGCCACATTTTGTTATTTAAAATACATATGTTTCAACAAGAAATTATGAAGAATGATAAAAACCAAGAAACTATGGCTTTTCATAAGAGTCAAAAAGCAGGGAAGGAAAACCATCCCTGGGAAAATCCAAGCACTGAGGCTGATGAGCAGAGGCGCTAAATGAGACGCACCGAGTATGTTCAAATAAACAAAAGACATACCATCTAAGAATGGCTAGAAATGACGAGAATAACGTCTAAATACAGACTAGCAGGAAAAGCACCCATGTCAGGACTGAAACGTGGCTCACTGGCCAAAGGCTGGCCTAGAAGGGAAAGGCCATCTGCAACACAACAGACAAGCAAGCAATCAAAACAAAAACAAAACAACAAGGGCTAGATATTAACAAACAAACAAACAAAAAAAAAAAACTGGAACTAGCTTGCTTCAATAGTTCATACACTAAAGCTACACTAGTACAGAGACGAGCACGGACCCTGCGCAAGGATGACACGCACTTTCATGAAGCGTTCTATATTTTTAAAAAATAGAATCAAAAGAAAAAAGAATGAAGAAAAGCGGACAGCGCCTCAAAGACTTGCGAAGCATCACGAAGCCTATCCAACACATGTAACAAAATTCCCAGAGAGAACGAGAGCATGACAAGCCCTCCCCACTCAGGCCCATCTTGACGGAGCGGCTGACAGACAAGCGGTGCACACGTGGTGCTGCTGGGGCCACGGAGGCCTGCCCAAAGGGACAGGCAGGAAAGCAGAGCTGCAGAGGCGAAGCTGACACCCCTGGGTCCTCACGAAGGTCAGAAGGCGAGTTCTCTTCAGAAGCCATGGTGGTCAACAGGAGCGCACAGCCACGCGCACCTCGCTAAGAAGGACCGACAACCAAGACGTCTGTATCGGCTCACGAAGTGTCAAAGATGAAGAAGAAATTAAGATATTCCTAGAGGAAAAAGAATCAACTACTGTCATATTTGTCATTCATGAACTACTATAGAGAACCCCTTAGTATGAAAAGATATTCAAGAGTAATTCACACCCACGTTAATAAAGAACACAAAAAGTGACTAGATGGTTAAGCAAACAACAGTATAAATGTATTTTTTGCTTATAACTTTTTCCCTCCTACATAACTTAATAAGACAATAAAACAGTGTGTATGTTTTGGTAAACAGCACACATGATGCAAAGATCCAGTTCACGTGACAAAATCATCAGAGGAGGCGCAGGAGAGAGGAGCCACAGAGGGGCCAAGGGCTCACGTGCCACCATCAGGCTGGCATTAACCCTAATTAATGACTACAAGACAAGCTGTTGTCTTAGTCTATTTTCTGTTGCTATAATAAAATATCCAAGGTTGGCTACTTTATAAACAGAAAAGGTTTACTTGTATCCCATTTCTGGAGACAGAGCACAGTGCCACATCTGCATGGCTCTCAGGACGACTTCTGGCCACAGCACCATGAGTGGCACCACGGTGGCAGCATGTGTGAGAGGGACATCACGTGGTCAGACAGGACCCTGGGAAGGCTCAGGTTTGCTCTTTTAAAGTAACAATCTGGGCTGGGGGAATGGCATAGTGGTTAAAGCACTTGCCTTGCAAGCATAAAACTCTGAGTTCGATTCCTGAGTACCACATGAAGTCTGGGCGTGGTGGTACAGGCCTGTAATCCCAGCACTTGGGAGTCTGAGGCAGGCGGATTGTCCTGAGTCCAAGGCCAAGCCTGGGCTACCCCAGTGAGTTCAGCACCAGCCTGGGCTACGAAGCAAGACCCTGTCTCAAAAAAAAGAAAAAAAGAAAAGAAAAACTCATCTGGGCCCAGTGGCTCAGACTTGTAACGGCAGCACTCTGCTTGAGGCAGGAGGCCTCAAAGTTTAAGCTAGGCCTGTGCAACTTAGCAATGCAGTGAGATCAAAAATTGGTATCAAAATCAAAATTTTCATTTGCAAGACCAATATAATGAACCAGTATCAGAGCATCAACCAACCCAGTATAGGATGGCACTGCAGTCCCAGGCATCTGCCTCTCCTCTGGTCTGCTAAAGATCTAGACACAAATACAGGCGAGCCTTCTCAGGGACCTGCAGGCCACCTGGCAGGGCCAAGGTAAGCACCCCTGAAACTCTCTTCTCAGTTGGTCATCCTCAAACTTCTCTGGGCTTCCAAACGAGGCAAAGACTCCAAGTCTACTCCCTGGACAAGGAACTCAGAACAGGAAATGAGAAATGGTAACTCACCCACTCAGGACAAGTATAATGCAACCTCGATCTACCTGCAGGCCAGGGGCCCTAGAGCTGCTGACTGACAGGAGGCAGGACTTCAATCCCAACCCCCGGCTGGCTGCGGCCACTGCTAAGCTGTCCTCCAGCAGGTACCCGACCCCAACACCATCACCCCACCCTTAGGAGAACGGTTTTCAAATGGTTGCGGCCTGCGGCTATAGTGAACGCTTCCAGACCCACAAGGAGTGAGCAATTCAAGAGACGGTGCTTTCCACAGAGGCTTTCTCCCGCTAAACGGAAGCTACAGCTGGGCCCCTGCAAACTTGCTAGGCATGGCCAGACTTCTAGAATACCCAACTCAGGGTTTTCAACAAGCTTCAGTGATATCATGATTAATGAGAATGCCACATTTTAGTGGCGTGAAGTCAATCAGGAGTTATTAAAAGATGACCCTTAATTATGCCCAAAAATGAAATGCTAGGGTGGGTGGGAGGGTACTGCTCCCATTCAAGGGCCCCAAAGGCAGCGCACGCAGAGGATCTGGGGAGGCCACTGACGACACTGCTCCTGCTGCGTCTACTTGTTGCCTTGTTGCTGAGTGTGGAAAGACAGAATGTGTGTGCAGAACTTTCAAGCCTGATACCATTTCATACTGAGAAATTGCAAGAACTCTACAAGCACTCCTTTGGAACTCCTTACCTACACTTACCCCCTATTTATGTGGCTTTGCCACCCTTTCCCCGTGTGTTCATCTGTGTGTACTTATACATGTATTCTGTTTATTCTGTGTCATTTGAAGGTCAGTGGAGAAATTCTGCCTCTCTCAAACTAACAACTTCAGTGTGTATTTTCCAAGAATAGGAACACTCTTTTCCATGAGCAGATTTCATCATTCAAATCAGAAAATGCAACAATGACATCATTTTATTTGCTATTCCACTTCATGTTCAGATTCTGCCAATGCCCTCTTGGCTAGCTTCTTTTGCTCCAGGTTGGGGCCACGTTTCACGGGTCTCCGTTCACCTGAAGCAGACGGTCTCTCTCGGTTATTCTTCGCCTTGACGTTGTCTAAGAACACAGGCTGCCCGCTGCACACTACCTCTCAAGGTGCTTGGCTCAACTTTCCTTACGATTACATTCGGGTAATGCATTTTTAGCAGCAAAGTCACAAATGAATGTTTCTAGTGTATAAGTATCAAAAATAATTCTTGGAGTGGGAATTAATTCCTAATCTTTCTACTATCAAATAATAACAGAAGAACTTCCTTTAAAAGTTGGCTTTGCATTTTTTTTCTTTATGGTACCAGGGTTTGAATCCAGAACCTTCCTATTAAGCTACATTCCCAACCCTTTAATCACATTTTGATATGGGTTAGATCTGGAAATGTCCTCCCCACATTTCTTACATTTTGATGTTGTGGAATGTCTATGGAACCACATGCTATTAAGCGGTAAGGCCTGGTCACGGGGTGGGTTGTAGGCACGTGGTGGAGAAGAGATGTGTGGTAGATTATGTTTTACAGGCACGTGGTGGATTACAAGTAAGAGATCACTGGGCACACGACATGGAAGGAGTGGATCAACAGGGCTTAATCCAGAAGGGGTGCAGCACTGAGGCTTCACCCAGAAGGGGCAGATCACTGGGACAGGACCGGGGTGGAGATAAGCAAGTTCCACCTTTGTCCATCACTTGGCTTCCTGTACGCCACACCACAAAAAGCTTCCCTCGGTTAGTCTGCCTCCAGGTGCTCCCACCCTTGCTACCCACCCTCAAATGAACCGGGACCTTCTAGAACTGTAAGCTAAATAAAACTTTCCTCCCTTAGGTCATACATGGTTGGGTATTCTGTTGCAGCAACAAGAAAGCAACTCAAACATATTTAAAAAAATTTTTTTGAGATAAGGTCTTGCTGTGTAGTTCAGGCTAGCCTTCAACTTACTATGTAGGCAGGAAAGGCTCACCTGATCAATCTTCTGCCTCTGCCTCCTGAGGATTAGAGGTGTGTGCCAGCACACATGAAAAATTTAAAAATCTAAAATTATAATACCAATTAACAGAGTCCTAAAACATATAAAGGATGTTCATAGAAAAATGGGAAAATTTGAATAAAATCAGAAGTTTAATTCACAATAATGTACCTAAGGTGGTTTCTTGGACTTGGCAAGTTTTGCCCTGCAGTATGTCAAAGTGGAAACCAGGTGAAGGTCCAAAAGAACTCTCTGTACTCTCTCTGCAACTTCTGTGTAAATCTAAAATTATTCTAAAACAGAAAGATTACTTAATTTACAAAAATTAAATGTACTCTGCTATATGTAATGCTAAATTTTGAAAAGTTTAACATTTGCAAAGTGAGACGTTAAGCGGGCTTTGTGGGCCAGTGACTTCCTCATTTGCTGTGATCAGTCCTAAGACAGGTATCTCTCTTCTCTTTAAAAAACAGTTCACTGCTTTGTTGGGCTGGAGGAATGGCTCAGAGGTTAAAGCACTTGCCTAGCAAGCATTAAGTACCAGAGTTTGACTCCCCAGTACCACATTAAGTACCACAGTTTGATTCATCCAGCACTGGGCATGGTGGCTTACTCCTGTAATCCTAACACTTGGGAAGCTGAGACAGGAGGATTGCTTGAGTCCAAGGCCAGCCCGTACTCCATAGTGAGTTCAGGATCAGCCTGGACTACACAGTGAGATCCTGTCTCAAACAAACAAAAAACAAAACAAAACCACAAAGCCCAGTTCACTGCTTTGTTGACTTGGCAACAGGAAATGTGCTGTGAATCATACTAAGAATCTTCTCCAGGGAGATTCTGAGCCAGGGAAGCTGAAGACAGGATGCCATGTTCACAGCTGCTGATACACAAGTTCAAAAGCTCCTGACAGAGCCTAGCGCCAGTGGCCGCCCATGGTCAGTATTTCAGGACCTGACGCAGTGAGCAGGCTTTCCACGTCCTCCCACTGTGTTACTTTCCATAGCTGTGCACTGGCCATCACGCTGAGTAACCATGTCCATGAACAGCTCCTCCCTGTACAGCTCCTCCCTGTGACGGCCTCGGCCACATCACTCCAAGGAGGGATGCAGAGGAGGACAGCTGCCTGACCAAATGTATCCACAGGTAAGTTTAAACAATACTTTCATTCTTGATTATGAGAAAGAAGCTAAATTCCTCCAAAAAAGGTCCCATTTTTCCAATTAGATTATTTCATCCGGTAACTGAAACGTGGGTATGAATTAATAAGTATGTATTGAGACTCCAGGCCAAAATTTAAGAAAAAAGGAAAGAAAACAAAAAAGACTCCAGATTAGTCAGTCTCCTGGGACCTGAGTCCTACTTCCCCCGCTTACCAGTTCTGTTTCCTGGGCACAAGCTACCTAACCCTTGAGTTTCCATACCCTAATCTGTAAAACAGGAAGGCAAGTAGCTCTTGTTTTCTAGGGCATTGCTGTGTGCGTGTGTGTGTGTGTGTGTGTGTGTGTGTGTGTGTGTGTGTGCGTGCGTGTACCTAAAATCTCTAAGATAGTACCTGGAACACAGAATGAACAACGGGTGTGCTGACTGTTGGTCCAAGCTAACATCTCCCACCAGTAATGTGAGAGGCTCCCCTACAAGAAAGCGGGGTGTGGAGAGCCCAGATTCCACCCTTTTCCTAGCCCCGCTAGAACAGGGCACACACCTGCTCCGGAGAACCCTCTTCCTTTCAGACAGGAGGCCACTATCACCCAGGAAGTACCTCAAGAAGACCCAGCCCTGCCTGCAGGAGCACAGGGGGCAAACAGCAGACCCCACCCTTTCCTAGCACCTACTGTCAGAGCTGCACTGGACAAACGCTCTGTGTAGTTCAGCTTAACTTCTAGCTGTTTTCTGAACAGAAACATACACACAATCAGCTGTCCATAAAGTCCAGATGTGCATAACGTGCACACTTATAATCCCAGCTACTCAGAGGCTGAGGTGAAAAGATTGCGAGTTCAAGAACAGCCTGGGAAACTCAGTGAGATCCTGTCTCAAAAATAAAGGGGCTGGAGGAATAGCTCTGCAGTTAAAGCGCTTGCCTAGCAAGCACCAGGTACCCACGTTCGATTCACTAGCACCATCTAAGCTGAGTGTGGCGCAGCACATCTATAATCCTAGCATGACGGGGGCTGAGTTCGAGGCCAGTCTGAGCTACACAGTGAGCTCAGAACCACCCTGGACCACAGAGTGAGACCCTATCTCAAAAATAAAATATAATGGAGTGGAAATACAACTCAGTGGTTGAGCACCCCCTGGTTTGATTTCTCTTACCACAAAAAAGAGACAGAGAGAAGCTATTAATATAAAAGCCATGAGATTAAGCACAGAGAGATTCCCTTTCTGTGCAGTGTGGCTCAAAGTCACATACAGACAGACTCAGGGGCTATCCGAGCTGGGGTCACAGTCCCAGTGAAGAAACTGCCCAGTTTCATGCTAGGAAGAAGCTGGTGGTGTTTCCACTGGAGCGGTGATTCAAGGAAGCTGTTGATCAGGGCAGCACTGCAGGCCAGTTAGGTAACATTGTGGCCCTGTACAGATAACGCTAATAACCCAGCCCTCCGCCTCCTGGCGCGTCCCAGATCTGCTCCATGCACCTGTGCTGCGGTCACCTTACCCCTGCAGGTGGAAGTAACAACCTGGCTGGCCCATCGCCTGTGAGCCCTGTAGGAAGGCAACACGCCCCAGCAGCCGTCAGTCCCTGCTCCTCCACAGTTCTCGGCCTTGGCAAGCAAACCTCAGGTCACTCCTGCTTTAGTTCAAAGAAACTTCGTGACTCTGTGGGAAATCTACACTCTCATTAACAGACTTGGGCACCACCCTGGAACATGTGCACTTGGATGTGTTTTATGTATATTCCCTAGTGTGCGTTCGAGGCCAGCCTGGGTAACACGGTGAGCTCAGGACCAGCCTGGAATACAGAGTGAAACCCTGTCTCAACAAAAGAAAAAAGAAAAGGAAAAAGAAACAAAAATAGTGGGTGTTTGACTGCAAACAAAAGGTGTCTCACTGCAAGTAGTACGTATGTAACTATAAACAGTTATTGTAAAACTAAGCCAGACTCAAGCATATGAAAAATAGATGGACAACCACTACAGGATAACTTTTCTCAGCATTCAAATTCATGCACAGAGTCGGAAACTATCCAACTGCTCTTTAAAGCGACCTTTTTCTGAGTCAGCATTAGCAGCTACCTGATGGCACCTCCGACCTCCCCCCGCACAGCCCCAGGCACTGCTGCAGGTCGCCTCCACCCCACACAGTCCTGTAACGCACTGCTGGCCTCCCTTCCTGCGGCTGCTCTCCTGGAACACAACCACTTTGCTCGCAAGCCCTTCCTTCACCTGACAACAGACACACACACACACACACACACACACACACACACACACACACACACATTCTCTCTCTCTCTCTCTCTCTCTCTCTCTCTCTCTCTCTCTCCCCCCCCCCCCCCCCCCATGAGCATGCCTATTTTCTACAAGGGAATCTTGGTTCTTGAGCCCAAGCCTGAATTCCAGGTGCCAAGTCCCAGGATGTGCCTGTCCAAGGTCATTTTCCACCACGTCCACACAAGCTCCTTAGATTTCTGGCAGACGGGAAACGAGGCTCTCGGCTTTCCTGCTCCTTTATCCTAACATCTCACACATGAGTATATCCAGTGATCCCCTCCAGTCCCTGGCCTACTGACCCTCCACCACCCGCTCAAATCACTTCCTCCAAGGTCTGGGCTCCTGGCGGTAGAAGCAGCGACCTCACCCTTCCCCCACACACTCGGCTGTCACCTGTCCCTCGCACACATCACACACGTTGCACCCTATTCTGAGCCTTGGGTGTTTAGCAGCACTACTGTGCAAGAAGCCACTGAGGGCAACTATGACTTCTCAGGCAGAGCACCTGCTCCTCACAGGTTCTCGCTGGGCTACAGGGAAGACCTGGATACAGGACTCGGGGTGTGGAGACTAGGTCGGATGACTGCCCCTGGGAGGAGAGCCAGGACTGCCAATATAAACACAGCCTGACCAGGGTAAGAACTTGTGCAGGAATCAGTATAAAATAAGGATTAAGTCCAAGGGACTTAAAAGTCATACTTTTGCTACCTTTTAATTTATTGAACACTAGTGAAAAATTGAAAAGCCAAGATAACAGTTTCTCCAAGTGTTACCTCATGGTTTTAATAGGGTTAACTATCAAAGCTTTTAGTGAGGCGACACCTTTCATTATAAAGGAAAATACTTCTAATTATTAAACAAAACATTTTCAGGGACTGTCAGTGGCATGTCTCTTGTCTCTGCTGAAATATGACTTAAGAGAACACTTCATAACTATATGCAAAGTAAGGAATCATCAGTGCAAGTAAGGAAAAAAGCCCTCTTGCATTTTACTTAAGTACCAGTGACACTGGCACGCCAAGCACTGTCCACCAGGAAGAGCACAGAGAGAGACAAGCTGGTCTACAGATCAAAAACATGTCAATTATGTCACGACTGCACGTCAAACAGGAAAACCGCCCAAATGGTTTAGAAGCCTATCGCATCGCACCATGCTGGGCCAGCCACCTAATGGCACAGAAATCACTTATCATTAAAGCCTTTTTATACAGGTCAAGGCTGCTGGGCCTTGGTGTTTTCTATCTTCCGGTTTAAAGAATGCTCTAAATTCTAGCTTTTTTAAAAAACTTTTTAATCTATGGGGAAAGAAAACTAGAACTTCCTGTAAACTCAGATTAATGCCTGCTAATGCACGGAAGAAAGAAAAACTAAAACCTTCCTCCTACTATAAAAACAAAATAGTGTGGCCTCTGTTTCTTTTCTGATAAGAGTCTTAAATACCAAACAGTTAACTGCATAATAACATTTCCTGGCAGCCAGGCAGCCTGCTTAGCAGATATATAAAGCAGGTAAAAGGAGAAAAAGTTAATTTCTTGGCTGAATGATTCCATCGGTAGCTATAGGGCAGACCTGAAAGTCTTTTAGTAGAGTAGCAGTTGATTCTTCTATCAACGTGTAGCACACACACTCTTCCAAGGAAAGCATTAAATATGAAAATCATATCCCGTTATCATCTGTTTCCAGCTTTCAGCCCAGTAAGCTTTCCTTAATGAATGCTGCAGCCTAAGGAGCAGGCACGCTGCTGGCTTTTCTGAATAACGGAGCGGTGCTCCCGTTTTCGCTTATTACAACGTCGACTGGCTGAGGGGGTCTCACACACAGTCACAAGTGACTGCTCTTGCCAGCATGCTCTAAGTTATTACAAGATGTTTTCAGACATTTCATCTAAAGGAGCTTTACTGCTTTTAGTGAAGAAAACATCTATGGTCTTGAACAGAATCATTTATATGGAGATAGGCGGGGGGATTAGAAGGCTGCATTACAGCAGATACACGCGGAATTCATTTAAGGGCTCCTTGCCAGCCTCTTTGTCTACTGCTTAGATATGCAATCTCTTTCCACTTTCTCTGTGAGGAGGTGAAAATGGACAAACTTACACACAGAAAGAAAGGAAAGAATCCCAAAGCCACATGCTCTTTCCTTTCCATTTAAAATATTTCTCAAAGTAAGGAAAAAGTAGTACAAAGCAATATTCAGAAAAACACAATTTCACCTACTAACAACACTGAGGTTTCCTTTGGACTCCAATTCTTAACCCCAAAGTGAGAGCCTTTCGGTGAACTTAATTAAATTACACATAAAAGCCTACTGTATAAGCAAAAAATGTAATCATTTAAGGTTTAATTAAATCGATGTTTGAAATAAGATGACTGTATTTAAAATAATACCTTAAAACATGACCATTCCAGTCACCACCTGCAAACATGAAGTTTATTATTTTCACTTGTTACCTTTTCCCTGCGTGCATCTTTCACTCCGCCTTCCGCGCCTCGGCCACCTTCCGAGAGGGGCTGCATCTTCTCCATCTGCACCTCAAACTCAACCTAAACAGAAACACAGTGTGACTCTGTGGCAGATGCGCTACACCTGGCAAGTGTCCATTCCGCGCTCTTCACTCTTCGCTGTTTCACGGTGTGGAATGCGCAGGGAAATGGAAAGGCCGAGCTGACACCGCCACAAGACTCGGCTGACCACAGACAGACCTTATCACACAGGTGACACAGATCGAACGCTGGGTTCTATAAATTTTAGGGATATTTTTAAAGTAAGCAAGGTTTGATGGATTTTCATTTAGTTTCAGAATAAAACCTTAAGTCATCAAAAAAATCTAATTACTAGATTGTAAAGCAGTGTTTTCTTTAAACAGATGAAAAAACAATACTACTGATTTATCTATATGATACATACATAATATCAGCATCTT
This sequence comes from Ctenodactylus gundi, assembly GCA_004027205.1. NCBI lineage: Eukaryota > Metazoa > Chordata > Mammalia > Rodentia > Ctenodactylidae > Ctenodactylus > Ctenodactylus gundi. Next base: position 101,889 of record PVKB01001399.1, read on the forward strand.
AATAGAGAAATCAAGTGTATTATGTGCCAAATCATCAATTTAAAGCAACTCCATTTCTTCAGAATAATAATAAATCATATATGGCCATCAATCCCATGAAAATCAAGTCTTCTTTCATACTGAACACTACACAAAAATAACCGATAAGTGATAAAAGTGATTTAATCATAAAATGACCTTTCCTTAAATGTTAAGGCAATAAAAAAAAACCCAAACCACTGTAATTCAGTACATTAGCAGTCAAAGCCTTAAAAAGTCACCAAACTAACACGAATTAGTCCTGACCTAAATGCATAGGCAAAGATGATCAAAACTGATGTGTTTTCCTCAAAATATGTTAAAAGGTATTATGTGCTGTCCTATTTTTAATAACATGTAGGAATGTTTCCTCTACAGCAGAAGGCTATTAACGTGGCAGAGGGCAGAGATGACCTGAAGGATACCTAATTAAAGTTTTACAAGGCTAAGCTACAGATCATAATAAAATAAACTAAGAAAAGATAAAGGAATAAGGCAATTATGAAAATACAATCCACATCTCTGGTTTATATCTACTCTTTTCAACTTAAGAGATATCTCATTTTTAATTCCAAGAGCTTTACACAGGCACACTATACACACAGGGATGTCTTCAAAGGGGGACGGGGAAGGATTGCAATACAAATGTGTAACTAGCATTCAAGCCGAAATTCTTTCCTCTGCTGCCGACATGTGATTTGCTCAAGACAGGCGGGTGCTGCGCGGTCATTCCAGAGTCACCTTCTCACAGCAACAAGCGGGTGTTGTCCAGCGCGTTTTGCTGTGGTACAATGGTAGTGTAGCTAGCTGCCTGCCAACTTCCGAAACAGGAGGAGGGGTGCCTGTAGGGTCCAATTCACGTTGGCCTCAGTCTGTCTGAAAAGTTTACTCAACTACAAAAACTCTTTCAAAATCTCTGATGCAACACAAAACTGCAACACATTTTGAAATCCGAGTGGATCTAGGACGACCACCACAAACTAACATGTAACAATATCCAGAAAGACAGGTCAACACCTAGAATCCTGCTGTGCTCTCTCCCTTTCATTTTTACACGGGACAGGACGCGTGGTACCGTCCACCTAAACCACCTCCCGAGCAGGCAGACAGAGGGTTTCCCAAAGCGCTACCTCCTCTCTGCCCACCTTGAACAAGGAATCCTTGGATACATGATCCCAGGGCCTTCCCACAGGGATGCATCCCTAGCCCTTTTAATTTTGAGACTAAATTGCCTTGGTTGGGCTCAAACTTGCAATTCTCCTGCTTCAGCCATGCGGGAGTATACTATACTACCTGGCTACTTTCCACAGCACGCCTTACTTATGTTTATAAAACACCGTATAAATGAATCTTTCCAAGCCTGCCCCAGCTAGGCAGACCCGAAGCAGTGTCAGAGCTTGTCCCTCCCGCATCCCCAAAGGCCTCTCGGGGCGGGGTCCTAAGTTCTTCTCGAAGGGCCCAAGGTCTCTATTGCTGGAGGACACAGGGCTGGGAGCGCAGCCCTTCCCAACAGCGCGGCCTCCAGCTCCTGCTCCCTTCCTGACCCGCGGCCTAGGCTTCCCACAGTCAGAGGTGCTGCTTCGGGCCTAACGGCACATGCCCCGGGAGGGCCTGGTAGAGCTGTTCTCAGGATAACCCCAATCCTCTGCTCCACTGGGGACATCTGTCCTCAGGCGATGAGCCCAGAGTCCTGAGAGAGCCCCCTGGGGCTTGTCTGCCCCTTGGTGCCGCTTCACGGCAGGGTTTTGCTCTTGCGCACCTGGATGCAAAGGACCTCTCCGCTTGCTTCCTCATTAGGCACAAGCAACTTATCTCAACACCATCACTGAAACCTGCTCACAGAGGGCTGGGGTCACGGGAGGAGGGGAGGGGGTTCCTGCAGGTGACAGGAGTCTGCGGTGACGTCCCTGTGCTCGCCGCACATCACTGTACACCCCCCCCGGCTTCCCCTGGACCCTCATGCTCGCCCCGTTTCCCTCTGTCACACCACTGCGTGCCTGGCGGCCCACCACCGCCTTCTTCTCCAACACATTCCCTCTTCACGGGTCTGCAGGGGGTACACCGCAGTCTCAGCTCCCGAATACATGAACAAGCTGGCTGGGAAGCTCCTTCAGACCAGCTGGCCCTGCCACCTCGGCTGACAGCTGAGGAAGTGGGTGTGGGGAGTCACGGCAACTATCTGATGTGATTCTCAGATGAACATAGGACATGACACTGAGACGCTAGGTCTTCTGTTTTCTCTAACATACATGCTTCCTCTTACGTGATGAGCAAAAGATACAGGAAATTTACTTACTTACACACGTTAGAGGTGAGACACTCGGGTTGATACAGATGGGATTTGCCACCCACCTGGCCCTCAGTAGCCTGAAGGTCCTGCCCTGCCCACAGGGTCTGCCACAATGCTTAGCAGGAATATGAATGAAAGCTCAAAAGATTTGTTCTCTTCAAGTTTCGGCACATATAACCAATGATGAGATTTTCAGAGAGAGTCTCACATCTTTAAATAATGATATCACGTCTTCAGACTGCCTCTGCTATTAAACACAAATACTTCCTGGGGAGGTTAGCAGAGGGTGCAGTCAATACCACACTCATCCTCACAAAGTTGTTCATGGTATGTGGGAGATGAGACACAACTGTGGAGGAATTAATTGTGAGTTGAGGGAGGGGTAAGGATCTTAGTGCCCTATGAGCACCTACTGGGCCAGGTGCTGGGCCAGGTGCTGGGCCAGCTCCTGAGGGCCCTGGAACAACACAACAGGGAGCTCCCAGGGAGGCAGGAAGCAGGCATGTAAGCAGCCCCAACACCGTGCAGGGACTGCTGGGGTCACTGTACCCAGACCCACAGGGGGTAGGGGAGGGATGCCCGGCTGAAGGAGGCGTGACCACATGGAACTCTGCAGGAAATGAAAATCATTCAGCAGGTGTCAGGGACTGGGTGTGCACAAGAGTGAGGGAACAGGATGGCATGATGTGAGGAGGAGAAGGAGGGTGTGTGGGTGTGTGTGCGTGTGCAGCAGAGTGGTGGAAGGTGGGGAGGGGAGAGGGTTTGGGAGAAAAAAGGCGGGGAGATAGGCGTAGGCAGATAGAGGATCCAGGAATAAGGAAGCAGGAGAAATGAAGACAGACAGAGGCACCAGATACAACGTGCACATGTGCAAGAGGAAACAGGGGCACGTGAGTGTCTGTGGGAGAAGGCTGCTTACAGGGTTAAAATGAGAGGCAGCATGCAGGCAGACAGAGCATTGGACCTATGTTCTGAAAGGCCTGGGCCAGCTCCTTGGGACAAAGACATAACCAGACGACGACTCCTGCACAGCATGGGCACCCTCTCCAAATGTCCTGACCCACTGGCCCCGCCCTGGCACTACCATGGAGAGAGTGGGAGGTTGTGCAGGTGCTGACAGTGCTTGATACGCATCCTGGACCTTTCCAGGTACTCCCAAGCTCAATATTTGGGTCCTTCCCCCATGGCGTCTCAGAACCTGGGAGGCTCGCTGACCCCAGGAGCATGTCAATGTGCCCACCTGCCACTCTGCCCCTTAGGTCTCAACCCACACCCCTCAGGGCCCCGAATATACATCCCGAGTCCTTCCAACCATTTTCCTGGGTCTCCCAGTGTGATTACATTCCAGTGGCCAACTGGGGACAGTGGCTTCACAACACCCCAACTGCTCCTCTGCCTCTCTCCCCACCCACTCGCTGGCATCCTGCCAACCCCCAGGCACGCCTCTCCCCTCAAAACCCCTGCTGCAGAGTCTGCTCTGGGGAGAACCCAGCCTGTGACCAGCATAAAGGGTACCTGAGGAAAGTGGCTCTAAGTTACAGCCACTGGGGCATCCTTCAGGAAGCAGCCAGCGCCAGACGCAGGGACTGAGCGGGAGCACGGAGGACGGGCTCCTCACAGAACAAGCAGCGCCTCCATTCCCAAGCATTCAATCCTCCCCCGTCTGACAAGTAGCAACACAGCCACAATGCTGTGTGTCCAAAGCTCACAACGGAGGAGGGAAGCAACTGCCAGCCAGAGCTCCAGGGCCGCTCACAGCCAACCGTTCCACCAACAGACGCAGGGCTCAGACACTACATGGCACTGGGCAGAGACCCCGCCCGTGTCACAGATACTCCAAGAATTCCTCAACTCCCAACATTAGAAAACACAATTTCCAGTTCTCTGAACAAAACTAGCCACTTGGCAATTCCAGCAAAAGCTGGTACTCAATCCTGGGCACAAACAACAGAAACTCAGTGACTGCCACTCTTCTGAAAACTGATTTTAAAAATATTACAAAACAAGGTGTCACCTTCAGTTCCTGAAGTCTCTCTGTATTTGCAGTAAAGCACCCAACGTGAGCTTGGACACGCTCAAATCGCTTTAAATATTCTTGGTTTCGAATATGAGCTTTCTTTTCAGATTCACATATTTCCTTCAGGTATTTCTTTAGTTTTATATATCTCAGTTTGGTTCTAGAAGAAAAAAATAAAAGCAGAATTTTTATAACTGAGTTAGATTTTAGTAAGCCTATGGAGAAGAACCTTCTCTAATAGAATTACTAACAAAACAATGAAAGCTAGGATATCTTACTCAAAATGTCGAAACTCAAGCATACACACAGTTTCAAAGAAATTATTGTGGCATCACTGAGGTGTCACACCAGTTATTCCACAACATAGCTCCTGAGAGGTGTTCGTGTGGTCTTGCAACAATACACAGGCTCATGTCTCAAAATTAAATGTGGTGTCAGGAGTGGTGCCTTTATATCCGTGATCTCAGGTGCAACATTTGTTTATGTCACAGGCAATTTCCAAGTTACTTGTTCATGTAGAAAGCGGATCAAACTGTAAGTTAAAACCCAAGCGCTTGAGAAATTTTTTAAATTTTAAATATTGAAATAGCTCTCATTTAGATAACATAAAATATTCACTGGACATCACAACATTATTACATTTTTGGTTCATAATATGTTAGGAGGTGAATGGTGAACCGAACTGTACTCAAATTGCGAGGAAAGCTTCAGAGACTGTCACCCAAACATGACATCAAAGGCACCCGGGGCGCTGTCTGCCCACTTCTGCTCTGCCTGCTCTTCCCAGCGCCTCAACACTGCTGACCCGCATTCTTTCTCACAAGGATCTAAGTCATAATAGAGTACCTCGCGTGTGGCATTTGGGTTAATAAGTTATTCAACATTCTTTTTCCAAACAGAAGTAAGTTTTAAAAACCACAAGCATATTTACCCTCAAAACACAGATTTGTAAACATGCTAGGTGTTTTCAAAATTAACCAACAATAGAACTTACACCTCTAACTCCAAGCCAATCATTTTCAAGAACTTGTGCTAAAGGTGCTGTGTTCTATGATTGCCTGCTTAGCCCTCTGTGAACAAAAAGCCTTAAGACCGTAATTCTGTCCTGCCCGTGCCTGCACTCAGGACACAAACCCCGGCCGCAAAGGCAGAATCTAACGCTATGCCTGGCCTGGGAGGCGCTGCACGGAGCTGCCGCTGGTGCCAATGTGTCCTGGCGTAGGAACGGCAGCAGCCACGCCCTCTGCACCCAAGCTCTCGCCCTCCTCTGCCTCCCTGTTCCTCCATAGAGGGTGGCATACGCCATCCATCCATCCGTATGTTCAGCCCTGGGTGTGAAGGCCATTCAGCTGCAGTGCACAGGGAAAAGAGCCCAGGTGAGGGCAGACTGCGTGGTGAGGGCTGCTGGCAAAGAGAAAGGGACGGCAACGCACTGGCAACCCGCCCTAAGACTGGAGCGGGTCTTCCCGGTAGAAGTAATTTTTCAGTGGAAGCCTAAAAGATGTGTAAGTTAACCAAAATCAGAGAAAGAATCAGGGGACGAAGGCGAAGCATTCCAGGTATAAGAGACAGCACGCTGGAAAGCAAGATGATGAGAAATAAGGAAAATAACAAGACTGACGGAAACACTCACAGCAGGCGAGTGGCTTTTCCTCTGCGCTGCGCTAAGGCTCTGCACAGGGGCACGCTCGGGACTACCAAACGTTCCCACGCGGCAACCAGAGGCAATGAACGGGGCAGGCCCTGCCCCGAGGGCGCTTGGCGGAGAGCTGGTCAGTGGCAGGCGGAACAGGGGCACTGGCCAACAGAGCCTAGGTGCACAGACGCTAAGGCGGAGCAGCATCGTGCCCCAGAAACGGCTGCTTCAGCGAGTGCAGACCACAAGGAGACGGACTGGGGTGGAGGGGGACACCGCGCCGGACACCTCTGGTGGCCTCTGCCATCCTCCCGACCCCCTCTTCTGCTAGTCACAGCTGTAGCAACCTGGGAACACCAGCTCAGCCATCAGGGCTCCTGCTTCTGAGCCTGCAGCCTGGACAGTGTGGGTGTAAGAGAGGCCCTGTACTAGGAGGGTCAGGAAGCAGAGGGAATGCAGCCCCCTCCCCAGCGGAGCACAGGCAGTCTACACAGCTCCCCTGGAGATCGGGAGGAGAAGCCAAACCCAGGCAGCTCCTGCTTCCTTCTTCTCCCAGCCCTCAGCTATGTGTGGTTACCTCCTCAAATTAATCGTCCCCCACCCAAACCCTTGTCTCGGGCTCTGCCTTCTGGGGAGCCAGGGGGAAGCAGCCACGTCAGTTAGCGTGGATTCTACCACAGCGGCCTCCTAAGAAAGCCTTTTTTGGCAACCACATCCTTTGCCAGGCAGCGGCAGCAAGGGGAGACCGGCCTCAGGCACCACAGGTTCGCGTGCTTCTCCCACCCTCACGCTTCAACCGCTATCCTGCCAGGCGGCTGCCTGGGAACAGGCCACACGAAGGCAGCTCCCGCCATCGATCCCCGCCAACCTGGGCTCCCTCCTGGGCCAGGGCACCCTCGAGACTGCTGCTTCTGCAGGGACAAGATAGCCAGTGCTTGCCTCTTTGGGACCGTGAGAATGCATGGCTGTCTCCCTTGACCCGAAACCTTGGAAGTATATTCATGACAAAATAAGAATAACTTTGAACTTCTTGTAGAATTCTGCTGGGAACTCATCGGGTCCTGGGCTCCCCTTAGAAGGAAGGGTTTTCGGAAGTTCAGTTTCGTAGATGGATACTGGCCTATTCAAGTGGGATTTTTTCTTCTTTCAATTTTAGAGTTTGATATGTGTAAGCGCCTGAGAAGAGGACACACAAGTGGCCAACAAGCACATGAAAAAGTGTTCATCGCCACTGGCCACCAGAGAAGTGCAACACAAACAGCGCGCTGGTTTCGCCTCACCCCAGAGAGAATGGTTTACGTTACAAACTCAAAAATCAACTGCTTGTAAGGCTGTGGAAAAAAATACCTCAAGTCTATGCTGCTGGTGGGATTGCAAACTAGTTCAACCATTATGTGGTTTTTTTTTTTTTTCCATTTTGGTACCAGGATTGAACCCAGGTCCTTGAGCGTGCCAGGCAAGCGCTCTGCCACTGAGCTACAACCTCAGCCCTAGTTCAACCATTATGGACAGCGGTCTGCAGATTCCTTGGAAGGCTGAGAATAGAAATCCCATACGATCCAGCGACAGCTCTACTGGGCATGTTCCCAGAAGAAAGACACGTGCACATCCATATTTATAGTAGAATAACTTACCACAGCGAAGTCCTGGAAACAATCTACGTGCTCATCAATAAAGGAATGGATAAAGATGTGCTACCCGGGGGAGGGGGAGATGTGATGTCTCTACACAATGGAATACTATGCAGTCACAAAGAAAGACAGATAGGAAGCGTCTGAACAAAACTGGGGCCTCTCTGAGTCAATAACGCCCTGTGAAATGAACCAAGCACAAAAGACTGATTAAGGACAGGTGTTCCTCTTACGGAATTCACAAAAATAATGGCATAAAAAGGCTCCAACGTGAGAGACTGGGTAGAAAGAGGGGCAAAGGACTGCTGGAAAAGGGGTGGGGGCACAAGGCAAGGGTAAGAAGGAAGGAAAAAGAGGCCAAAATTGGTGCAGATGGCCACTGATTCCCCAAGGAACATACTTCTAATGTGTTACAGAATCTGGGATTCATGTATATAAAAAAGAATAATTTTGAAGATGAAGAAACAGACTTCATAAGTGATCTGGTTGATCCTCTCTCTCTTCTGAAGCTTTTCTCACTCATAGTTTCGTACAGAGGAATCACAAATTTGGTGCTACCACAGCCAGGACCTCTTCATATGAATAATACTAGAGGTCATTTCATACATTCAGCTTACGGATGAAGTATAGTTTTTAGAAAACAGAAATTAAAAATGTTATAAGCTGGGCATGGTGGCACATGCCTGTAATCTCAGCACTCAGGAGGCTGAGGCGGGAGGACTGCCTTGAGTCCAAGGCCAGCCTGGGCTCCACAGTGAGTTCAGGACCAGTCTGGTATACAGAGTGAGACCCTGTCTCAAAAAAAAAAAATTTAAAATTTAAAGTCTGACCTTAATACTACAGCAAGTATTATAAAAAGGAAAATATATATATATATGTTATCCAATGCCTATGATAACTTTTCCCAAAGTTATTCTTTTATTCGTATGTGTCTGCAATCCATAACAACATTCAGCTTGAGGAGCTGGTGTACATGCACACGACATCTTGGTCATTTTTACCTCCCTTCCCCCTCCTACTCCGTTAGTCCCTCTATTATTAATTTTAATAGTTACTGTCTTACATCCATGAACAAATGAGACCCCAGGTAACCCTGCCTGTAGTGGTCTGTTAGAAGATCAGCTGTATTAACTATATGCCTTAACCATTATAGAAACTGACCGTCTTAGCTTAAAATCCTTAAAACTTACTCCTGAAATAATGTAAATACTAAATAATGAAATTGATAGTGATTATATTAAATTATAACATCTACTTAAAATTATTACACATTAAAAATAAGAGAATGGTAAAAATATTCCAACTATAGAATTCAGTACCCAATTTAAAGTTTTTACTAGCACATGCAAGTGGGCCTGCCAGCCATCCCTGGTACACTCTCTTACCTGCATGTGTCAGATTGCTTGTATTCATAAAGTTTCTTTTCCAATTCTAATCTCTTCTTTTCACTGTAATAAAGAAGAAAAAGTATTTTGTAAATCCTATTGGTAAATAATAAGTTTACATAGAAAATCACCTTTAAAATCAAACCCTCCTGAGAAAGTCTCAGAAGGTCTAAAACGCAGAAAAGGCCAGATGCGTTTGAAACAAATACACCAAAACATCAGTCAACAGGAAAGACCATAAAGCCAGCTGCACTCCATGTGAGGCAAAAACACCAAGATACTCAAGGTGGAGGGGGAAATGCAGCCAGAAAAGGCCAGAATGTGGGTTCGCTCACTGCCTAAGGGTTTCCTGAGAGCCTTTAACAAGCCAGACAGGGATTCAGGCTGGCATGGGGGCACAGGCCCATCGAGGGCCCTGCTGCCTTCAGACAGGTGCCATTCCAGGGGGAAGGACATACGATAAATAAACAAATCTGTAAGATAAAAGGTGGACAGTTTTCCCCTGAGTTGGGGGCATCAGAGCAATGGGCCTGCACACAATGCTCCCCCCAATCCACCTGGGCCTAAAGACTGGTGCCTCGCTCTGCCCCCAAATCATCCATGGGGCCCACTGCTGGCGCTGGGTTGGGACCCGCCATGCTGACATCTGATGACCTCTGGCTTTCCTAACACTTCAGATTTTGGGGCTGGCCTTTTACAACTTGGCATCATCACCACGAATCACCTGCGACTGCTAGGGAAGACTCAACCTCAGCTCGGGTGGGCAATGGCAGTTAGCCAGAGGAGAAACTGCTAGAAGCCTGGGAGAAGAGAAACAACCACGGAGCTGTGTCCGACTCAGGAGACCCAAGAGACAGGAGAGGCAGAGGAAACGGGCAGCCTAGGGGGCAGAGCAGCCAGACCGCGGGCCAGGATGAGGCGCCGGGAACGGAGGTCACCCTTTCCTTAGGAACAAGCCCTTCGGAGGCCCAGGCAGAGGACTCTTCCTGACCAGCAAAGCTTTGCTTCAATTTCACCCCACTGAAGCCGCATTGATATTCTAGGTTAACATGAACTAAAGACCACACAGAAATCATATCATTTCTGAGAAATACCGTAAAAGAACTCTGACACAGAGAAGGGCCCCAGGAGACGTGATCTCAAGATGGCCGCCTGCTGGAAGGGCCTGGTCCCGTGTTCCTTTCCTGAGCTCTTGATGTTCTGTCATTGTTTTCCTGCCCCCGGAATCTCTACCTGCCTCCTGCAAAAAATACTACATTGGGGTTGGGGGATGGAACAGGCCTACAAGCTCAAGCTCAATACTCTGGGAGGCTCAGGCAGGCAAATTACTTTGTCTCAAAAGCAAAACTGAAAAGGACTGAGGATGTAGCTCAGCATGAAGGCCGTAAGTTCAATTCCTAGCATTACCAAAAAGTTAGCCTGAAGCTATAAATTAATTTCTTTCCTTAGCATGACTTTAAATGAACATTTCCATCTACCCCAAATTCTTTTAATGAGTAACTACAGTTCAAAATCCAAAGGCAGAATCTTGGCTTGAGGAACACAGAGCTCATTCTTTAGTTGGGGTATGTTTATGCTACAAAGAAAAAAATACACATCAAAACACACACTTTCAATCAGCATTGTCACACACGTGTTAAGTTTTCCATTAATAAGACTGAGCTTAGAACCAAAGGAAATGTGGAAGAATTGCTTCTATGTGAAAATTTTTATTAGTCACTTTCCCTCTTTGAAAGTTTTATAATCAGAAAAAAAATAACTGGATGGTATAGGCAGTTTGCCATTAAAGTGCAGGGACAGGATGACTTTTAAGTGCATCTGTGCCCCTACCCCCATGTAACACCTCACTCCAGTGGTACTCTTCACAAGAACGTGCGGCTGGGGCTGCTCCCTAGAAAGCAGGGGATGGACACGGGTCAGGGCGAGCTGAAAGTACAGCCAGCCTGAGGACCCACACTGAGGAGACTGGAGATAAGGCAGATTCTGTTAGTCAGCTGTAGGGTTAAAGAACAGGATAGAACCGTGCTAGGCAGGCTAGGTCATTGTGGGATTTGGATCTGGAGTGTCCCCCAAAAGCCTCATGTCCCTACGGATACTCTGTAGGATTGGGAGGGGGGCCTGGCTGGAAGGGGCGGATACTTGGGGCTTGACCTGGAGAGGCGCATGCTGGCTCTGCCCTTCCTCCCAGTCTCTCTGCACCACCACGCTGGGAGGCCCTCTGCCCCTGGAGCTCTGGCCCTGACCCTGACCCTGCCCCCGCTCTACCCCTGCCATGAGCTTCCACCCTTTTCCAGCCACCCACCTGTGAGCAGACTGACACCTTCTGAAACCGTGAGCTACAGTCAACCTTTCCTCCCTAAGTTGTGGATGTCGGGTATTGAGTCACAGCAACGAAAAAGTAACTAACCTGTCAGAGTAGTCAGAGGCGCTGGGCGGAGACATCTCCCTAAGATTTAGAAGTAGGACCACTGAAAGACAAGGCATGTTGGAATGCAGGGCAAAGGGCGAGGACAGGTGGCAGGCCTGAAGGCCGTACTGCAGGAACCAAACTTTTTATCCGTTAGAGTTCTACTGCCAGACATGCTTCAAACCTGACTTAAAGCCAATTAACTAGTTTCTATGCTAATCTGTACCAATTAGTAATTTTCATGCTACCAATCAATAAAGGCCAACTAGCTGAATGAGGGGACTACTGGAGGCCTGTTACATATTCGTAACTTTTCTATAAACCTGAGCCTATTTGAAAATAATCTTTTAAATTTATCAATGACATTTACTAAGAAAGAACCGAAGTCTCAGGAAACCTGTCCTCTCCTACGCAGTGAGTCCCTTGGCACTGCATGTACCAAACTCCTTGGCTCCTGTTTTCTCGGTAGGACATGCACACACCTCTGGTCCCGTTTCCTCTCCATAAACAGTTCAAGCACCGGGAAATCACCACGCCTCTCGGCCCTCCTCCATTCCAAGCAAAGTCACACCAACTCATCCACTATCATCCGTGAGGCAGCACCTCAAACGCTAAGTTCTTCACAGCTGTTTCTAAATAAATTCGAAACCAGTGGAAAAGGCATGGGAGGGCTTCCTGTAGGATCACCTTACAATTAATTCCTACACGGGAAATCTCCACCTCGGACCCTCGAAAGCTCTGCACGGTTGCCGCCAGGTCCACGTATTCAGTCACCCGCAGTGCTCCCTCATCTGGATCCTCTCAAGGTTTACACAGCTGGGTGCTCCTTATAGGGCTGTGTTTCTTCCTTTTAAGGAGCCGTTTATTATTCTGTTTTTCCCTCAATACCACCATTCTCCACTGTCCTCAGCTTCACTCAACAAATACCTCAGTGTAGATTTCCACTCTATTGTGATACCTCACCTTGAATTGAGAAAACTGGGGCTAGTGAATGGGCCTTTCAAAGCGATGTTTTGATACACGGTTGTTCTAAGGGCCTGTTCCACTTACAGGTTTCCGCCACGGTATGGGCACTGCACTCACTCTGACAAGTCACCCCATCACACTCTTCGAGATGCAATTATTGACTTTTAGCACAACACAGACAAAACACTGCACACCATGCAGAAAAACAGTCACACTGTTACCATCACATCTCTGTGACAATACAGCTAAGATGACTTGGGCTCAAGACATGACAGTACCAGGGCACAGTTATTAGTTCAGCAAACGTTTCAGTGACCTCCACTAGAAGGCCCGAGAAAATGAGCAGGGGGCCTTTGTTTTAAATACCGCATTCCCTGGCAGCTTCTGGATTGATGGCCCCTCTGTGACTACTACCCAGACTCCAGGCTCTGAGATGACCATGGAACTGCAGCCCAAAGTGGTCCCTCTGGCCTCTGGGATTGATCTTAACAGCCTTCAGCCAGGACAGACAATGAGGTTCTTTACATATTGCTTGGCAACCTTCAATATTTTTAAACTCTGAAATTTATTACGCTAGCAGAGAAAATAATATCTGTGGCTTTATTTTATATATGAGTCGAATCCCCTCATTTCTGGGGGGAGAGCCAAGGTTCAAAAAGGCCTCAATGATCTAACCGAGGTCCCTCAACTGGCCATAGACTAGAACTCAGCTTTCCATGGTTTAACGGCAAGTTTCTCTGTATCTCAAGTTATCTGTCCCGATGTTGTGTGTGCTATACAGCAATTAGAGTTAGTTATGGATTCTTAAAATGAAAGATGTATACACACAGCAACAGATTTGTACTGACTCAAAATAAAACCAATCTCTAAATGCAGAACCATGAATAGGCCGTAAAATTTAACACAAATTTCTTATATAATTTCAACAGCCTCACCTTGATTAATAATTAAAGCAGTAAGCATTAAACGTAAAGTGGGTAATCATTACACAGTTATTGTACCATACGGACTATAAACAGCCAGGTGTTCCTAGCAGAGGAGGCAAAAATAACTCATAACTTAGTTTAAAAAGAATGCCATTTAGATGAGTTAACAGTTTAAGATCAGGTCTTTGGACAACTATAATCTGGAATAGTTAAGCCAGCCAGCATACCAACAGGACAGGGACTGAGCAACAAAGCACTCAAGTGTCCTGAAACACAGAGCAAAGTCTTGTTTCTTTATTATTGGGTTATGTTCAAACACTTACCATACTGAAAATACAATATTCACTTTGCCTGGTGGGCTGAAAAAATGTCATTATTTAGCGACCATATGTGGCCACAAGATTCTACGTAAGGTATTCACAGCCGCCAGGCACTCGCTGGCTGGCGCCGGTCATTTATAACATGAATTCAACAAGTATTTTACCAAGACCTTCACCACCACAAGCATTTTACTGCAAGCTAAACAGTCACCTGGATGTTGTTCCTGCATCCCAGACTCCTCAGTCCAGGCCAAGAGGAAGTCACTTCAGCCTCCCACTGAACGTGCTTATAGAAAGCTGAGGGTGTGAAACTTAGGGGAAGGTGGGTGGAGGCCAGGAGGCTTTGCCAGGAATGAAATTTCTTTTTAAAGCTGGAGATGAAGTGGTCCCTGAGGTTAGCGGAAGTTATCAGGAAGAAACAGCATGGAGGGAAAAAAATACGTTGAGGTCCTATAAACTGACAAAAATTAAATCTGACACCTGTAATCCTAACACTTGGGAGGCTGAGGCAGGAGGATTGGTGTGAGTTCAAAGCCACCTTGGGCTCCATAGTGCGTTCAGGACCAGCCTGGCCTACAGAGCGAGACGGCCTCAAAAGAAAAAAAAAATTAAATCTAGCATAAGATGAAAGTAATCCCTCTTCAAAAATCACTTACTTCTGCCTGCACTTTGGAACTGTCACACGTTCCGCTCTCTCGTTCACCAGAACGATTCTGCAACTTTTAACACTCATTAAATGTCTCGTTTATCAAGAGATCCAAAACTCTATTTCCTTTCTTGTGGTCTAATGAGATTTCTAACGCCAATCAATTTAGCGGCTAAATATGAGTTCCAACAACTTACCTTTCATGCGGTTATTTGTGCACGATTGCTTTATGATTTTGTCTATTTACGAAGTCTTAGATCTAGCTGTTTTCAGGTTCCCACCTTTCATGTCTTAATCAAAGGCATCGTGAACCCGGCTGAAGCTGAACTTCACTTGCTGGAAACTGCACCCCCTGGCTGGAAATCTCGCCATTCCCGGGCTACCCTCCCCGCCCCCACAAAACAGCCGCCTGCGTTGCAACCGAGCATGTGTTTTACAAGCGCGCGCGCGCGCACAGCATTCCCAGACTTGTCATCAGGGCTGCAGTGCGGCTGTCAGGGCGGGCGGGACAATTTGGAAAGAGGGATGGGGGGCGCCGCAGGAGACTGCAGGGACTCGGGAGGCTGGCCGGGTAGCGCCGGCAGGGGAACTTCCCCTCTCGCTTTTGGGGAGATTCAGAAGCGGCCGCGTTCTCCAGCAGAAAACGGCCAGGGTGGCTGTAGGGGGCGCACCTGCCTCTCACCCCGGCGGACTGTCACCTCCGGTAAGACGTACGCCAGGCCCCGGGCGGACGCTTCCGGCCTCCAAGCCGGGCCGGGCCCGGGCTACCCACAGCAGGAGCGTGGGAAGGAACCGGCCGGAGCTGCCCGCCCCCGGAGCCCCGCGGCCATACCTGTCCCTCAGCCCTTGCTGGAGGTGGCCCACCCTCTCGTAGTAGTCGGAGCTCGGCAGGGGAGCGGACGCGGGGTCCCGCCGCATGCTGCCCAGGTGCTCGGCGCGGCCGGAGCGAGGCCGGTGGGTGCGCGCGGAGACCGACCCACCATGCACCGCGGGTAAACACGGCGCGCGGCCTCAGGCAGGGGGCGGGGCGACGGAGCGGCGCCGTGGGGGCGGGGCCAGCGGACGCGAGGGGCGGGGCAGGATGGGCGTGGTGGGCCGCCTTGGGGACGGGGCACCGAGGGGGGCGGAGACCACTGTCGTGAGGGGTGGGGCCGGCCGCCGCGGGTGGGCGGGGCTAGCGGAGGGGGAGGCGGGCCGGAGGCAGGCAGCTGCCCTTGCGGACGGCCGCTCGCGCGGCCTAAACGCTAGGTTCCTAGGTTCGCGTCCCTTTCAGGTCCACGGCTCCGTGTCCCCTGCCCTCATGTTCAGAATTCACACGAACTGCATTGATTTTATAAGGTGCAAGCTTTCGCATCCTTCCTCCTTTCTTCCCAGGATTAAACCTAGCGGTAGACGCTGCCGCTATCAGCAACTTCAAAACCAAACCAATTACCACGCACGCAAAAAAGGTAGGAAGCTATCCCGTACGTGAAACCTGAAGCTGCCCCGGGGTTGTGTGTGATGCGCCCAGTGCCATCTCGAGTACTAACAGGAAAGGCGTTAGTGACGCAGATGTGGTGCAGATGTCGACACGGGCAGTGCCCATGCAGTAGGATCCCACAGAGATTGGGGAGGCAGGCTGCCCAAGCTCACATCCCCACTGCGCAGCTGGGACCACAACTGGCCACCCCTCATAGAAAGCCAGAGCTGCCCCCGTTTCTAAAGGGAGAGACTGTCAGCATTACATTAGGCCCAGAACAGAGTAAATTTGATTTTTAGCACCATTGGGGTGAAAAACTGCTTAAAGCCCCCGGATCAGGAAAAAATAAAAATAAAAAACAGAAGCAAGCAAACAAAAATCCCTTTTTTTTTTTCTTTCCCCCTTGTTCATTTCTTTTGGATTCTTTTCTCGGCCATGAATTTCACTTATCACCAAACTGTGACTTAAACTAGCGAACCCCTCGTCAGTGGGAGCGTTGGGATACCCACCTGCCCACATTCTCAGTCCGTGCTCCTTTCCCTCTTGCAGCGTCCAGAGCAAAAGCGTGGACGGAGGCCCTCATACCATCTGCCTGAAACTTAAACGCTGTAAGCTGAGAAAACTAACGGTAGGCAAATGGGTTCTCTCTTCACACCTTGACCAGTACACTTGCATAAAGACCCGGAGCCGAAGGAAGGCCCTTGGGTCTCTGGGTCTTCCCCAGTCTGCACCCTGATCTCCCACTCCAGGCTCAGCCTTGCGTCAAACTGAGCCTTGCTCGTGCGCCCTGCCTGCTCAGTGGACCCACAATCCCAGCTCTGTCCACTTGCTCGCCTCACCTCCTCTTGGCCTAGGGGTAAACACCAGGGAGGGTCCTTTGCAGGAATGACCCGGGCAACGGGTCTTGAGGACCTTAGAAGGCAGCACGTGTCCCTGTGAGCAGGCCATGTCAGCGGGCTGGGTGCCTGGGGTATGTTCTAGAAGGGCGTGTGTGTGTGTGTGTGTGTGTGTGTGTGTGTGTGTGTGTGTGAGCGAGCTTCCAACGGGTGTCTCCCCTGCCTTGCGTAGTGTAACCAGAGGAAGGTCAGAACAGGCTACTAGAACACAGAAGCCAGGGCAGGGCCCTCTTGCTCAGGTCCAAGGTAATGCTAATGTGACTTTTATTTAGTTGTTATATCATATCATCATATGAAATTGATTCAGTAATAGAATAAGAATTGTTTTCTGTGATTGATTTTAGTGTAACCAAAAATTTATGAAAAAAGAAAAAAAATCTCCAAACGATTAACATAACTATTTATGATAATTTTCAGCAAACAGCACAGACTAGGCAGAACAAGCCGTCATTCAGCATCCTGATTTTTTCCTAGGCCATTTTAGAGGAGTCTGAAGTTAAATATAATCCAGCAGCAAATAGATAACTCAAAGCAATTAAAATTTGTATTTAGTGGTTGACTCATTAGTGACACATGACAAATGTCGATGGAGGAGCCCTTTATTAACAATAACAAGGAGCAAAGGACAGGAATATTTCTAGAATATCTATGCTAAAATTATGCATTCTAAATGGTGACAGGCTTAATAAATTCAGGGTTCTTCACTTTGAATATTTAATTTGCTAGAGCAATCTCCTTTCATATTTTTCTTCAATTCCTCAGTATTAGCAGAGCTGCTCTCAGAAGTCAGAGCTGATATTAGCCCACGTGGATTATGGGCCATTGGGTCTGGCTTGGTCATCAAGGCTTCCTAAGGCACCAGAACGCCTTAGCTAGAAGCGAGAAGGATCTTTGCACCATCATCTTGCTCTAAAGAGGAAGGTGACAGTTCAGGGCAGATGAGAGAGTTGGCCATAGTCACCTAGCTGATAATCTGTGTAATGGTAATGATTTAATTCAAAATACGGGTCCCTAGCAGCCCTCTTAGGCAAACGGCACCGGATGCCAGTGTCTTAGCCCAGTACTCATGAGGATCTTAGGGTGAATCGTGTGACATTGTTGTTGAGTTAATGAATGGAAAACTGGTTTTGAAAACGTGTTGGAATAGGAATTTTATGGTTTAAAATATAAACATCATGCAAATGTATTTATCCATTTATTGTTAAAGCAAGCATATCTCAGATAACAGCAAATGGGACATAGCATCAGTTGGTTAGGATTTCCACAGGAAAGTGCCACCGACGCTGGGGTGGCTTAAACGCTCGGATTTACTGTGTCACAATTTTGGAAGCTTGAATCAAGATCAAGAGATCAGCAGGGTTGGCCCCTCGTAAATGGGAGGAAGCCCGTGTCATGGGCCTCTCTCCTTCCTGCTGGTGGTTAGCTCTCAGATTTTGGTAATCTGTGGCTTGTAGACACATCACCACAACCTCTGTCTTTGTGTTCACTGGGTTCTCCCTGTATGTGTCCCCAAATGCTCCCTTGATATTAAGGCATTGGTCATATTGGGCTAGGGACACTCCTCCTCCTCTTCAATTTCATTTTAACGAATTACATCTGCAATGTCCCTGTGTCCAGATAAGGTCACATTCTGAGGCATTGGGAGTTAGAACTTCAAGCTATGTATTTTTAGATAAAGCAGTCCAGCTCATCATAGACATGGAGGTGGGGAAAGAGTTCATTCTGTAATCCGTGTGTAGCAATATCAGCCATTGCGTCCTATGTTTGGAAGTGGAGATAAAAATCATACAGAGGAGGTGAGTGGGAAAGCGGTGTGACCTTCTTTATCTACAAATGTAGCCCCCTTTCACCACTGGCCCTCCACCCAAGGTGTGAGCGTCTGTTGCCTCATTTACACCTACAGGCTTCCTTTGAGGGCACCACAAGTGTAAGCAACTGGCCCTCCATCACACTACCAGTGTGTTCTTGTCATACTAGTGGTAGAGGCTTGTTCCAATTCCAGAGTTATTCCTCATGTAATGTATTTGTCTGCTTTCTGTTGCTAATAACAGAGTACTGTAAAACTAAGTTTTAGGGAAAGAAGTTTATTTGGCGCACAGTTCTGGAGATACCCAGGCCAAGATCAGATGTCCCCACGGGTTTGGCCCATGGGAATGGTACAGTCCTGTGGGAGCGCATGGCCTCACATGGAAGGACAGACCTGCATGTGGGTTTTCCTGGGCTGTCTCTCTCCTAATAAAGCTGCCTTAATTCAATCTGGGGCCTTCCCTGATGACCCCAGTCACCTCTCAGTGGACCCACCTCTAAACACTGTGGTCTGATAAAGTTTGTCACCTGTTAATACCTCACAATGGAACCTTGGGGGGACACGCCCAAACCATTTTCAAACCGTGACAGATAAACCGAGTAAACTACATAGTAGGTGACCCTATGTGGCAGGGTTTTACACTTACATGATTTATTGCTTGGGGAATGGTATGCTTTTACATAGAACTCATTTTTCTTTGTTTTTCTTTTCTTTTCTTCTCCCCACCCCCCGACATAGGGCGTTGAACTGAGGAAAGCTTGGCCACAGCTACATTCACAGCCCTTTTTGAAATTTTTTAGTTTGAGGCAGGGTCTCACCAAGTTGCTTAGGTAGGACTTGAATCCTCCTGTTTCAGCCTTCCTAAGCACTGGGATTACAAGTGCGAGCTACCGCCCTGGCTTAGAATGCGTTTTCCCACACGCTGTGATACGTTATGTGTTATCATTCTGTTTCATTTTCTCCCATAGCATTTGGAGAAATTGTACTTTTCCTCCTTTGGAGCAGTGAGGTGGGTCTGTATGCCCGAGTTGGGCCGATTAACGGGAGCAGCCATGCCGCAGGCACACCCACCCCGCGTCCTGCAGCTCTCTCCCTGTTCTCACCCGCTGGCCTGAGTCAGGCAAGGGGCCCACTGGAGACCCCCTGGGTCCCGGAAGAAGAGAGTGGCTCGCCACAAGGAGCACAGGACTGTGGGCCGAGCAGGGAAGCTCCTCTGCGGTGTTGAGCCGCTGGTATTCTGGGGTTGTGCAATGCCGCAGCCGGCAGGGCCTTTTCTGAGCCATTCTGTCCGTGGCAGGGACCTCACATCAACCTGTCTCTCCGCCAGATTCTCAAAGAGGGTTCCTGTGACTGTCCCAGTGGTGAGGGAGACTGCAGACCTAGAGCAGGAAGCAGGAGAGAGAACGCCTGAGGGCAGAGGTGCAGGTAGTGAAGGGCACACACGGAGCTAGTAGCTACTGCTTGGGATAGCGCAGATCTGAATCGGAAAGACGCGATGCACAGGAAGACAAGAAGAGAAGAACGAAGCCCCCCAGGAGGGGAAAGGCAGGCACCAGCCATCAGCCGCCATCCACGGCGGGAGCTGTGGTGGTTGATTTTCTGTGTCAACGTGGCCGAGCCGTGGCGTCCTGGTGTTTGACTGACCGTCAGCCTCCTGGTGAACGGTGCTGAGAAAGTGCCTGTCTCTAAGTACTTGAACTGACTGGATGAGACCTACCGAAGCGATGGAGGGGGCTGAGGCTGAGACGGGGTGTCAGCGTCTCGCCCAAGGGCTTGTGCGTCGGAAGCCTGGCCTTCAGTGTGGTGGTGTTGAGGTGCTGGGATCTGGAAGAGGGAGGGCTTAGCAAAAATTAGTTAGGTCATTGGTGGCACTGTCTGAAGGAGTGGTTAGCACAGTTTCCATGGCCCCCGCAATAGCTACTAGCTCCTTGTAGTCCCTTGAATTTAACTGTGGTTGATGTCAATCTCACGAGCCAATTTCTAAATCTCTCTCTCTGTCTGTGTGCATGCGTGCATATGTGTGTGTCTTACTGGTTTTCTTTCTTTGACTGATTTGACTGATACAGGAAGACATGGGGTTACTAAAAGTATTTTCTTAAAACATCTGTGTAATCACTGAGTATACAATGAGCTGCGTATGGAGTCCAATACATAAAGTGAAAACATAAATTCCTTATGGCATTTCATATCCTATAAACTGACAATAGTATTTGAGAAAAATCTGAGTTCTATAAATAACAAATAATTGCCAAAAATGATAATAACAATTCAATGTCTCTTGCTAGAGACACTAGATGTACTCTCTCAGCCCCCATCCCTGAGATTTCCACGGTATCTGATGAATTTGTGCTTCCACGGAGTCCCTTAACTCCATGGGAAATCCGGTCTCCAAGATTGTCCCCTTGTAGACAAAGAGGAATCAATCCCCAGAGTGACAGGTTCCAAGTAACAAATCTTGCACCATTTCTTTACCCTCTCAGGACAGAACTGTGGTGTCGTGTGCCTGCCAGGGGTGGCCCTGCAGTCCCTCAGCTCTGGGTACATGAGAGCGGCAGGCTGCAGGTGCTGACATCACAGTTGAACAACCCTTCAATGCCAAGGTTCTCCTCTAAAATCATTTGGTAGCTTTCGTGATTGCTCGCCATTTGGATGCGCTTCTCGCCAGGGTTCAACAAGTACTCCTAAGTAGAGAGTTGGAAACAAAGGCGCACTCCAGGCCTCCCCTTATGACTCACTCGCAGGCGGGTTGAAACCAAAGAATTTTGCATAATAAATGCCATTTAACTTGACAGCTATGTGGTTTATGTTTACAAGGTAACGAGGCACCGGGTATGGAACACTCTACTTCTCATTGTCTCTGATTCTTCGTGGGTCTTCGTGGAGATGCTGGCTTCATTCATGCCGGGGCCACCTCACTGGGGAAGCCACACCGCACCCCCCCTGCGCCAGCAGACACTGACTGTTGTGTCCTTGAGAAGGGTTGAATAAAGGGGTTGAGAATTTTAACTCGGGTGCCTCACCTGCGTCATACACTAGTACCTCCTCTTCCAAATAGTGTGACCCTGGGCAGGTGACCCACTCAAGATGTGCTTCAGATTCCTCACCTGTACAATGGAGATGTAACAGTGGGCTTCCCTGGGGCTGTTGGGAGTGAGCGGGGTGGAGCTCTTGGACTCATACCTGCTAGAAGTAGCGTTGCTTCTTCAAGAGGCAAGAAGAATGTCCTCCTGGGAGGGAGAGAGAGTGGCCAGGGGGTGACTCTTTCTTTCAACAGGGCTCCAGCCTCTTGTTAGCACCTAACTTGCAAAACCTTGTGTATATTTCTTTGTTACTATTAAATGAAACCCCACAGCATGCGAAACTCAACTGTGAGAACGTGTCTGGGATTACTTTCCGTAAGTTGTTCTGCAGCTGGTGGTTTTGCTTAGACTCTACTTACATTTGGTAGAGAGCGTGTCTTGCCAGGCTTTTTCAGTCAGCCTAAGAAGAGCTACACTCTTACCTCCTTAACAGCTATGAGGGCTTTTGTCTTGTGTGTATTACGTGAGGCAATCTGTGTATCTAGTTACTACGTGAGGCGGTCTGTCTGCCAGTTCGCCTTCTCTTGATGAGTGTTTTTTATATTCTACATTATAATGTTGACAGTGGGGGCCACATATTGATACAAATGTCACAGGGGTAGGCATGTTCCTGGTGCATCCCACCCACCCCACCTCAGAAGTGCTGATGAGTCATTCGCCACCTGTGTCTGTGCACTGTGCGAGTGGAAACTGGTCCCTCAGGGCTTTCTAAAGTCACTCCTACCAAGGTGGCCTACTCTCGTGAGTCCTCTCCATTTTTCACAAGAGATTTTCAATATGGCATATCACAGTTGTGCCTTATTCTTAGAGAAATGACCCCATCTTGGCCTCAGTGACTTATACCTGAGTCCCTCCTTCCATCATTAGCTCTTTGTGCTGCTGCTTAGGGCCACTCACAGTGGGATCTGGAATGCCTATCAGAGTTGGTACTGCACTGCCAGTGTCAACGACAGCTGGATGTTGGGACCATTGTTTCAAATGCATCGCCCCTCACCTGGTAGGACTATATAGACCGTGGTCTAGAGTCAGAGACCTAGGTTTTTGTTCTAGCTCTGCAACAAATCAGCTTGATCACTTGTCAAATGTCCACCCAAAACTTACATGTTAAAATCTAGTCCCCAACATGTTGTTGCCAAGAGATGAGATCTTTGGGAGTGATTAAGTCATGAGTGTGGAACCCTTGTGAACTGGATTAGTGCCGTTAGGAAAGGGGCCTGAGTAAGGTGCTTTGCTCCGGCTACCTCATATGTCCCATGAGGACACAGCAAAGACGGCACCACCTGTGAACTAGAATTCCCTCAGCAGGCACTGGGTCCCCTGGCACCTTAACCTTGATCTCCCATGTCTCCAAAACTATAAGCAATATATTTTTGTTGTTGGTTAATTACCCAATTGGAGGTATTTGTTATAGTAACCAGAGTAGACAAAGATAGTCCACTCTCTTCCAGACAGTCCCAGCCCCAGAGAGCACTCCCAAAACTACGGCTGTGTGGAAATTATAACAAAGCCTCCGGGTGGGCCGAGGGAAAATGGCCTCAGCTGAAACTGGTGGCCTAGAAACAGCACACACATTCATTCAGAACCTAGCCCTTGTCTCCTGAATGGAGCACTCTATGACAGGCCAGCACGTAAGGACTTTTCGAGCATTTGGGCCTAAAGTCTGCATAGCATGTGGGGGCACAGGAGACACCCACGGAAAGCTAAGACTAGGGGTCAAGGGACCCTGATGTGCATGGCGCCTCTGCTAGGATTCAGGTCCTGGCGTTGATTGCTGCCTCTGGGGCCTGGGGCCTTTGACATGCAGCAGCCCACTGATCCTAAGCGCAGAGTAGTAAAGTGAACACATGTGACTGGGACCCAGCGAGCTCCTCCTTCTGCTCCAGGCCACAGAGGACAGAATTATAGAAGTCACCCATGACAAATGTCTGTTGTTGGAAAGGGCCAAAAGGTCTAGGGCCAGACGTGTACCGTGGAGATGATAAGCCGTGATGCTAGTGGCAGCGTGTGGTAGAGAGAGTCACTTCCTGTTCTGGCTGTGGCTGCCTGAAGAATGACGATTTTTAAATATTACCTTCTAGGGCTCTGTGGGTTTACAGGGCTCAGCTGGGTGGTTTGTGCTTGGGGCCTTTAGGAAGTTCTCCCGAGAAATAGAACCCACTTACATATGTGTTATGACTATGTACATATATATGTACACATGTGTGTATGGAGGTGTATATATACATACATAGCCAGTCAGCCCTCTGAACCTCCAGACTTCATGTTGTATCCATGGGTTCGACCAGCTGAGGATTAAGAATATTTAGTGCTGCAGGCTTGGAATCCCAGCACTGTGAGCCCAGCCTGGGCAGCTTAGAAACTTAGTGTAGTGAGATTCTGTCTCAAAAAAGTGGGGGAAGTAGCTTAGAGTAAAAGCCCTGGGCTCAATTACCAGTGCAGAAAATGTTATTAACATGTTGCTGAAGTGTAATAGACAATCAGACCTATAATACAATGTTTGCACTGAAAATTTAGAGACGCTGTTTCTTTTCACTATTCCCTAAACAGTAATGTATGACAATTACTTGCATAGCTTTTTACATTTTATTAGGTATCGTATGTAATCTAAATGTGATTTAAAGTGTACAGGAGAGGGGGGCTGGGAATAGGGCCAGCCCAAGGCCCTGGGTACCACTCCCAGTGCCGACTGGACAACCCAGAGAGTTAGAGGGTTGGCATTGCTTTTGCAGACACTGCAGCATTCTATACATGAGCGGTGGAGTGTGCGCAAAGGTCGGCATCCCAGGGGCATCTGGGAACAAGCCCTGCTGGTGAAACACCCAGGGATGACTCCCAGGGAGGGTGTGTGTGTGTGTGTGTGTGTGTGTGTGTGTGTGTGTGTGTGTAGGAATTGGCTCATGTGATCCCAGTGTTGGCAAGTGTGAAATCTTGAGAATATGCTGGCAACTAGAGACCCAGGCAGGCACTGATGTTGTGTCTTGAGGATGAATTTCTCCCGGAAACTTGCTTTTGCTCTGAAGGCCTTTAGCTGATTGGGCGCAGCTCACATGCATGATGAGGAGTGATCACGCTCATTAGTGTTCACTGATTTTAGATGTTAACTACATTTATAAATACCTTCCCAGCAACACCTAATTAGTGTTTGATCAGATATCCGAGTACTTTAGCCTGGCCATGCTGACATGTAAAACTACCTCTTACTGAGACTTCTTTTTTTTGAGATAGGGTCTCACCCTGTATCCCAGGCTGGTCCTGAACTCACTGGGGTAGCCCAGGCTGGCCTTGGACTCAGGACAATCCACTTGCCTGGCCTCCCAAGTGCTGGGATTACAGACGTGTGTCACCGTGCCCAGCTTTATGTGGTGCTGGGGAACTGAACTCAGAGTCTTGGGCTTACAAGGCAAGCGCTTTAACCTCTGTACCATTCCTCCAGCCCCTGGCTGGGACTTTTACAGGGCAACAGTCTGATATGGACTGAGTTGAAACCTTCTGACGGCTCAGCAGAGCCGGAGGCCCAAGGTAACTCACCCGGAGGCAAGCAGGGGCAGGTGCTGGAGGTCTGGGGGCTCAGCTCGGGCGGCTGCCACCCCGTGGATCCCAGTCCAAGGGGCGAGGGATTCTCGTGGGCTGCTGCTGGGCTGAGAGGGTGAGCCCCAAGTGCCAGGCTAGTTTTCCAAGAAACAGAAAAGGGAGACTACTAGGCCAACGCAGGGCTATACTGGAGCCAGCACCACGCTATAGCACCTGTGCTCTGTTGGACAAAGCAGTCACAGGACCCTCTCAAATTCAGTGGGTGGAGAAATTGACCCCATCTCTCTGTTGGGGAATGGTGAGGAGAAACTGCGGAAGAACAGGAGGGTTGGGAGGGAGGGGCGGGGCCATCTTTCAAAATTACAGCGGCACCTGCTGTTTCTCCTTGTGCAGTGGCTTGATGCCCTCCTGCCACCAGCAACTCCTTGACTAAGGGGGGGTGGGGGGATCTTTAGCCAGAGCCGGCTCCACCTGCTGCTGGGCGCGTCTGAGGCAGGAGAAATGAACACCCACCCCCAGCAGTGGGCAGGCCTACTCCCAACAGCAGCTACTGCAAATCCCTCACCCCTCAAGCCAGGTCTGCACTGCCTCCCCAGCAGCTGCAAGTTCCAGGGGCGTAAGATGGCAGCCGGTTGGTTTCAGAGTTCCCTGTGAATGAGGCACCGTTGCCTGCTTCTCCTGTCTATTTTCCCTCCTCCTCCTCCTGGATCCCTTCCTGAGATCACCTCCTGAAAAATTACCTCTGCTCAAAGGGTTGGCTCCAGGCTGGTTTCTGGGAGGGACCTGTCCAAGGTCACAGAGTGAAAACCCCCCGGGCTGAGCTTTGCATGGGGATGGGAGTGTAGCTCATGGTAGAACTCATGCCTGGAATGTACAAGGTCCTGGGGTCCACTGGGGGTGGGGAGGGAGCGAGGGAGAGAGAGAGAGAGATCAAGTTAATAGGTTGAGAAAACTCCAATGTATTTAACTTAAAGTTCAGGGATGGGAGGGGATCTTAAACAGAGAAAGTAACACTGTGCTAGGAGTCAATAATCAAGACACTTTTTATTTTATTTTATTCTTTGAGACTGGATCTCGCTCCGTAGTCCAGTCTGGTCCTGAACTCACTATGGTATAGCCCAGGCTGGCCTCAACCTCACAGCAGTCCTCCCTCCCGCCGCAGTCTCCCAATGCAGGGACTGCAGGTGTGGGCCACTGCCCCAGCTTAGAAGGTGTAGAACCATCTCTTTTTGCTCTGGCGCTGAGTTACAGACACGTGCCGAGATTCCCCCGGCCTCCTGAGACGTTGTCATCCTCCTCATCCCGCACCTCTAGCCTTCTAGTGAGAGGCCCACCCCACCGGGTGGTGAACACAAGACTGCCTTCACGAAGGAAAATAGGCAAACGAATGAAAAGAAACATTTCCCCCCATACTGGGTGGTGTCAACTGACAAAAACTTCACAGTTGAATATTGTAAACCTCCTTACGAAGTCTTGATGGTCTTTCACCCAGGCCTCCTGGCGAACCCTGCCTAGGTAATTCTGGAGAAGTTCTGAGTCTGCGATTTGGAAGCAAAGCGCTCAGACACGGTTATTTCTAGCGCGGCAGTGCCCAGCGGCCCATTTTACTTATTAAGGTATCCTGGCACAGGAGCGGGCTCCCTGTCCCTGACAACAGATGTCCCTGTCACTGCAGACCAGACGCAGCCATGAACCGCCTGGACAGAGATAGACAAGATAGGTATTTTTTTCTCCATTGGCTTATGAAAAAAGTCACACCACATTATGGCTCTGCCCCGCCCCCACCAGACTTCTCCAGGATTTATGAATTTCACCTAGCAGTGTGTGTGTCTGTGTGCGTGTGTGCTGATACCTATCTCTTTGTGTGTCAGTGAGCAGAGGGGAGAAAAGCAGAGGACAGAAGGAAAACATCTCATGAATCGTCTTGGACGCGTTTGATATTACCGATGATGTTCTGTGATAAGTCGCAGCCTGGGGGTTAGGATTTCCGTGCGTATTTGCTGACTAAATTGATCTCACAGTCAGGTAGGGGAATTAAATGCAATTTAAAGGATTTTAAAACGTGCCCTGGGCTGATAATCAATTTTTTATGTTATATTTTTGAACTTGGAAACAAACTGATTGGATCTAAGATTGGTTCAGAAAACTTTGCTTACCCAAGTAGCCAAACTCACAGGCTTTCCCCCCAGATATCGGCCTTCTCCTGTTTCTGGCGACGCCCCACGTGTGAGCTGCATTTCTTCTGGACGCTAATTTCAAACGAGGTGTTTTTAGGCCTGTGCCGGACCCCTGTCCGCGCCGCTGCTTCCAGGGTGGCCCCTCTTCGGTGTGTGGGATTCTTACCGCCACCCAGACAACCCTATATCAGCACTCGCTTTTCTGTTGTGTGGGATCAAATCCTAAGGGCTTAATTTTGATTGGTGTGTTCATTTTAAAAAGCCCTGCCTAATAGAAATAGGGAGAAACCCCCCTAGAAAGTCGACCAGGTTCTCATAAACTCCGCCTGGAAACCCACGGATGATTTTAGAAATGAGCCCCGAATGAAACGTCTCACTTGATTTTTCCCTTTCCTCCCATTTGAACTCTGCGAGTCCCCAAACTGAGCCAGGGAAAAGGTAGCCTCGGAGGCGGCTTCCGTGACCCGGCCGCCTCCGGCTGTACTTCCGTGGGCCCGGACTCCTCGGCGTCCGCTCGGCGTGACGAACACGCACAGGTTCGGGTCACATTCGCCCTCCGGAAAGACTGCAAACTGAGATGCTGCGGGTGAGACGGCGCCAGCTGTCCTCGTCGTGGCGACCCAACTCGAACCTGGAGGAGAGGGGGCTGGCGGGGGAGTGGGGGCGCCTGAACAGCCCCGGCCCACCGCGGCCAATCCCGCCGCCCGCCGCCCGCCGGCGGCTTCCCACTCGCGCTCCTGGCTCGGCCCCGGCCGTGCGCGCGTCTCAGGAGCAGCCGGAGCCCGCGTCGCCCGGCCCGCCGCGCCCCGCGCCTGCAGTCCCGCCCGGCCCCGCGCGGTAATTAACGAGTGGCTTCGTCGTCTAATATCGCCCGTGATTAAGCGATTAGGCGTGGGGGAGGGGCGCGCGGCGCCGGCGGGGCCGCGGGGCGGACGCGGCGGCGGCGCAGGCTCCCGGCTGCGCGCAGAGCGGCCCCGCGTGGGCGCGCCGCGGTCCGCGCCTTCCCCAGGTCAGTGGGCCGGGGCGGGGGCAGGCGCGGGCGCCGGCTGCCTGGGTCTGGGCTGGCGACCGGCCGGCTCTCTTCTCCAGCCGAGGAGCCCCGATGCGACTTCGGGAAGGGGCCCCAGGCCGGGACGAGCCAAACCCGAACCCTGGCCCGTGGGCACCCACCGCAGAGGGTTAGAGGCTCGTGGGACTCGCAGGCTGCGCATCCGGTGGCGTGCGGGCTGGGCCCCCGGAGCCCCTGCTCTTCCAGGGCCTCGGATCCCGCCGGTCCGGGGGCTCCGACGCGTCGGCGTGGGGTGGGGGAGCGGGCCGGGGCGCGGGGCGAGAGGCCTCTTTCCTTCGGGTGTGCAGGGCCAAACCCTGAGCGTTCGCGCGGAGCCCTGGCGCAGTCGCGAGGTTGCCCGAGCCGAGCTGGAACTTGCGGAGTGGGGGTTCCAGGCCTGCGCCGCCGGGGTGGCCGTTTAAATCCCACTCGAGTCCACGGCTGGGGGAGGCGCGGAGACACCAACGACGCTCGAGGCAGAGTCTCGAAGTGTCCCGCTCCACGCCGCGGAGAAGGGCGCGGGGGTCCCCTTAAACGGAGGCGAGGGGAGGGGTTCCTAGCGTGGCTGTCTCCTCCGTGTAGTGGGGTCTGGCGCGGGTACCCCTTCCCCTGGGAGCAGTGGGCGCGCCGCCCTGGCGGGGTCCCCGCTGCTGTCACCACGCAGTTCCCACGAGGCAGGGGACTGCTGTGGGCGATGCGGGTGGGAAGGCCAATCCTAGGGGTACCGGGAGGCCACCGGCCAGAGACAGAGCGGGCTGCCTCTCACCTCGTGGTCGCACTGTAAAGCTTGTCCCGCACTCGGAGAAGACTCTGGAAAACTACCCCCAGGTTTGTTCAGATGCAGAGCTGGAGGGTGGAAAGTAGATTGCAGGACCAGGCCACGCCCGACGGGGAACTGGCGTCCTGGAGCCGAAGCGGGGGGCCCAGCGGGTAACCCGCATTCTCCTTTTGCAGAGGCCGGGGCCGGGAACGCGGGTGGGCTGCCAGTCCGGTGGCCCAGCCTCCTTCCCAGAACGGGAGAGGGTCTTCTTAGCCGCCGGTTTCCTGGATGAGCAGGAATGACATTTTCTTTCCTCCCGGTGTTTGGAAGCACCGCCGGGAACTGCCAGTGGGATTATAAACAGATATCATAGTGTGGAAACTGCACGTGGGAAGTGTGTGCGCGTGGATGTCGGTGTAGATCCCCCCGCCCCGCAATTAGATGCTCTCAAAACACTCAAAGAAAGTGAAAACAACCTGCTTCAGCCAGAGTAGAGGGGAGCCACATGTCGGTGCCAAGAGGGTTAGCTTGAAACGTCCCCAGTGAAAACAGTCAGAAGCTGCAGGGCCTCCCTGGCCGGAGAGCTCACAACGGGGCTTCCAAAGAGGCCACCGCTGCAGGTGCGGGGCTGGGTAGTGACTAACGAGGGGTCACCGTCTCCGATTTTGCCTTCTCTGGCTTCCACAGCCAGAGACGACCTAGAGGAGGGCAGCCCGGGGCTATCTGGGGCGTGCCGGCCCTGGGCCCTGGGCGCTTACATGTTCAGCCTTCAGGTCCCAGCAGGCCACCGTTGTCCCTGTCACTAAAGCCATCCCTTCCATTTGATTCCTGTGGGAGCTTCTCTCAGACACAAGCTGAGCTCTACGTCTCGTTGTACCAAAAAAAAAAAAAAAAAAAAAAAAAAAAAAAAAAAAAAAAAAAAAAAAAAAAAAAAAAAAAAAAACAATGGGCTGGGCACTGGGGGAACAGCTGAAAAGCCAGGCTCCTCGGCGCAGGGCTGTAATTTCAGCCCCCTGGGAGGCTGAGGTAGGAGGAGGGCAAGTTTGAGTCTATCCTAGACAACCTAGCGAGAACCCGCCTCGAGATCAAAAGTGCAAACGGGGATGTAGCTCGGTGTGAAGGACCCGGGCTGTATCCCCAACATTAAAAGAAAATTTCCGAGTCAACCAACTTACAGCAAAAAATAATGTGTAGGTGGAGGCAGAGCTTTCCTGGGAATTTAAAATTGGGTTCTGGAGCTGAGACTGGGAAGGTCGCAGACACAGGTGTGTCCCCAAGAGGACTCCGCGCGCTCCGGTATTAACAGGAGGTAGGCGAGGGCTGCGGGGCGCCAGTCACCGCCAACCTGTCGGCTAAGTGATTCTGGTACGAAGGACGACCACCGCGGAAAAAATAGGTAGGTAGTGTTACGCTTCTTGTCCGCAAGATCGCCCAAGCCTGACGACCTCGGAGCACACCTGCAACGTGGCGTGGGCGGCATTATTCGCGAGACGTGCGGGGAGGCGGCGGTGCGGCGGGTCTCCGCCTCCGGAGCGCGGGTCCTCGTGCATCGATTTCACCCTCGGTCCCCGCCCCGCCGCCGAACACCATTTAGGCCAAGATCGCGATAATGGGAAACACCATCGGCAGACAATTACCCTTTCAGGGGGTTCGCTCCTCCTCGCAGACACTGTTATTTGAGAAATAGGATCATTTGATTTCATATTGCACTAAATAACACCCAGCCGGTTCAAATTGCCAGCTTCTTAAAAACCGCCCATTGGAATAAATTGCAGCGGCCTCTGCTTTTCAGGGCAACGGGATGGGCACCGGGCAGAACCTGTAAAAAGGACGGCCAAGCCAGCCCCCGGCAGCCGCTACCGGCGGAAAGAGCTCGGTCACCCCGCAGGCCGAGGCGTCTAGCCGCTGCGCTCCCAGCCACCGCCCCTCCGCCCGCCAACGTTGCGAAGGTTCTGCTGACCCCAGGCTTTGGAGTTAAAATGCACCGCCCAGCCAGCCCCAGGTCGCCGTTCCAGCTCCCCTGGCGCGCTGGTGCAGCGCCGAGACAGACCGGCCAGTGAGCAGGCAACGCCACAGATCTGCCGGCGGCCGGTATCGTCCGCGCGTTTGGAGACCTCCAGGGTCCGTGGCCCGGCGCTCCCAGTCCCGGGAGGGTCACGGCGGGTCCGGATGCCGCGCCCGAAGGCCTGCCTTTCCGTCCTGGCGTCTGGCACGTAGGAGGACACCCTCGCACGGTCCGCCTCCGGGGGTGGGGGGAAGGGAGGGGGCGCGGCCACGCCCGAGCGCAGTCCGGCGCGAGGGGGGCGAGAGGCCGGCGCGGCCGGCGCAGGTGGCGTTCTGGGCAGCTGAAAGACAGTTGTCCAGCTGGATGGGGCTATCCGCCCCTTGCACCCACTTTTTAAAAATATAGATAAAATGAGCTTCGGCTCCCTGGTCCTCGTCCTTTGGTGCCTAGGGGCAGTATGTCTTAGGGGCAGCGAAGGCTCCGGAGGATCCCTCGGTGGAGGCCTGCGTAAGGCTTGTGCGAGGGCAATTTCGGAAGGAGAGCCCGGGCCGGAGGGCGGCTCGGGGCGCCGAGAGACTGGAGCCGTGCGCGCAAGGCCCGGGAGGAGCCCGGGAGCCGGGAGCCGGGAGCCGGGAGCCGCGGGAGCGCTTCCGGACGGCGATCCAGGTCCCCCTCCGCCACGAGGTTCAGCTGCGGGCGAGGTCGACAGTGTCTGGGGAGACGTGGGTGGCCGCCCCGCCGGGGTGATGGGGCCCAGGAGGCCTCGCCTGGACGCGCCCTGCAGCCAGCCGCTCGGCCGCGCCTTTCCTTAGACAGTCGCCCGCTTACTCCCAACCCACGGCCCGAGGGTCCCCAGACTAGCATCTGGGCCGCGGATCCCCGCGCTGCCGCCTGGGTCCGGAGAGAAGGCACGCGTCCCGATCTGGCCCGGAGAGTCCGGATCACAAAGCAGGCCCGCCGTCCCTCACCCTAAACCCGTCGCGCCCGGCGGGGGCAGCTTTGCGCCCCCTGCGTGCCCCGCGCCGCCTGGGAGCCCCGGGCCCGCCGCGCTCCCGCCCCGCTCCGCCTCCTTCCGGCGGAGGGCGCACCCCGAACCCCGTCTCTCCGGAGCGACCCCCTGACGCGGCGGCTTTCCCGACGGGCAGGCGCCGAGCTGCCGGCCTTCGGAGGGCCGGGGCCGGGAGTCACCAAGCTAGCGACGGGCTGCGGGACGTAGATCGGGGTGAGAGGCCCGCGCCCCCGGGGACACCCTAGCGGCCGTGCGGGGGGCCGTCCTCTCCCGGCTGCCCCCCTCGAGCCCGGCCGGCGGAGCGCAGGCGTCCCGGTCCGCCCCGTCTGGGCCCGGAACCCTGGCGAGGGTCGTAGGACCCGGCGACGACGGGCGCGTCAGCGCCGCCGTGGACTGTCCTGGGTGCCCGGCGCCCGCGCCGCC
This sequence comes from Ctenodactylus gundi, assembly GCA_004027205.1. Taxonomy (NCBI): domain Eukaryota; kingdom Metazoa; phylum Chordata; class Mammalia; order Rodentia; family Ctenodactylidae; genus Ctenodactylus; species Ctenodactylus gundi. The sequence goes on from PVKB01001399.1 coordinate 134,326, forward strand.
CTCCCTCCCTCGCCCGCGGGCCCCGCGCGGCGCGGCGTCCACCCACCAGCGCTGTCGGTCCCGGAGCCGGCTCCCGGCCGCGCGCCCCTCCGAAGGACGCGGTGAATGTCATTCCCCGTCCCGGCCCCACCAAATCGCTCTTTAGCGGCCGAACCGCGGAGCTTCGGTCCCTTTTCACATGCTAATCACGCTGATTCGGCGGCGCTCGGCGGGGCCGCGGGTCTGGGGTAAATCTCCGGTTTGCCGGCTGCATGATGAATCGATGTTGTTGTCTGGCTTTGGTGGGGGCCGCGCGGAGCGGAGAGGCGGCGCCCCGAGACCGCGCCGGGGGCCGCGGGCGACGTCGCCGGGCGGCGGAGGTCCTCGCGAGGTCGGGCGGTGGCTCCTGGCGTTCTGGGCCGCATTTGGTTTTCCTTCTTACGAGGGTGATGAAGGATCGGAGCTCCCGGTCTCACAACCTCCCGGGCGGCGCAGGAGCCGTGCGGACAACGCCCGCGCGCTTGCTCCACTCGGGGGAGCCGGCGGGCGTCCCTCCTCCACGCCGGGGGCAGCCGGGGGCAGCCGGGGGCACCTCGGCTCACCCGGGATCTCGGTAGGGCTGGCAGGAGGGTGCGGCGGGGTGGCTTGGTTTTTCGAAGCAAAATGCAAGGCAAAAACGCCCCCCAAACAACAGCGAATTTTGTTTGGGAGTTGTAAAAACTGGTAAAAAGATAAAATCCGTGGAGCAGGGCCTGTCGCTCAGGCCCGTCACCCCAGCACTCTGGGAGGCTGAGTCAGGGGGATCAGGAGTTGGAAGCCAAATTAGGCAAGTTAGCGACCTAGCAAGACCCCCTTCCCCCAAAAAAATCCCAAAATAAGAAAGAGCTGGTTACGTACTTAGCTCAGTGTGAAGGCCCCGGGCTCAGTGCTAATACCACCAGAACAAACAGAAAAACAAAACATAAACAAAAACCGGCCCTGGACGCCAGAGGTCAGACACGGAGACCCTGTCGGCAGCGGTGGTGGTGGTCTGCGCACAGGCGCCGGCACCCAGGCTTGCGGGAGTGCGCAGTGCCCACGCCAAGCCACAGCTCCTGGCACCCCTGGCTAACGCCCCACTCGCGCCATCCCGAAGGCCCAAGTCCGCCTGCAAGCCGAGGTTTTCTCTGCCTCCCACCGTCTTTGACGGCGGCAGTGTCCCCCCTCCTCTCGCAGGTGTTCAGCGAAACCCACAAGTCCCTTCCCGCCCTTTCGCCCCACGCCCCGGGGTCTCATCCTTCGCGGACATTCCTGAAAAACTTGGAGATTCAATTAAATCATTCCAGTTACGCGGTGCTCCTGCCGCCTGCTTACTGCAAATATTTCCTTTTTCGAGTTCTTAAAAAAAAAATAAATAAACGAAGCGAAGAGAAAGAAACTGTCGCCTTCGCTTTCTCTGCGAGCTGGGGTAATTGATAGGCGCCATCAGAGGTCAGAATTTGCATAAGAATTAAGAGCAGTAAATTAATTTAATATTCCGTGCACATCTCCAATTATTCCTAGAGACCTTTGTCTCCGCCGCTGGCGGAGAAGGAGATTCAGCTGCTCTTCAGCCAAACAACATCTGTGCGGTTAATAATTTGATAAACAGCTTCATACAAATAGTTTCTGGATTATCTGGCAGCCCAATGACTGTTCAGTTTGGAAACGTTTTTGGCAGGCTCTCCGGAGTCCTCTGAGGGCCTCGGGCGCCCGCACTGACAAATGTCTTCTTATCTTTTAAACATCAACAGACGACAATGTGTAAAATAAGTCATTAAGGAACAGCCCTAACCTTAAAAAAAAAATCGAACTCGCCTGGGACATCCGGGTGTGGAAGGCTGGAGAGTGCGGCTGATGGCCAGGCACCTGCTGGGGCGGGCGAAGACCCCAGCCTGGGGAGGGGCTGCTCAGGGCCGGGCCGGAGCGGTGCGTTGTTTTCTCCAGCTCTTTTGGAATTGTGCGTGGACGGATGTGAAGGATGGACTCTGTGGCCAGCTGCCGGGTGGGGCGGAGGTAGGCGACCCACAGGGGGACCCACTGGCCGCAGATAGCTTCTCAGGCATTTCACCTTTCTCCCTGCACACAGGGATTCTTTATCCCAAAACAATACATGAAATAAACAAAGTGAGCAGAAAACAGGGGTAAATCTTTTATTTATTCATTTATTTACTTATGTATTTACTGTGGCTGGACTTGGTCCACAATGGACTTGACCCCATCCTCCTCTTGGGCCACACTCCTTCGCCCTGCCTGCACCCCGCAGCCAAGGCACCCCATCCTGCCAGCACCACCCCCCCAGTCCCGGCACAGGTATGCGAGGGTATCTGTCCCTCAGGGCGGTGAGTTGGCCCCGGGCCGGGTAGAAGGCCCTCGGAGAAGGAGGCCATCCTGCACCACCACCCACAGGCCCAAATTCAGACTCTTGTCCCTAACTGCCCGGGTCTCTAACAGTGAAGGTTTCCTGGCTGCTTCCCTTAGCCACCCGCCGCCGCAGAGCGGCTCCCCACGGGGAGTCTAGAACAGAACCGTGGAGTCCCGAATGCGGATGCGCCGCAGGCCGCTCTCATTCTCGCAAACCTGCGCATCGTGGCTGTTCACTAGGGATCTGTGTTTGCCCCGGAATTGGCCCGCAAGGATTTCAGTGGGACAGGTTGTCCGGCGAGGGCCTTCGTCCCTCTGTCCATAAGTTCCCACCGGTTTGATGCGCACACCTCACGCACCCAACATTCTGCTTTCCATTCCTACAGTGCCGACAGTCTGAGTACTTGAAGCCACTGGAAGCTACCAGAAGTTGAGTGGTGCGGAAGCAGTCCTATGCGAGGGCTTCGGCCTTGGACTCTGATGAATCCCGGTAGCAGCAGTGAGCTTTTAAGACAGGCAAACCCTTGAGGCTGTGGGTCTCATATACATCTTTACTGTGAATACCATACTTGCCTGGGCTCCACTGAAGAATCACTTTTCCAGAAAACAAGTCATTGTGTCAGAGAGCGGACAATAGAATTTCTACCCGGCGCATTTATTTCTGTTTTTATCATTGTCTTCTTGCATTTCATTAGTTTTTTTTCCCCATAGAACTGTAGACAGCGCTGGGCCTTGTGGGCTTTTTATATGCATACAAATCATCTCTGTTATTTATGATTGGGGGGCCTCTGGCTGCATCCCTTTATTAATTTCTGAGTTGGATTCAGACTTCGCGAGTCTGCGGAGTCATTTGGAAACATTTTTCTTAAATGGAACATTATCGATTCTTTTGGGAGCCATTCTAATTTTAAACACCAGCACATTCAGTTTCTTAATCTGCTGCTGTGGTGTTACTCATTTTTACATGCAGGACCGACCCCCGTTGGCAGGAAATCATTTATGCTCTATGTTTATCTTCTTTACGTTTGTTTGACTATTTTTCAAAGCACGATACGGGTAGAAAGTAGCTATTAAACAAGAAGGCAGGAACGTGGATTATATTTTTGACTGTGTAAGTGAAACCACAGAATGTAGAAATTTTGAGATTTTTTTTTTTAAACTAATGAGCCCTCTCCAGAAAAGCCGTCTGGATACCATTAAAGTTGATGAGTTTGGAAGGATTACTCTGATAAATGCTTGGCTTTTTTTTTTTTTTTTTTTTTAATTAGACACATACTTTTAACTGGGCCTACCGAGTGCGAGGTCTGCATGTGGAGGGAAGTCTGTTGAGCATAATTAGACATTCTTTTATGGGGGGGGGGGTTGGAAATCTACAGTACCACTTACCTGTGCAGAGTTCAAATCAGAAAAAAAAATGGTGCTAATTTTCACAGGAACTGAAACCCTGGGGTTGTAGTTATGAGTGGTGTTTGATGACTGAACACAAACCTTGTGAATCTCCAACCTAAGTGCGAAAGAAGCACACCTTCTACATGAGAGAAAACTGAAGAACCGCCCCAGGGCAGAGTATGATTTGAAGACTCAGTACAATCTCCACAACGGTATAGGATTTATTCAGGGGGTCCTGAAGATGGAACCCAGAATATTGTACATAATCGTTCTACCATTGAACTGTGCTCCAGCCCCAGAATATTTTATAATTTGAGATTTACAAACAATGCACAGTAGTTAAATATAAATTCTCCCAAAAGACACAATCTTCCAACTCATTTACTCCCGCTGCCCTTTAAAAATACAGTTTCTACTTATACGGCCAGCTTACACCCAAGTGTATAAAACATTCAATTTCAAAAACATACTTTAGCTTATTAAAATAACAATGATCATTTTATTGTTGTTGTTATTAGCGGTGGTGGTACTGGAGATCGAGCCCAGGACCTTCACCCTGAGTTACGTCCCCACTCCATTTTTTTTTTTTTTTTTGATTTGCCCAGGAAGGGGCAAGAATTTGCAATTATCTTACCGCAGTCTCCCAGAGCTCTGAGATCACAAGCCTGCATCACCGGGCCTGGCTTTAGAACTATGAATGGGATAACTTCTGGGCCTTGTAGCCACAATCAAGCAGAGTGTGAAAAGGATCACTTGGGTAAAACTGCCTGTTCTCAAATTTCATCTATTTTAATCTTTAAGTGAACTGTATTTAGCCTTCTAGCACTCCCACGCATGATACTGGGTTCAGAAGGAATGAGTCTTGTTGGCTCGTGGTCAATCGAAGCCACAGAAACAAGTCGAGACTGACCGGAGAGGACCGTACCGTGTCTCCAGCCGTTCCGGGGTCAGCCAGAATCCTGGCTCCTCCCGTCCCTTTCCTGGGTTGGCTTACCAGCTGGCATGCTGGACTGTGGGCACTTCTGAGATCTCTGATCCTTGTCATTATGGGTCATTGAGGCTCTCAAGGCCCCATATGCAGAAGCCAGTACAATTCTTTGGCTAAGTAGTGCCACTTTAAAATCTGTACCAGGACAGCATTCACCAGTAACGAGGTTCTGCCCAACAGGTAGTGGTGCTATGGGGAATGAGGGTGGTAGCTTCCTATGCTACTTGCTGGCCAGAAAGTCTAGTTGGCTAGAACCACGCCTGCCGAGACGGGTTCCTAGGGGTGATTCCATTCTGCTGCCTCGGCGCTGACGGGAGATGGAGCCGGCCTGACACCAGACCCTTCAGCATGATGTCTGAGTCCTCTTGTTGTCAGCTTGCTGTCCAAGTGGGGATGGACAGAAGGACAAAAAAGAGTGGGCGGAAAAGCGTATGCTTCTCCCTGCCCACCAACAAGCTGCAGGCACTTGGGCAATTACTGAATCTTCCTGCGTCACAGACTCCTGTCTAAGCGGCAACCATTCTTACCGATTTATTGTTGGGCACGTGGCTGCCGAGCTGAACTACATTTCCCAGCCTCTTCTGCAGCTACACATGCTCCTCATGGTTAAGTCCTCAGCAGTGGCCGGCAGGCAGAGGTAATGTAACTGTTTGTCACCATGTACTGCTGTCTGGTTTGAGGATGGCTAGCCAGGCTTCACGCGATGGCTTCCTGCCGTGGAGTCTGTCTGCCCATGCCGGACTGCTACATGGAGAAAAACAAATTCTTGTTTTGATTATGGCGCCTGCTTAAAATAATCTACTTCCTGGCTTTAGTTTTCTTAACTGTAAAGTGACAGTTTCTTGATTTGGGTCTGTCCAGAAGCAAGCAGGTGGTTTCACTTTGTTTTGTTTTAGAAGGTAATTTCAGGAAATTCCAAAAGTGTTGAGGGACAGAGAAGGGGAGGGAGTTATTAAAGTGCACTGAAGCACAACTTACCTTGTGGGCAACGGAGACTCAAGTCTGTTGAGGGAACTTTGAGAAATAATGTAGAAAACATGCCTCGAAGTGGGTCTACCTGCACTGGGATATTTATATACCGGCTCGCTGCAGATCATAAAACAGGTTCCTCTGAGATGGAGCTGTAGCCCCTGCCCAGGTCGAGGGCAATGAGATGCAGGTGTGGGTGGGCAGGTGCTGAGCCGGGGGTGGGGGGCACAGTGCATGAGGCGAAGGAGGCAAAGGTGGGACACTGACTGGTGGGTGCCCTTAAGGATCTCCTTCCTGCATTATTGAAGTTATTTGTGCCCAGATAATAAATCTGCTCTGCTGCAGATTTTTGTGAAGGTAATGGGCTGTAGAAGTCACTTTGCATTCTTCTAGCTGCTAATCTGATTTGCCTGCTATGGAGGGTACGGGGTTACACAGTACGGGGTTCCCGGATGCCAAGTGCGTGTTTTCTTATCTCACTCTGACCATCTTTCTTTCTTTGTGGTTATTTTATTTTAGACAAATTCTCTATAGCCAGGCTGGCCTTGAACTCATGGCAATCCTACTGCTTCAGCCTCCCAAGTGCTGGGATCATAAACCTGTGCCACCACGCTGGGCTAATTTTTGTGTGGTGCTGGGGAATCAAACCCAGGGCCTTGCCTGTGCCAGGTAAGTACTCTAACCTCTGAGTTACTCCCAGCCCTAAGGCCATCTTTTGATGTGGAAAGCAGGTTATTTCTCCTGTATTCCCCTTTATCCTTACTGTATTTTTCACCTATTACTGTTTCTACTTAACCAACCACCACATGACTTAGTGATTTCTAACAACAACATTCAGGTGTCTCCCTCCCCCCGTACTTCTGTGGGTCAAGAATTTAGGCAGGAATTACTGGCTGCTTCTCAAGGAGAGTCAGCTGGGATTTTTTCCATAGAAATTCCACGGTGGTCTCTCGTCTCTTGTGGCCTGTGTTCAGTGGCCTCTAATCATTGCTGGCCTTGCCTAGAGGTCTCTACAGCATGACAACTGGGTCCTAAGCAGAAGGCAGATAAAGGTGTGAATCCTTTTATGGGCTGTGTAACTAAAGTCCCAAAACGTCACTCTGGTCCCCATTCTATTGGTTAAAGTAAGTCACTAGGCTAGGCCAGATTCGTGAAGGAGGGGTTGGACTCCTCTGGCGCCTCCTCTGGGTGGAGGAAGTTTCACTGGGTGGGAGGAAGTGGCCTGGCCGGATGTAGTGCCTCTTCCCCTCTCTTTCCGCTTATTCGAATCCCAAGATGCGTTTCTATCCTGCCTTAAGTGGAGGGCCCTTGACAGCACGTACAGGGCCTCCTACCTGGCCTCCACTGATTCCTAAGGGACCAGTGTATACTTGCTATTTCGTCCTTGTTTACTGCCCTGTGATATTCTCCTGTTGACACTTCTGAGGAGAGGAAATGCAGGTTAGAGTCCCAAGACTCCTGGAAAAGTTTGGAGTGCATGGTGAGCTGTGCTGCAAAGACAACGGGCTGTAGAAGTCAGGCTGAGGGGAGGGTGACCTGTGCACACGCCCTTGAAGATTACTACAGCTCATTTCTAGTATGTTTCTCTAGGGTCCTTGCTATAGTTTGGATCTGGAGAGTCCCCCAAAGCCTCATGTGTTTGGATGAACTGTGGAACCTCGCGCTGTTGGGAGGTGGGGCCTGGCTGGAGCGGGTGGATGTTTGAGGTTTGATCTAGAGGGATGTGTCAACTTGTTGGGATTGGGGGTAGCCCAGGGCAGAGCCTTCTGGTGTGTGTTATTGGCCTGTGAGCCAGGAATTGAGGCGAGCACCTACCCTGGGTGTGGGACACCCAAGTGGAAGTTTGAATTGATTAAAGAAAGGAAGAGGAAACATTGCTACAGCTTCTTCCTGGGAAGGCCCTAGACTTGCCTGAGTCTCCAGACGCGGACTTGCTCCTACTGCACTTGGTTTCTGTCTGTGTTGTGGTGAGCAGCTCTCCCGCCTCTGCCCTGTGTTTCCACCATTACCAGCTGCCTATGAACAGACTTTGTGGGACCGTCTGAAACTCTAAGCTAAAATAGATCTTTCCTCCCTTAAGTTGTGGATGTTGGGTATTCTGTCACAGCAATGAGAAAGTACCCAACACAGTCCTCTACTGTACATTCAGGAAACTCAAATAGTTCTGAAATCCTCCCAGGCTAGTTGGGACTTAGGTGACACATCTGCGCACAGAAACGTTTGTGTTTGTGAGTGGAGTGAGTCAGGTGGGAGGTTCCAGAAGGGCTTCCTCTTCCCACCTACAGCCCTCCCGCTCCCACCATGATGCACACATTCCTTTTGATGTCAAGCATTGCCCTCTTTGAAAAGTGCCAGTACTTGGTGGAATTGGGAAGCCGAGGGGGTGAATTTGAATCTCTGTGTCTCAGTGCAGATTAGCTGATGTTTCTGTCTCTCACAGAGGACCCTGGGGCAGCCTGAATGAGCTGGGAGCTCAGAGGCCCAGATGCTGAAGGGTAGAGGTTGCAGTGGACGAGTTCTCTCCCGTCCCGGCAGCCAGGCCAGCGGTCAGTCCTGGGGATTCTGTTCTCACGGACAGCAGAGAATGATGGGAATGGGAGCCACAGAGATTCCGGACCCTATGACTAGGTGTGTGTGAGTTTGCGGTCAGTGGGTACTCACTGTCAAGTCTTGGAATCCAGGCTCCTTCCTGTATTGCCACAAGACTCTTAAATCCTTAGATTCCCAAGGGCAGAGTCGGCCTGAGCCAGTTGGACTCTCACCATCCCAGGCAGTGTGCTGGTGTGTGTGTTGTGGTGTTTCAGTAGGACGACTGCAGGAAGACAGCAGACAACCAGGTAAGTAGGGGCGTCACACGGGACAAGCCTTCCTCTGTGGCGCCACCCGCTGGTGGGGGTTTTCTGTAGCTCCCTGAAAGCATCTGTCCTACAATCCCACCTCATTTTTTAAACTTCTTTTTTTTTGAGACAGGGTCTCTCTCTGTAGCCCATGCTGGTCCTGAACTCACTACAGAGCCCAGGCTGGCCTTGGACTCATGGCACTCCTCCTGCCTCAGCTTCCCAAGTGCTGGGATTACAGGCATTCGCCTCCATGCCCAGCTTACGTGGTTCTGGGGAATTGAACCTAGGGCCTGGTGCCTGCCAGGCAAGTGCTTTAACTGATATGCCATTCCTCCAGTCCTCTCTACCTCACTTTTTAAATTAAATGATTTGAATTGTCGTTTCTGATTAAAACCTTCTTTATTGTGTCCACCAAGGAAGGCTGGCTCTACCCCACACACAGCCAAGGGTGGCAGCTGTGTGATGGCTTGGGCAAAGTCATTACAAGTAGCAACTTTTCATGCATTCATGGCCAGTGCACAGAAAATACACTTTCCTGGTTTTGGGGCATTTGTAATGGATGTCCCACTCTAGAGAAGGCAGACTAGAGTAAGGGTCATGCCATGGTCACACCTGGGTTTATGTTCTGCCACATCTGGCCATGGCCCTGTGATGTCAAGTGCATGGGAAAACTCCAAAATGTGTCTAAAGATTTAGCAATACCTAAGCCCAGGGTGGTTTTAATGACTTAGCAAATGTTTGCCAAGTTTCTAGAAAGTCCCCTGGCACCAAGTTGTATTTAATAAATGGCTTTTAAGATAAGACTTTATTGTTGTTGTTTTTGTTGGTCATTTTGCCACATCACTGGATTTGAAGATTCTGTGTATGTATTTTCCCGTGACCATTAGAAAATTCACGTAGGAGCCTGAGACCCCTAAAGAGGAGGGAGAAATGTAAAGTGTTTAGTATTCCTGACCATTCTGTTAATGGAGAAGAATCTTTTGATGCCTATTTGGGAAAGATTCACAAAGCGGATGAGATGTTAAAGCCATAACAGAGAGGAATTGTTTTTTTTTTTTTATGGCTGAAATACTGGATAAACTGGTTATAAAAATGGGCAGAAGCTTCTGGATGGAGTGGCTGCTCTGCCTAGAACATTCCATCCCAAAGGTCCAAGAGAGGGGGTTTCTAGAATATCCCATTTCAGATGTCCTACAGACCAGTGTTCTCGTTGCTACGCCACGACACTCCAGGCATCTGTAAAGACGCTCCCTTCTTTTGGTTGATGTGTTGTTAATGAAAATCAGCCTTTCGGTCGTTGCCTGGGCCCCACCACGTGGAGATTCACTCCTCAGTGGGAAACCTCATGGAACACTCCCGCTTGTTCTGCCTTTATCCCTTGGCCAAGCTTCTCCAGGGCTGTTCTGTCTCCAGAATACACTGAGCACCCCATTCCATCACCTGCTTCTCTCCCGAAGGCTGTCAGTTGGTTGCTGGTACTGTGGGATTTGCAGCACCCTGGAACCCTTAGGGCGGCGGCTCTCTTTCCATGGACCCCGAGTTGGCTGAACCCCTGGCGCAAGGGGGTCTTTATTTTTTTCTGCTAGTCATTTGTCCGAAAGCCAGGACCGAGGAATTTCAGGAACAACAAAACAACTTGGCGTAATTGCAAAACTCCTACCCCAAAATAGGAAAGAGAAGGAAAAAGAAATGCCTGGAGGAAATTAATTAAGAAAGGTAAATAGCACACACATCGGGGAACTGCTGGACATGAGTGGACTGACAGCCGCCGCGTCTCCGACAGCATTGGGTTCCAGTTTCCCTTTTCTCATGACAGTGTCTGCCTGTGGCCAAGAGCGTGGGCATCATGCAGGACGGGAAAGCCGGGTTCTGGGAATTCACTTTGCTATATTACATTCTGCCCTGAACAATTCATCAAACAGCGTTTTTTGTTTTTGTTTGTTTGTTTTGGTTTTTTTTTTGGTGGTATGGGGCTTTGCGCCCTAGGCTGTTGTATTGTGCTACATGACCAGCCCTATTTTTTTTTTTTTTTTAAATTGAGACAGGGTTACACTAGTCACTAAATATAATAGTTCAGGCTGGGCTCACACTTGCCACCCTCCTGCCTCAGCCTCCCACAGTGCTTGGGTTAGAGGCCTGAGCCACCAGGCCCTGCTGACAGCAGGAAATGTGAGGGAAGCAGCCCGCCTTTTGCTCTTCCCGTGAAATGGCACAAATGTTTGGCAGAGTTATTAAATCCCCTGTGATCCCTATTCATAAAAATAAATGAAAGGTGTTGTTTCTCTCCATCATTAACGTTCCGCCGCTGGCCACCGGTGAGGGGAAACAGCCCGTGCCCGTGCCCACACCCTCCTCACCTCCACTCCTGGGGGCCGGGAGGGGCAGCACAGCCTCGGCCCTGGGCTTTTAATCGAGTTGCCATCCCACTCTTCCTTCCAGGGAGCCATAGAAGTGTCTGTAAGAAAGATTAAAATGCTCCGTGCAGTGGTCTGCAGTGGCTCTGCCCGAATAAAATATGACAGCTCTCGGGTCGGCCTGCCAGCGAGTAGGGGGAGTCCGGGAACACACGCAGACTGATTGCAAATCCTACGGTTCATCCTAGAGGCCATAAAAAATGGGTGGGGGAGAAAGAAGACTTCTCTCCCCCACGTGATTATGAACCTCACGCAGAGCAAGGAATGGGGGAGTGGCAAGGCTCAGATTTCCAGTAGCGGAGGTAATGTGCGCTCGTGTGCACGCACACACACACACATTTACACCCTGACAGGCTAATGGCTACTTTCCCAAAGAGTGGTTAGAAAGAAGTAGTAAATAGAACTGTGTTGCTGCCAGGAGAAGGCCTGGGCAAAGATCAAGACACCCGGCAACATATCGGATAACACATAATTGGCGGGTCACAGCCAAATGAGTGTAGTCACGCATCTCCGGGCAGGCCTTTGCCGGCGATGAAGACACTTGTAAACAATTCAGTCCCAGAACATGGCAATAATATGTTGATCCGGCGTGTAATGAGGTGTTCCCGGAATCAATAAGCCGTCATGGAGAGCAGGGAGCAGGGGCCGCGGCTGGCTTTCTGATGACCTTTCCTCACCGCCAAGGACCTCATCTCCCCTGAAGAGGACTTTTCTCATTTTGCAGCCGGCTCCGAGTGTCAGAACTTCCATTCGCAGCCAGCAAATGAACAGCCAGGCCCTGCATGCTAATGACGTCTGGGCTATTTTGCACCTTTTCATCCGCACATTACGCTCTTGACTCTGGAGAAGGCGGGAATTAGGCCGGACCTTGGTGTCAGGCTGCCTGACGGCTGGGCTCCGGAAAACTGGTAATTGAAGCTGATGACGGATGCGGGGAGGCCTGAATTTGGAAATAAACAGTTTCAAGCACTGCATGTCATTTCTGGAGAGACCACGGAGTGAATGGGAATGAGATCCCCTTCTTGAATCTAATGCAGTTTCTCAGCGGGAAAAACAGCGTCTTTTAGACAACAAGGCCAGTCATTAAGATTTAAATGTTCCGGCCGTAATAGACGAGCTGGCCTTCACGGGCACAGACAGCACTTACGGAAATGTCTTTCAGCTCCCGATGGGCATTTAACCCACGCCCAGGGAGACAACTGGGTGGGAGAGCCCAGCGGACGCAATTCGGAGTCTATAAATATCCTTCCCAAGGAGAGGGAGGGAAACAGTAAAACCGTCCCCGACTCATTGCACGTCACATCGTCACATCGTGTGGCCTGACAGCGCCCGCGAAGGCGGAGGCTCCGTGGAAACAATGGAAGGGCGTCGGGAGGCTGTGGAAAGACACCTCGAAGCCTCCCTCGCGCCCTGTGTTTGCACTGCGGTACAGTCCCAGTGACACGCCACCTGTGTTGTGCAGAAGCGGCACCCAGGCCACCCTCCACCTATGTGCAGGGCCCGCAGCTGGCGGTGACCCCTCGTGCTGGCGGCAGAAGAGCACATCTGGACCCCGTGGCTTGCATCTTTTCGAGGACATTCCTTCACAGATCGTTTCCTTTTCCCCTGACGTTACGAGGTGGTGACAAGCCCTTCCCTGCCTGACACGGCAAGCTGCAGTAGTCCTGGTTCCCCCATTCGCTGAGATTAATTGGCCTCTGATTGCTGTATGCAAAAACAAAGGCTCATAACCCAAACACAGGTTTGCGTGTTTTTAAGAGGCCTTAAAAATCCGGTTTACTAGACGTCCCTCTAGCCTGGCTCTTCCTGGGCAGGTAAAACACCTTCAGGGAGAAAATTACAAGCCAGGCGGAGAGGAGACAGGGCACGCGGTTATTTATCACCGGGGCTGGGAGGACTCATGAATAACCATGCCATTGCCCTTTCCTGTGTCCCTTCCGCAGCAGAAGTGAGGTTTTGATATTTCAGGCCGTTTTCAATTGAGTAGTGACATCCAGGATTCTCCCAGGCAGTCTCGAGCCTGTTAGCGACATCAAGGATACAAGCGCGACTTGAGAGAACCCGACGACGGCTTGGGTGTTATTGTCATTTCGGTTTAAAAGGTACCAAGCCTATCTCACGAGAGGATCAGCACTGAATTATTTCAACATTCCGAAAATATAGATAAGTAATGCATTCCTAATAGCATACTTGTGGGTCCCAGGCAGATCAATGAATATTCAGCAATTCTTTGCGTGAAATATATGAAACTCAATGACAGGCAGGTGAGCTCTTCAAGGCATGTGACGCTCCGGCACGTGAGAGCACACAGAGGCATGCTTGTCCTCCGCAGTCACAACGTTGCTCCCGCCCAGCTTTGTTCCTGTGTCTCCTGGGGTCCCCCTGCCACATTATGGCTGAAAAAGAGGGAGAAGATTGGGGTCACGAAACTCTGATAATGGCAGCTACAGGCTCACTGTGTGTGAGGACACGGACACAGGAAGTCAATATTCACATAATGGTTCCTTCCATGTTCAGAGCAGCATTGATTTTTTTGAAAATGTGTTGTTCGTGGATTTTATTAACATGTAAAAAGGAGACGAAGGGAGGTGATACGATTTTTCCCCCTAAGATCAGCAACAAATACGATGGCAGAGCCAATGGTGAGCCTGCTGTAGCGTGATCAGAACCTTCTGGTTTTGAACACTTGCTTTCTTGTTCTTTTCCATAAACCCACACTCTCTTGTGCAGATGCTATCGATGAAGAAGTTACACAGTGTTAGGCCGTTTCTACCTTCACGTTTCACAAGCATGACATCATCTGTTGCCATTAGGAGGCTGAGATTATTCTTTTGGAAAGCAAGACTTGTAACTCCCAGTGAACAGGAGAAAGATCGCGAGAGCAAGAATTGTCTAGTCTTTGCTGGCCAAAGATGAGGACTTCTGTGGTGTTATAATCCCTTTGGGGTGGAACTGTTCCCTGGAGAGGAAGGAGGGCCTCGAAATGGCCTTGGCTCAAACCCTGGCTCCTTCCTTACATCGGTAATAATGGGGAAGCAGATCAGGTTTGCTCGCAGGACCAGAATTCCAGAAGTAGGTGGCCCAGGGCGGAAGGGCACGAGCCCCATGGGGCCATCAGTGTCCACCCCCATCTTGTCTTTCTACTCCACCTCAGTCCCTGGAGAGTTTCCCTCTGTCCCTCTCCCAGCAGCCACAGTCTCAGCCATCTCATCTGAAGGATGGCCGAGGAGGAGGCCAGGCCCTGCCCCTGCCATGGAGCTCCTGTGGGGACAGCTCATGCCTCACCTTGTGCCTGTAACTTGCTGGTAAGAACTTTGCCTTCTGCTGTTTCCCCGATGGAAGCTGGGAAAAGTGGACTTCAGCCTGCTCGTGTCATTGCTTCCCCTACAGTCTGGGTTCTTTTGCTAAAGAAGAAGAGAATAGAGATGGTAAGAATAATTTGCAGGAAGAGTTTGCAGCCATAAGCACTAAATGTGTGAATTTCAGCTAATTATCTAATTTCCAAGTTTCAGTTTATTTACCTGTCACATGGGAAAAATAGCGATTCTTTTTTATTATCATTCCAGGGACGGTTGTGCCGTAGTTGGGATCTGAATTGTCCCTGAAGACTCAAGTGGTGAATGATTTGTCCCCAGCCCATGGCACTACCAAGAGGTGGTAGAACCTTTAACAGATGGAGCCTAGTAAAAGGTCTTTGGTTGCCAGAAATGGGTCCTTGCAGAGGATTGTGGGATGTTGGTCTCTTCCCCTTGTTCCCTATCTTCTTTCTGACCACGTGAGGGAGATAGCTGGCTCCAGCACGCGTTCCCTCCCTGATGAGTCTTGGGCTAATAGTAATAGTCAGATGACCATGAACTGAATATCCCAAACTGTGAGTCAAATCAACCTTTTCTCTCTTGAAGCTGGTCATCTCGGGTATTTGGTCCAGTAACAGGAAGCCTACTAACACAGGCAGTGAGAGTGAAATGGAATAGTTCATACTCAGTCACCTAAGAAAGGAGATGTGACATGTCCTCAGCCTTACAGGGATGGAAACGCTATTTCTTTCCTCTAACTGGCAACACGTATGTGTGCACAATAATGTGGGATGTTTGCAAGGTCACAGGGAAGGTGGAAGGTGAAAGACAGTAACTGTAACTGGGACGATGCCTTTGGAGGTCATGTGACATTGACCTGTCTCAATAGAATCTCCTCTAGGGAAATTTGGCACATATTTATAGTGAGGTCAGTCTGTAAGTGACTGCAGAAGCACTGCATGGCCTGCAGGTAAGAGAGGGACTGAGCATGTCTGAAAGGGGAAGGTTTAATTTAACAGTGACATGTCCACGCTATTTTGCTCTGTGCAGGCTGGGAAGAGGAAGATTGGTGGGCATGTAGTGGGTAGGAAAAGCAAGGAAGAAACACCTGGGCTTTGTTAAGTGAAAACACATTGCAGAATGGTACTCGGGTGTGGTGTCTGTCCCTCCTTCTGGTGTATATGTGCATGTGTATGTGTATATGACACAAATTCAAATACATACAGAGAGTGGTAGGTACTTTGAATCGTACAGCTGATGGTCTTGAAAGGTGTGCAGCAATTGGGATTACCTCTGGGACCCAGAGAAGGGTGACGTCACGGGACCTTTCTCTTCGGCCTTGTCTGTAACCATTTCCTTAAATTGTTTCTAACTGTACATCTTCTTGTGATATTGTCGGGAAGCATGTCTACAGGTCTCTCACATGTCTGCATGTCTTGTGAGCACAGAAATGGGCAGTTTCTATCATGGGCTACCTTTTCTTTTAAAATTTTAAATATCTTACTGTATTTCCCTTAAAAAGAATTTTAAATGAATACACAAACACATAGAAGTTGTCCATATTAATGAGTTCCCATGTGGTGTTTTGGTACACACACACACACTGTGTAATGTTTAAGATAAGTGAAGCTTATCCACATCCTCGAATGCTTGCCTCTTCTCTAGTGTGAGTCATTCAAAGTCCTTTCTTGCACTTTTCTTGTCACCACCATCTTTCGCGTGACCAGCTGCAGGAGCTTCTTGCTCACTCTTAACTAATGGCAGGAGAGCACGTGCTGGCTAACTCCTCCCCACGCCGCCCTCTCCTCCATCCTCCCAGCCTCTGGCGAGCACCACTCTACTCTCATCTCCCAAGGGACGATGGTCTTTTCAAGGGTGTCATCTAATAAGCAGCCTTGGGGCACAGCAAGGTGACCCCCCTCTGTAGAGTGGCCGATTAGTTCCTGCTCAGGCTCATACAGATTAGTGCCTCCTTCCAGGGCAGAGTTTAAGCCGAGTTTGTCTCTGGTCCCTTTAAAAGCTGGGGTTTCCTAAGCTCGGACTTCAGAGGTCTGTGCGCATACCACCAGCAGGGCTAACCTCCATGCCACCCCTGTGGTACCTGAGAGGCCAGAGGAAACTGACACAAACAGGAAACTTGTGATTCCTGTGAGTGAGGATGTCCATGGGCATTGACCAGGAGTCTTGTGGCTTCTCCCAGATCCACGAGCTTGAGGCAGGCTAAAACCGCAGGCCCTTGCAGGTCGCACTAAGAGTCAATGTGACTTACAGATAGAAGAGTAGGTAGCAAGTGTACGGTTGAGTCTTTGCACAATGGACTCATTCATGAAACCATGACACGGTCAGGGACACTACTGGCACAGGAGTCTCCTGATGCCGCTTTTACACGACAGCATGCCTACCTAACAGCATGATAGTCTGTTGACGAATTTCATGTAAATCAAATTGTACAGTATGTATTCTATATCTGGATTTTTTTCATGCAATGATAGTTCTAAGTGTCATCCACATTATATGATGTAGCTCATCATAATCATAGCTGTATAGTATTTCATTGTGTCAATAAACTAAAACTCATGGATGTAGTCTATAGTTGGCATGAATTTTCATTATTTCTAGACTTTTATTATGTAATTATGTATTAAAATAATATATTTGCATATTACTCTATCATTTTTATTACAGAATTTTCAAACATGGATAAAGTAAAAACCACAGTATAATGATCCCTGTATATCCAAGATCTGCCTTCAAATATTTTTACTGACCTTTTGTTATTATTCAAGTATAATTATAATTTAATAAGGTTTTAAAAGGCCTAGGGTGATTTTACTCTGAATTATGTTCAAGGTGAAAATATCTCCTCACCTCTACCTTGAAATCTCTATAAGGAAAGAATAATACCAACGCACTCGTATACTGACCTCATCTTAAGGCTTTTAATTCTGTTCATATCTGGTTAATACCCATGTTCATTTCTCTAGCTAAACACCCTCTGGTGAACTTGACCTCTTAGCTGGAATGGGGTTCTAGATCTCATCCTCAGTAAGAAGCCATAGTGAGGGCTGTGTACAGGTGACCGGCAAGGAGCTGCTCTGAGGGGAAGTAGGCCTGAAGGCGGGGAAACAGGCTGACAGGGGCGGGAGACTGGAGATTGGCCAGGCGTGACCTCAGGCCGCCCGGTCAGTTCCTGAGTCTCCAAGGAGTTGACCTCCCAGCTCAGTAGCATGTGTGTTTTACTACTTCTTGCTCATTTGGTTAACACATTGTCACTGGTATGGGACGTTGTGACCCACATGATGGCCGGCAGGATGCCCCACCAGCCAAGGACTCTCTGGACCGTAGGCTACTTGTCCATAGGCCTAAGGGAGGCAGGACTTACCTTAGGTCCTGGGGCACAACGACTGAAGCCTACAGTTGTCCGACTTACATAGATAAAATGGTTTCTGGTCCTTGTCCCTGATGATTATGGAAAAGCATACGCTTTCCAAATCAATGGTGGTTTGTCATGTTGATGCCACCCATGCCAGCCACTGCCACTGCGGTTTGGCTTTGGTCACAGTCTTTGTTTAGTCCCTTGTGCTTGTAGGGGTGGGCTGGTGAGTTAAATGAGGGTATATTGGGAGAAACCTCTCCTTCCTTTTGATCTTTAAGGATGGCAATGATTTCTGCCATTCTTTGCAAATGTCCTATTATTTCTGGACGGGGCCACGAGTGCTGGTTCTGAGAATGTCACGTGACCTTGTTCTCTACACTCGCACTCACTCTCATGCGGGGACTGTACCAACGGCCAACACGCCCAGTCCATGCCATCACGTAGGGCGTGGAGCCAGCGAGCCCTGGTCAACCTCTACTTGGCCTATACCTGACTGTCCCGATCTAGAAGGGTCCAGGTGCTGGCTTGGTTGGATGGGTATCTGAGTCCGTGCTGCTACAGCGAAATACCAAAACTGAGTGACTTACATAAAGAACAAAGATCAGTTTTCTCACAAAGGCTGACCGGCTCCCAGAAGCCTCTTTCACAAGGGCACAAGCCCATTCCTGAGGGTACAGTTCTCTAGGCCTTCATGGATTCCCAAAAGGGCCCCCTGCTCCCGCCTCCCGCCTCCTCTCCCGCCCTCTTCCCTCTTTTCTCCTCTCCCCGTTCCCTTTCCAGCCCTGCCCTTCCCTCTTCCCTCCCTCCCTCCCTTGTGGAAGGGTCGAGATGAACACGAACATACTTAGCTCAGATTCAGAACACCTGAGCCTAGCACGCTGAGCTCCCAAAACTTCCATATAAGGCTATAATTCTGATTCTCTGAGCTGATTGGCTAAAGACACGGCCTCTAGGCCCCGCCCCTTACCCTACCCTATATATGGTCTCACTCTCCCACCTCAAGCGGGCTGGTTTCTCCGAAAGGCTTTCTGGGTCGTTCCGTGTTGGGCGCCCAGCGGGGGCGGGGGCCGAGGCAATCGGAGAGTGTGGGTGTGGACCCCTGGGAATGGGGGGACGTGTGGGCGTCCTCTCCGAAGGACGCAGCGGCAGCCTGAGCGCACCGTGTGCGTGGCTCGCGGGCAGGAGGCTGCCCCGCCACGGCGCGGGTTCTTGGGGTGTCGGGCCGTCAGTGCTGGGTGTGAGGGGGGCGGGGGGCCAGCGTCCAAGGGAGAAGCTAAAACTAAGCGAAGAAAACGCGGTCTAGCCAGGACAAATCCCTGGGGAAAGGCTCGGGCGAGGTCGCCGGTGGGGCCTTCCGCCTCTCTTCGTGCTGCCGAAAGCTGAGTCACCTCTAGGGCCTTGCGTTTCTGTTCCCTACCGGCTTTCTCTAAAAGAACTAAAGATGAAAGGTTTACATGCGCAGTCCCTCCCGCCTCCTAGGACTGCGCTGCTCGTGGGGGGATGCGTGGGAGGGTGGGGGGAACACGAGGGTACTTAGCTCACCCGAGCCCAGCCCGCTGCGCGCCCGGCACTTCCACTTTCGGCTGTAATTCTGATTCTCCGAGACGACTGGCTAAAGGACCCGCACGTGGGCTTTGAGTCTGTCCTCGCTCTCCCCCACTGAAGTGGCCGGCGCTCTCTGAAACAAGGGCTCTCAGTGACGCTGGCCTTGGGTGGGCTCCGCGGGTCGGACACACACTTTCTCTCTCTCTCTCTCCCCCTCTTCGGTTTTTCATTCGTCCCTTACCGGAGATCGACCCCAGGGCCTTGAGCGAGCTCTGCATGTGCTGTACCACTGCGCTCTACGTCTAGCCTCGTTTCTTTCTTAATAGTATTTTAAACACAAGTTAGCTGGGTGCAGTGGCACCTACTTGTAACCCTAGCACTGTGGGTGGCTGGGGCAGGAAGATTACAAATTCAAGCTCTAAAACAGAGCAATTTAGCAACTTAGTAAAACCCCTTGTCAGATAGAAAAGAGCTGGGGATGTAGCTTGATGTGGAGGCCCTGGATTCGACCTTCGGTACCACAAAGTGTAGACTTACGACGTCTTGAAGTTCAACTGAATTGTTTCTAAAAATGTTCTGTAGCCTTGCATTTTATCTAAATCTCTTCTCCAAATTCATGAAGATAGTCTTTTATGTTTTCTTAGAAACTTTGCAGTGGTAATTATTTAGGTCTGTGGTCCATCTTGAATTTTTGTGGATAATCAAAAGTAGGTCGAAGTTCCTTTTTAAAATAGAGACAACAAGCTGTTCATGCTCTTTACCGAAAATATCTTCCTTTCCCCCTTGAGTTTTGGCGTCTTTGTAAAAAAAAAAAAAAAAAATCAGTTGGCTGTATACTGGTGGGTCTCTTTGGCTATTGTCTGTTGCGTTGGCCTAGCTGAGCGTCTTTGCACGAAGGCTGCACTGTCCACATTATTAATGTTTTATAGTAAGTCTTGCAATCTTACATAAATCGTCCTATTTTTAAATTTTGTCTCATGACTGTCTTTGCTAACTCAGGTCCTTTGCATTTCCACGTACATTCTAAATTACCATGTTGATGACTAGAGCGAGTTGTACTAGAATAACATTGAACAGATGGATTTGGGAGGATTTTTGTCCTTTAAATATTGTGTCTTTGAGTCCACTAAAACAGTACATCTCTCCATTCAAATCTTTAGTTTTTCCTCAATATCAACAGTGGTATAAATGTCTGGCACATACTTTATTAATTCCTGTATTTTTGACACGTTCAATGCTATCAAATGGTATTCAAAACATTTTCCAAATGTTGATTGCTAGTATACAGAAATAATTTTCCAATTCTAGAAAAACTTTAGAGTTTAAAAAGATTTCTACATACTAAAATTAACTGCTTAATTTATCCATTAGTTCTAGTAGATTGTAAATACCTTTGGATTTCCAACATAATTACGTCCTTTGTAAATGATGACAAAGATTTTTTTTTAACGTTTTTCAGGTCTGAAACCTTTGGCTTGTTGAGATTTTCTGTTTTGTTACCTGATTTCTGCAGATGCCTGGGGCTTCTTAAAGAGCCTCTCATCTTCGTTTTCAGCTTCCTCTGAGTCCTGTTCGGTAGAGCTGTTCTCCAGACCTGTGTGGCAGAGATGCAGCTCTGTCACCTGTGGCTTAGGCGGTGGGGCGGAGGTCGTTCATCACAACAGCAAATCTGCTATAGAACAAGGAGCAGAGGGTGGAGGCTGGCAGCTTGAACACACTGAATTAAAGATGCCTTATCCACAGGCCGTTGGAAGAAATGGACTGGTTGGAAAGGACACACTGGTTTCCGAGAAAGACGACATCACCCCCAGGAGAGGGAACAGAATAAAGGACAGGAAGGAGGTTTATGGCTTAGGTCTAAGATGTCTCCCAAAATCTTGCAATAGTTTCTGAGGTGGGGCTTTGGTAAGAGTGGGTTATAGGGGCATTGCGCTTCTCAGTGGTTAACCTACTGATGAGTTTATAGTGGAAGGTACTGGTGGGAGGTGGGGCTGGTTCCAAGAGGCGGGGAACCGGGACCTGGAAGGGCTCTTGTTCCAGCTCCTGCCTTCTGGCTCCTCCCTGCTGGCTGTGGGGTGAGCAGCTCTCCTTCACCATTCCCTTTCAGTTCCTTTCAGTGATTCCATTTCTGCCTGGGACTCAACCAACCATGAACTGAACCCTCTGAAAGCCATGAGCCAAATAGACTTCTCCTCCTTCTGAGTTGTGGGTATATCACACTTTGTCCCATTGAGGGGAAATTTACCTATACAGAGGACAGATCTGGGAGCGCTCTTGAGAAGTATCCATTGGCTTTGCTAATTAGTCACTCAAGAAAGCAGGCTGAATGAAATAATGAAAGCTGCCTGGGTTTGCAAGTACAGCCTGGTGAGATGGACAGAGGAAAACAAGTGAATGAGCTGGGCCGTGAATGGGTGGTGGGGTGGGGACTGTGAGGTGGGTGCCAGTGGGTGAGAAGCAGAATTCTCAAATGCAAGCACATTCTAAAAATAGCACTTGCTCAGGTTAAGAAAGTTAGACTGCAGAAAGGCTCATGACAAAACGCAAACGTCCTTTGACAATCTGAAAAGAATTTAAAATTTTTCTGTCTTCCAGTTGCTACCTCCAAAATCGTAGTTGATGTGGTTTCCCACTAGCTCTTGAGGTTCTCCAAATTTCCGCATGTTTTTCTGAGATTGTTAATTTGATGAGGGCCCGATCTACGCGTACCCTCCCTCATCTTCCTGTTCTGAGTTGTGACTGGTAGGCCTTCTGCTTTCTGCTGGTTGTCTCACGTCCCTAATCAGAGCCACTGTGTGGTTGTTGCTGCTACTACACATGCACAAAAACTAGCTTCGTGTCTGTGAGGCCAGACAGTTACATGTCACTTTCTGGTTGTGAATTTTTTTTTTTTTTTTGGATCTCAATGTATTTTTCATCTTTGATTTGATCTACATCACTTCTCAATTAAAGGACAGAAAAAATAAAACCCACATGGGAACCCTCGTGTGTGTGAAATGGAAGCCTCATCAGATTCTAAACCACATGCACACACCCAGGGCCAGACTCCACACCTGGGTCTTCCTTTCATCCTGGTAACAAGGGCGAGGGGCTCTTTGAAATCCTCCCTGGATTCCATGTAAATGACCAAGGCAGTTAGGTAGCAAATGATCTTCAAAGCAGGCGTCCTTCCAACAAATGTGTGCACTGATTTCATTATTTCTAAGGGCCGATGATGCCGGAAAGAACAAAGTGATTGAAGCAAAAACCATCTCTTTGATTGGCCTCTTGTGTGGTTTAGAGTGTAGACAAGGTATCGGATCAGTTCTCTGGTCGTTTGGGGCATTCTAGATATCCCCTAATGGGGCTGGGGCAAAGACCCAGGACTGTTAAAGAGGCCTTGGTGGAGGACAAGTTGCCTCTGGGGTCAGGGGCCCTGCTGTTTGCTAGTTGTTCTTTCTGATGCTGGGGGGACTGAGCTGCCGAACAGGGGGCTAGAGGCTGAGGCTGCAGCTCGCCGTAGAGGAAATGCTTGATGTGAGGCCCTGGCTGCAATGCCCTGCACCACGCCAGACACGTAACAGCTGAAACCAAAACCAAGGAACAGACAGGAAAGGCTCAGTCAGCTGTTCCGTCTTCCTGACCTAAAAATCCAGCAATTGTTTGTCTTCTAATTCTTAATTTAATGCCGTATGTAATAGTGCTTTGGTTTTTGAGAAAGTAATTGACTTGCAAAAATTAGTCTTTTCCCAAATCATTCTGTCACGTGCTGAATGTGATTCCTGCAGCCCCCGGTCCCCTCAACACGCAGGGCGTACCTCAAAGAGGTGCCATAACCACAGACCCACGGGCTCTCTTGGTTTTCTACTACTGAGGGTAAAGAAACGAGAGTGGATGCTCGGTGCGTTACTGGCACATAGAAATAAGGCCAGGATTCTGGAAGCTGTCCCAGGAACTTACTGGTGGCCGAGGAAGGAGGACGGGCTAGTGGGGTGGGCACGCAAGTTCACCAGGGTGGCCTGGGGGGGAGGCAGCAGCCTGGGTGCCCGATAGCCGGATTCATTTGTAGGGGTTAGGGTTACCCTTTCATTAGAGACAATTATCCTGCTTCCTAAATTCAGCAATGCTTGTGTTTTGACAAGCGTTTCAAGGTTGAGAATACTGCTGAGGGCCCTTAGGTGTGTGGTGAGTGGTGGGAGATTTCAGGGTATGTTAGTGTCCAAGAGGACAGTTTTATTTTAATCTTGGTACAATAAACACAAAGGGGCCTGGGACTCTCATTGTTTTTGGGGAAAGGACTTCATATTTTAGTTCACTTACTGGCCCGGCTTGGCTGACAATGGAAGGGCTCCACTGGGCAACTGCTTGTAGAAACACAGCTCAACCGGGCGTCTCATTCGTGCTCTGTGGTTGCCCTATTACATTACCCGAACGGGTAAAATGTGTTAAAAATGTTTCCTTGAGCCTCGTGTATGTGTGAAATATTTTCATCTCGACAATTGATATAAAGGTGATTAATGCAGCATCTTTTTATTTCTGTTTTTGATTACATTGTGGTCAACACCCACAGCACGCCTCGGTTTGGATACTGTTCAGTGGGTGACATGGGGTGTGTCTCTACCAGACAATAAAGTCGTCTAGAACAGGGTGCTTTCTGCACACAGCTTTAGCATTCAAATCGAAGATGGGCATTTACACACCTTAAGCTTTGCAATGAAACTCTGAGCAAGAGCTCCCCAGTTTGGGATCTTTGGAGCTGCTCAACGCCCTGCCTGGTAGGGCTGAATTCCTAAATTCTCACCACAATGTCCTACCCCTTCCCCGCCAGGACAGAGCCAGATGTAGAGAAAGTCACTTTACCTGAGTCATTAAGGTATGACGGGGTGGTGGGATGAGCCCTGGTCCCATCTGACTCCTGTGTCTATGAACAGGGCATTTGCACACACAGGGACATCAGCAAGCTCATGTGCAGGGGAGGGGACCGTCCGCCATCCCAGGACAGGTGACAGGAGAAACCAAACCTGCCTCTACCTGGATCTCTGACCTCTCAGTCAGTGACCAGTATACTCCTGTTGTTGATGCTACCTGGTGTGTGGTATCTTATGATAGTATTAGCCGGCTAACTAGAACCCAAGAAAGGGGTGAATTGGTTATTGATTTTGTTATTTTGAGACTGACTCTGTAGTCTAGGCGGGTCCTGAACTCACTGTGTAGTCCAGGCTAGCTTTAGATTCACAGCAATCCTGCTTCAGCCTTCTGAGTGCTTGCATGTGCCACCGGGCCTGGTTAATTCTTATTTGGTGCTAAAGAATCGAGCCCGGGGCCTTGGGCAAGGGAGGTGAGCCCTTTACCCACTGACCTATGCCCCCCAGCCCCTCCAAATACGGAGCTGTCCCTCCTACCGGCCACCCACTTTGTATTCTGATGTCCCACAATCAGAGCGTGGCAGCAGCAAACCAAATTTAGGAAAATTCTGCAAGTGTCCTTTTCTTTTTGTTTTTGAAGTACTAGAGACCAAAGCCCAGACTTGACACAGAGCAACATCTCTGGCCATTTTTATTTTTGACTTTGAGACGGGAACTCACTAAACTGGTGCACGTAGGGACTTAACAGTCCTTGTCTGGAAACTGCGGTCCTCCTGCCTCAGCCTCCCAGCCGGATGGGATTACCGGAACTGCACCACCGGGCCTGGCTCTGCCTTGTTCATAACTGGACCCGCGTGCACGTTCTTTGTCCGGCGTGGAGTTTCCGTTCGGAAGGTGGGGAGCGTGTGTGTCCCACGGGGCCACCGGGGGCCCCAGCTCGGAGCTCCGCTGACCAAGCCAGGCCTCTGCGCCATCAGGAAGTTTGCTAATGCCGCCTGTGTCTGTGCTGATACAATCAGGGAATTATGCAGCCCGCCTTCTCCCAGAGAACGGCCGATCAGCCGCAAGCGGCCCACGCTGATGAGCCTCCGCTAATTGCACAGAATGTAATTAGTGATTATATAATATTTGAGCTCTTGCGACTGTCATTAACGCCGTGACTCGCCGGCGACGGGCCGTGCTGAATGGGGCGTGATTGCTGCCAGCAGAAGCGAGTTAATCCGAGGGATGTTAACGAGCCCCGGGTGTGCGTTGGGCGCTGGTTAAAGGCTCCGGTAACCTCGGAGGAAAAGAAAACGCACAACAGACTGCCGTCCCGGGGTCCGAACTGCGCATAACAGGGGTCGCTTTGCAGGGAGGAATTTCATAATTAAACGGCCTGCAAACCCCGGAGGGCAGTGTTGTTAGATGGCCCTCCCTCTCCAGCCTCTGCCGCGTCCCCGCGGTGACCGCCACGCTGCCCTGGCGCCGGCCTGCCTGTGGCGAATCTGGGGCTGCCGGCTGGGCGCACAGTGCAGAAGGTGCCATGGGAAAGTATGGTGGATATTTAGATTTCTAAGTGTGTTACAGTAACACGTTGCCGATATCCTCCTTGCTTGGAAGGTACTGGCCCCTTGGTCTTGCCGCTTTTGGACGCTTTGCTGAGTGTCCCCTGTCGTGCTGCCGTGGCTGCCTCAATGTCCTGGATAAACCCGAAACGTTGACCTTTCATGATCATTTTGACTTCGGGGAAGGATCAGAAGTCACAGCGCCTGACCCGGTGAGAAGGTTTTCTGTGTCCGTAACACATGGAATTTAGGTTCTAAACCAGGTTGGCATAACATGTGTCACATGTCCTGAGTCTTGGCAGGTTATCAAGACCCTTGCAGCAGTGTTGGAGGCGACTCACTTGGCCTCCCTTGGTCACCGAGGGCACCTGCAGGAGACAGTTTTTACACACCCTGCAAACCTCCCCATCAAAGCACCCCGTCTGGTTCCCTTCCTGAGACTTTGCCCAGCACCCACAAACTCAGTCAGCTCATGTAGGGCAACCTGTAAGTATCGAGGATTCAGCCAAGTCAGGGTGACCTCAGCCGCTGGGGCCGGGAGCTGGTGGAGGGAGACTTCGGCGCCTGACATGCTGGCTGGCTGGGATAAATCCCATCTGGGTTCCAAAGTGCTCTAGTTTGAGTCTGAATTGTCCCCTGGAATGCCTGTGTGGTAAAAACATGCTCCCAGGGTGGCACCAGCGAAAGGCAGTGGCAAGTTGAAGTGGACGCAGGGGGAGGCCTTCTTCTAGTCCTCGGTGGGCATGCTGTGGGAGGGGCTGATGGTCTCCTGGCCGTCGCCTCTTCTGTGCCCTGTTCCCTCTAGGATGTGCTGCTGCCCATGGGCCCAAGAGCAGCAGGCCAATAGATGATGGACTGAAACCTCTAAAACCATGAGCCAAGATGAACCTTTTCTCTCTGAGCCGCCTCAGCTATTTATTATAGAGACAGGAAGTTGACCTCCGGTACACACGTTCTCGGAGCGTTCCCACTGAAATGATGACATGCTCGTGAGTGTGCCCCTTACGGCCTTTCTACCTTCTCTCGCTTCCTGACTCCCTGACTTTTGTTTCCTGGGGTTGCCGCCCAGATGAATGGCCTCCGCCAAGCCTGTGCCCCACAGTCTGCCTGTGAGAATCCCGCCAAAATAACCTTCCTCTCTGCCTTGTCCCCGGCATTGTCACCCAAGAGGGCATGAAGCCCTGTGATGACTTCGGTGGCCTTGCTCTGGGCTTGGCGCCTGCAGAGGTGCTCCTCTGCAGATGTGTGTTTTCACCAGTGAATTTATGTGAATTAAAATCTTTCATACCAACCATAATTTGTGTTTTAAGTGACAATGTAGATCAGTGGCTGCTTCCTGTGTAGAGTTGGTGCAGGTTTACACATAGCCAAGGCCTGAGTCGTTTAATACGGTCCAGTTTTTCATAAAGTAGTATGCTTGCAGCTTGCAAGAACAGCTTTCTCCCATTTATGCATTTTATATAAACAATAAAAACACGGGCAACTTTGTAAGGTGCTCTGTAGCAGCTGGTCAACCTGATCTAAGAAAGCCCTACAGGTGCTGTTTACTGGGCTCTAGAAAAGGTTCTGCCTAGCGGTAGTAGTGACTGGGACTTGTGGGGCCACTGACTCGGGGCAGGCCCTGTGCTCAGGTTTCCGCTGCAGGGCTGATCACCGTCACCAGCTACGGGGCTTTTAAAGGCTGTGAGGGCCTCGGAACGCTTGCCCGAGTGGAGAGGAGGAGGATAGCTGGTGGGGATTGGGCTGGCTTGGAGGAGGCTGCGATAGCTTTGAGACTGAAAATGGAGGAAGGAAGGAAGTGGCCTTTGCCTCCCCACCCGGGTCCCCCTCGCTGTCCTGTGTGGGTTAAGGCCAGCAAACTGCACCTGACAGCACTGTCTCTGCCAGAGCCTTCCTGACACAAGGCTCCGGAGCCATCGCCTATGTCCGGCCAGGCTGCCCTGAGGGCTCTGCTGCGATGGTCAGTGCACATGCTTGGGATTTATGCCTTCTTGGGGATGGTGTCAGATGGGAGTGGGGCTGCATGAACTGTGGTGCCCTTGGCCTGCTCTGACATGCAGTGGAGGAATTCATACGGTTCCCCCTGCTGTCGTGGCCAAGTCACCTTCTCAGGTGATCTGCTTGACACCGCACCTGGCATGTCTCCATTCTGGTCTGGCTTCCTACCGTCCATTTTCAAGATAGGCTGTAGTCCTAGTGGGCCCCCGTGGCCCAACCTGAGATGGAATCCACCAGAGGTCTAGGAGCGGTTGAAGCCGAAAGCCCCAGAGAGGCAGACCGGCAGGGTGGGCTCAGCTTGGGAAGAGGG
The DNA here is from genome assembly GCA_004027205.1 of Ctenodactylus gundi. Lineage (NCBI taxonomy): Eukaryota > Metazoa > Chordata > Mammalia > Rodentia > Ctenodactylidae > Ctenodactylus > Ctenodactylus gundi. Next base: position 162,203 of record PVKB01001399.1, read on the forward strand.
ACCAGACGAGAACAGTCTGACTGGGTACAACGGGAAGTAACTTAAATGTCGTTCTGCGATGGACTCGTACATAACAGCAGCACATTCAGCGCAGGGAATAGTACAAAGCCGTAAGAACAAACGAGACCAGACTTCGAGTCGGCAGAGGTAAATTCGAGCTGTCTGGAGCTTAGGGAGCATGTGCAGAAGAGACTCCATTCTTGCTAAGCGGCTTTCCTGAGCCTTGGGACCCGTGAGCCATGGACCCTGAGCTTGGGATCCCTGCTGTCCATCCACATAGCAAGGCTGTTCCTGCTGACTTGTGTGAGTGTTGGTCTCCCTGGACTCGAGCAATTTGTGGCAAACCTTTGCAGACAGCTTTCCTAATCTAACAGTATGTGCGCGGCTGTAGCCTGCAGAAAGCGTCGTCGTTAATGGCAGGCTCTGAACAGCTTTCTGTGTAATTGGCGGTGAAAGAAAACACAGTTACTCAACATCCTATTGGCTGTTCTGGTCAGTGGAAATTGAGAAGAAAGAGAAAAAGCCTATGAATGCTAGAAAGAAGGACCAAAGGGAAACAAAACATGATGTGTCTGGTACACAGGAAAACTAAAACCATCTACAGATAATTAGGATTCATACCTTGGCTTAGCCCTTAATTTCTACACATTGGTAATAATTAGCACATGGCAATTTAAATAACAACACCACTTCTGGTAGCCTTAAATGTTTAGGGAGCTGGAGGAATGGCACAGCAATTAAGTGCCTGCCTAGCAAGCACAAGGCCCTGAGTTTAACTCCCCAGCACGACATAAAACTGGGTGTGGTGGCACACACCTGTAATCCCAGCATTTGGGAGGCTGAGGCTGGTGGATTGTCCTGAGTCCAAGGCCAGCCTGGGCAACAGAATGAGACCCCATATCAAAAAAAAAAAATGTTTAGGAAATAAGTATCAATGAGATTTACACAGAATTACGTATCACTAAGAGATTCGTGCATTAGAAGACCTGATATTACAAAGATAAATTCTCTAGATCTATAGAGCCAACACAATCCCAGTAAAAACAAGTGTGTGTGTGTGTGTGTGTGTGTGTGTAAATGTACACATTGATTCTAAAATTCATTCAAATGCAAACGAACAAGAATTGCCCAACTTTATAAAGAACCAAGTTTCTGGGTTTCCTTAATTAGTGGCGCTTTGTAATAAGACCCTGCAAAATAGACGAGGATAGACGAAAAGACGGTGGAGCCTGTGGCCCAGAAGCAGACACACACACATGTGTTTACTCTCCTGAGTTTTTTCCTTCCTGAGAAAGCACTCCTAGAGCACAGGAGGGAAATGATGGCCTTCCAGCAAATGATTTTGCATTCACCGATGACCCACAACTAAGAAATACCAAGTCCTTCTCATACCACACACAAAACAAACCCCAGGTGGATTGCTCATCTCTATATGAGAGCCAAATCTAGAAGCCAGCAAAACTGAGTATTTTTTGTGTCTTTTGGAAGGTCAGCATTTCTTTGATAGAGTCAATGATCACTAAAACAACACTCAAGCCATAAGGTGGGAGAAGACATTACACACCAACACCAGACAAAAAATTGATATATTGAGTGGTTTTTTTTTAAAAAAAAATTCCTAATGAGACCTTGTCTCTAAAGGATAAAAAAAAAAAAAAAATCTAGGAATTAGCTCAGTGCAATGGCCCTGGGTTCTTGTCCCAGTAGTAGAAAAATAAAATCAGCTAGGAAAAAATGGACCACATAATTTGAGAAACGGATAGATGGTTTTAAGACATTAAGAGCTGTTTCACCTAATTAGCAGGGAAATGCAAATTAAAATGTCAACAAGCTGCCATTACACACCTTCCATGATGCCTAAAAGTAAAAAACACATGACAATGGAGCCGTTGCTGAGAATGCAGAGCGATCAGCCTCGGGTGGTGGGAGTGTGGGTCAGGTGATTCTTGTGGCGTGTGCACAAGAGCATCGCTGGCCTTTGGGGCCCAGGGGTTCCAGGCGACACGCAGCCCGTGCGTGTGCCCTTGGCTCAGGAGGACTGTGTACTGCCGTGTAAGGCAGCGGCATTCAAATCTTCGAAGCTGGAAATAGTCCCCAAATCTATCAATGATAGAATAAATCAGCAAACTCCGGCATAGTTCTACACTGGAATGTAGTAGTAAAATACAATAAACATAAGAAATAATAGTGACTGCAGCAGTGCGCTAGAAATTATAGAACCATTTCTAGGCAAAATTATGGTTGAATCTCACCAGTTTATGTTGAGCATAAAGCTAGACTTAAAGACTATGTACTGACGGGCTGGGGCGTATCTCAGTGGTCAGAGCACTTGCCTATGGAGCATGAAGCCCCGGGTTCGATCCCCCAGCACCACATAGTGGCTGGGCGTGGTGGAGCACACACATGGTCCCAGCACTTGGGAAGATGAGGTATGAGGATTGTCATGAATTCTAGGCCAGCCTGGGCTACAGAGTGGTGAGTTCAGGACTAGAGGACCAGCCTGGACCACAAGTTGAGACCCTGCCTCAAACAAAAAATGTGCCAAATATTCTTATTTATATAAGGTTTAAAAGAGACAAAACTAATCGATGGTGATAAAGATAAAATAGTGATTACCGTTTCAGGGGGTGAAATAATGGAGAGGGGCCTATGGAGATTTTTCTTTGGCTTGGTGACATTAAGAAAAACATGTTTAACAGAAAAATTCATTGACTTGCACACACGACATGTGCACTTTAATTTATAATTATCATTAATCTTTCTTAAAGAGAATATTTGGAAACTAAGAATGTACCTCAGTGACTCAGTGTGTGCTTTGAACGGGTGAGACTCTGGATTCAGTCCCCAACACCACAAAGCAAACAAACAAATGCCAACTCCTGAAAAACAGAACCCACGACCCCCCAAAACAAAGAATATTTGGGGACTTTTCAACGTTAAAAACATGACATCTCGATTAAAAACCTTAAAGGGGTTGGAATATAAATTTGCAGAAGTATCTTTGAATCTCCAGCAAGGAAATAAAAATGACAGAAAAAAATGAGAGTACAAGTTAGGGCATTCCATGTCCAAAAAATGCAGTATCATGAAAGAAAGAGGAGAACAATAGCTTAGGAGAAACAGAACCGCAGATCAGAGGGAGTTACAAGGGTGGACGATCCCACCTGGTGTGCGGGAACTAGGGATTTTGTCATAGTAGGGTGCCAGAAGTAAGGCGAAACTTTGAGGGAGTCGATGGCAGAGGACGCAGAAGCTGCTGGGAGTCACAAAGCAAGCAGCAGGATGTCAGAAGGGAGATGACAACACAGTGATGCTTTTGAAAATCTAAAGAGAAACGTCATTTGCAAAGTCTTTCTTTGGTTAATAGTGAAGTTATCAAATAAGTATGAAGGTAGGATGATGATCCGCCCACAGAGGAGTCTTACCTTCCAAATAACCTTTTCCAAGAAAGGTACTGGAGGACGTGCTCCTCCAGGATTGGCAAATGCAAGGGTGGCACAGGGTACAGAAAATCGGGAGACTCGTAAGGTTGCTCCACACACTTGTCCCGTCCTTGCCACTTTCTGGGGCAGTCCCGGAAGTCCTCTTCCCTCAGTGTCTTTGTGAGGGATGATAAAATTGGGTGAGGGCTGCTACTTACTGGCATCCGAGGGGACGTAAAACCACGGCGGTGTGTCCTCGCCCACCTTACCCACCAGATCGGGCGCTTTGCAGCTTTTGACTCTTCCCCAAATACCAGTGGTCATCTGAGGTAAATGTTTTGAATAGATTCGGGACCTCAAGGCAGCCAGGACAGCACATATACTCATGAAAGAGAATTCCAGACCTGCTTCAGGAAGTGGCCGGAGCATTGGGTGGGGGGGGGTGTGAGGGAGGGTTCTGAGGGGGTTCGTGGGAGATGTGCCTTTTATTATAACGCCCTTTATACGTTTAAATACTTGCCGTGTGTTGGTCACACCTCGTGTTTCCTTGGCTCCCTGGAGAACTGGCGTTGGGGGGAGGACAGGTCTCAAACCCAGAAAGGCTGTGTTGCTCACTGCTCCTTAGGTGAAGCCTTGGCCTCTTTGCTTTAGATTCTTCTGTTGGTAACTATTGCTATTATTTTGGTTTTTAATACTAAAGATGATGTCTGCAGACCATGTAAACTACCTCTACCATCACCTGCATCCCTGGTGAGTGACTTCAAGGGGGCGGGAGTCCATGGCTGTCCTTGGCAGAGTTTTCTCAGGAGTGTCTGCTGCAACAGTCTCGCAAATCTTGGTTGAATAAATGAAAGGTTTGCTCTGGAGGATGTCTACGTGGAGGTTTGTCCAGAGTGCATGATGGCTTTGCTTTTTACTAAGTTCTTTATAAGCCTCCTTTAAAGGTGTTTGTTCATTACGTGTGAATGACCTCATGTCATGTTTTCTTAGGGTGTAGCTTGAGGGTTCACTATGCTGCGGGGTCCAAAAAGGTGATCACCCTGCCAGCCAAGGCCTCAGGCTTCAAGGATACTTGGCCATTGTCTGGACATCAGGGAACAGTGGACCAAATCTCGAGATTCCAGTGTGTTTTTCTAAGGGTTAGTTGGTCAGGATTTTAGATGGACTTCTGAGTGTGTTTCCAAGGTATACCTGCAAAAGATATCTCTAGCACTTTCTTGACTGGGGCTCAGCTTGTTTTGTTTTCCTTTCTTCTTTCTCTAAAACTCAGGGTCACTGGGGTCGTTTCTAGAGGCTTCTACTCACCAGCTCAAGAGGCGCTGAAATCCAGCCGACGTGTGTGATCCCCTCCCATTCCGTGTTGACAGCTCTGGTTGAGTCTCACTGGGTGGATAATACAGGTCTGCAGGTCCCTTTCCAAGTGAGTTGATATTTGGGGCTACTTTGTAGTGCCTGTGCTCTGATTTCTTAAATTCCCCTTGTTCTCTGGAAGAGAGTCGGTGTGAAAACACCCTGTGGACGCTGAGGGCCCCAGTTCCCTGCCCTCCAGCGGCAGCACATCTTGGTTTATAATCCTGATGCTTCCCTGGGGAGGTTTTCTCTGCTGGTATAGATGGATGCAGTGACTCCTCTGATCCACTACCTGAAAGTTCAAAAAAAAAAATGGCTCTGTGGAGTTCACATCATACAGAGGTTGCCAGCTGTCTGGAGACAATGAACTACATAGGGAGCCGGATTAGCGAGCACAAATACTACATGCGCCATTTTATCCAAAGGACTCAGCGTGTGAAGATTTTGGTACCCAAGGGCGTCCTGGAGCCAATGCCTAGACACCGAGGGAAGCCCAGGTGGAGTCTGAGCTAGAGTTAAACCTGGAGCTGTGAATTCATTGGGGACAAACAGTCAAGATCTCTTGGGTGTGTGTAGCATCTTTGAGGACAGAGGAATGTCTGCTGAACGTGGGGACAAATGTGTTAACCGCCCAGCTGGATCTACGGTCTCTGGGCTGCCGCTCTGCCGGTTACTCCTTCCTTTGTCCCAGCGTGCCCCCAGCTGGCAGATGGGGCTCACGATTTGCTTTCAAATGTCCTGGCCTTGCCATTGCTCTGTATGTTTAAAAGGAAGAACGTGAAGGTTTCCTCGGCTGGCTGCCTGCCGGGCCAGGAACAACCTTCTGGGTGACCTCTGTTACAGGCGAGGATGCGCCGCTCCCAGTCCCTCTTCTGCTGGAGGACAAGCAGTCCCTTCATGGGCAATTGGTCTGTTCCGGTGCTCAGCTCACCCTGGAGGAGACCTGGAGCTGCGTCCCCCACCCAGGGTGCTTCATGTGTGCCCATATCTGGGCTTAGCACCTGTCCTCAAGCATGGGACAGACCAGAACTGCCACAGGGCCGATGCAGTAGGGTCTCTGCCCTTCAGAAGGGTTCCCCACAGCCCTTGAGGGGGCCCAGGAGATGGAGTCCAGGTTCCACAGCAGTCACCTGCAAATGCACCCTTCCTACCAACTTCCGTCACTCGCAGAGCTTTCTGGGATCAGCTCCCAGACACAATCACCTGAGTGTCAAGTCCTTACCTCAGACTTTACATTGGCTGAGAGTACACAGGAAGCCAGGTGGGCGGCCTGTGTGAGCATAGCAAGCTGTCAGGGGCCGGGGGTTGGGGGGCAGCCCTAGAGACACCATTGAAAAAGGCAGGATTCTGTCACATCTCCCCAAGGGCTCGGGGTTCTTGGTAGCATCTCAACCATTTCACTTTGTTTCTGCCCCTGGATGACAGCCAGCAGCACTGTGGTAGGGCTCCCGAGCGCATGCACGGAGCCCATGTGGGAGTGACCTGTGGAGGCTGGCATCCATCCCCACCTGGTCCTGGCACCGTCCACCTAACTCTGAGCCAAGGCATGGGGCAGAGTCAGCAGACCAAGGGAAGCTTTGTGGTGTTTGGTAATTGGCCCATTCAGAGGGAGCAAGGACCATCTCGCCACAGGGATGACTTTCTGGTCTCTCCAGGAATTCCTTAAATCTAACTGCCTGGCCAGTGGAAGATCCCCAGTTGGACCTCCAAAAGTTACCACTTGTCTTAAAGAGGCTGCTAAATGCTGTCCAAGGCAACGCCCCAGGGCCACTTGAGGCCCCTTCCCTGGAGTTCTCTGCCTCCCAAAGATCATTGGTATCATTATGCATTTTTCTATTACAATAACAAAACACCTGCGACAGGCTACTTTATAAAGGAAAGAGTTCTATCTTAAGCTCAAATTCTGAAGGTGTGAGGTCTGTCAGGTTCGCATGATGATGGCCATTTGTTGGCAGGGACCCCAGGTGGCATAAGGCATTATATAATGAGACAGGGTGTGCACAAGTGTGTGTGTGGGTCTCCCTTCTTCCCAGAACTCAGACCATACCTGTCCTAATCACTTCCTGAGTTCTCAAATAGAGACCACCTGTCACCACGTGAATCCTGGGGGACGTAAACTGTGTCCAATCCACAGCAGCCAGTTCCAAGGACCTTGGCCAAAAAGTTTTGAAAAAATGAGAAGCTGTTGCCATCACACGCAGGATTCCACCCCTGAGTAAAATAAAAGGTGTGGCCTAGTAGGAACTCACTGGCCCCTTCATGGTCCGCCTTCAGTTCCGCTCTGACTGAGACCAAGAGATTCCTGTGCTGTTCAAAGCCAAGTCCTGCCCTGGGGTCCAGCTTCAGACCCATCCAATGTGGAGTCCCACAGCGTGAATTGCATAGTGAGTTAATGTCCCTGGGGGTGGGCCTGTGGCGCAGGGTTGGACACCACTGCCCGTGGAGAGCCAACATTGCTGGGCGTGGTAGCTTCCCTATTGGCCAAGAGTGATTGTCCAGAGGAGAGGTAGCTGGGAGCGGGGGCACAGCCCCTCAGAAGGATCTGGAGAACCCCCGCCGCACTCACCCCAGCCCCTGTCGGGAGTGTCACCTTCCTGAGAATCACCACGCGCTCGAAGTGTGCAATTCCGGTTTGCCACCCGCTGTCTGCTCAGTGGAGCTGCCTACCCTCTTCTATTCTCAAATACTTGGATGAAGATGTATTGGAATAAATTTCAATTAAGTGACAGCGAAATCAGCACTTAAGACATAATGTGCCATTAGGCATCTCACGGGGACTAATAGTTCTTAATGAGCCTTTCAGAAAGTGCTTCATAAAAACCGATGCCCAAAGTCACACCAGGTCCCTGGGGACGCTCTGGCTTCACCAGGACCGTGGCAATCTCTCCCACTTCTCCGTCCCCCAGGCTTCTATGCCAGCACCCCCTCTTCTGCCTTTTTTCTTGAGACAGAGTCTCTTTCTGTAGTCCAAGCTGGCCCTGAACTTCCTTGCGCCTATGCTGGCCTTGAACTCACGGCCATTGTCTGAGCTGCCTCCCTCTCCTGCCTCTGTGCCGATTCTTCTCCCACTCATTTGCATCCTGAGTGACCTCATCTTCCCGCAGCTCGGGCTTGGTGTCCCAAGCAAATCCTCCTGGGCCTCTCTCTCGGCCCCTTGGAGAGGGGAGCAGCGTTGGCTTGTTGGTGTTGGGGGATTCAGTGCCCGCTTTTGGCAGGAGCTCCCTAAAAGTGTGTGAGGTCGCCCAGCCATGGCGCACTCCTGCCTCTAGTCAAGTTTCACAGGAAAGAGGGAACTTCCCAGTTTTCCCTACTTGTGGTGAATGTTGGGGGTCTTCTTAGCAGGGCAGGCTTGGTGAGTGCCTCGAGAAGCCGCTCTTGCAGCCAGCCAATAGCAGGAGAGAAGCAGCTGAGTGGGACCCTCTAGGGTGGCCTCGGAGCTGGGGAGGCTGGGGAGGCCAGGGGTGGGGGTGGAGCTCCCCTGACAGCTCCCCACCCCGTCAGTCACGTCATTGAGGTCTGAATGGGGACGACACTCCAGTGGTTTAGGTATTGTCAGGCCTTGAAGGTGACACCTGGCCCGGAGCCCCGGTTTCCTACCACCAGTCAGTCATATAACTTGGGGTCCAGCTACTTAGTCCGCGCCTGTTTCTCCCTACTATCAAATGGGCTAACGGCAGTGTTTTAAGGTGGAGTAAGTGTTTTAGTCTCCGTGCTAGTTAATGTGGGAGGCATTTAAGATGTGACACTCTTTACTAATTATGTAACTACTTTTGTTATAAACGTTAATGGACATTAGCTATCACTAGGACAAAACAAAGATGGTGAAATCATGCAGAAACAGTGCTTAAGAATTTCATTTAGGATACTATAAATGATTAACCATCTTACGTTTTTGCCCTGTGTTGGATATACCACAAGTCTCCATGAAATAAAAATTAAGCTTTGAAAGTGAGCATTTCAAAGCTGATGGGTCCAGCGAGTTGGACCCTGGTGTACATCAAAGCTCCACAGCTGGCAACCAGATGCACACGTCTCCTTCCTTGCTCAGACTCCCGTTGGCTTACGGGGGCTTGGCATGACACCGTCCTTCAGGAGCAGGGCCCTTTGCTTAACATGCCACTGTCTTATATGTAAGGGTCCCTGAAGGCTGTCTGACAGGAGGAGGCACCAGGAGGGGCAGTGACCAGAGGGGGATCTCTCTGCAGGTACCAGGCATGAGACTCATGCCCACCCCCCTCAGTTAATTGAGTCCTCTGCCAGCAGCCTCAGTGAGCTTGGTCTTCAGAGTGGAAGGACGGGCATTACCGCCCTCTGGCATCGCTGGTCCTTCTACAGTCGCTCAACACCAACTCTGTGTCCTTACCGGGAGGACGGCTTCCTCCCTGCCTGGCTTCTGAACTCTGTGATGTCGGGGAGTGCCTCGCCTCTTGCGTATGTTGTGTTGTATAACAGAGCTGTGGGCATATCATTAGTATGCAGTAACACTGATGTATTGCCTACCTGCGCTCTGGGCATACAGTTGGCACATAGTACACACTGGCTGCAACCTCGTCTAACGGAATTCTGAGCATACAGCTGGTATGTAGTACATACTTGCTGATGTATATTCTGACAGCTCTGGGCATGTCCCTAGTGCATAATACGCACTAATACATCATCTAACACAGAGCTCTGGGTGTGCAGATGGTACTTAATACATACTTGCTGATAAGTATCCTTAGAGACTTGGAGTGAGAAAGGGGGAAGATCATATGTTGCAAAGTAACCACCAGAATACCCATGCTGCTTGTTCCTGTGCGGACATGCATGTCCCCTTGCTCTGGGCACTTCGCCCGTTTGAGTGAGTGACGGCATCCTTTCGTGCTCTGGTCCCAGGTGGCCTGTCACAGGCTCCAACTTCAGTCTGGCCTCAGGCTCTTCCTGAGAACTAAAGTGGCAGCTGAAGCATGAGGATCTCAGCGGATGCTCTGCCTTTCAGCTCTGGCCCCAGGCCCTTAGTCTGTGTTCTCTCGGGAGCAGAGCCCAAGGTGAGAGTGGGTGGGCAAATGTTTGGGAGGGGCAGCGGGGCAGCAGTAGGAGGGTGGGACGTGGGGAGTGGGAGTGGAAGCGGCCCACGAAGAGGGGCTCTGGGGTCAGCGCCCTTGGTCACCTGGTAGACGGTGATGAATCCCCAGAGATGGTGGGAGCTGCGCATCCGGCTTCCCACCCGAGGGGTGAGAGGTGGGCTGTTTATCCAGAAACTTCCACATCCCATTAATTAGGGTGAGTCTAGAGGTAATAAATCCCAGTACTTCTGTCCTGCAGGCTCAACTGGGAAAGCCTCCAGGAAAAGTGACCATGGCTCTCAGTAGGCAGCTGACCTCTGTTGTGGGATGACAAATGCCCAGGGGATGTGGACAGGCCTCCCACACTGCATGCTTTATCCATTATGGACAAAATGCATGTATGAGACCTGGCCTGGTGGGAAGCTGAGGCAGGAAGATGGCAAATTTGAGCTGGAGGACTAGCGCAATAGTGCAAGGCCCTGAGTTCGATTCCTTGGCACCATATAAGGCAGATGTGGTGGTGCATGCCTTATAATCCCAGCACCGGGGAGGCTGAGCCAGGAAGATTACTATGAATTTAAATCTAGCCATCCATCCTGGGGTATACAGTACACAGTTCAGGACCAGGCTGGACTACAGAGTGAGACCCTGTCTCAAGTAAAAACAAAACAAATTCAAGACCAGCCCAGGGAAATTAGCAAGAACTTGTCTCAAAATGCAAAATGAAAAAGGCTGGGTATGTAGCTCAGTATGAAGAGCTCAGTTCAATTCCTGTTACGACAAATGTGCCTGTGTGTGCACACACAAAGAATGTGCATATTCTCACAGACATATTCTATAGAGCCACATGAAGTGATAGCCGGAGCTGGGGGAAGGGATAGAGAAGAGGTGGGAGGGTCAGAACTGGGAAGGGATTGTAAACTTGATACGATATATATGTGCATAAAATACTCAAATTCATTGTAAACACTTTTATATGTATATTAATAGTGGGAAAAATGTGTACGTTCTAATTATACTCAGGATCTTTGAATGTAGTGTATTGGTATGTATTGGCGTGCAATGTCATGCCAAAACTTAATGGCTTAGTTTCCAAATACCATCTTGTTACCACTCTTGGCCTCTATGGGTTGGGAATTCAGGAAGCTTTGCTGAGCATATCTGCCATGTGGTCACCATTGGCTGGTGGCTGCAGGTGGCAGAGCAGATGGATGGCTGGTGTACCTAATAGCTGACCAGGAGTCTGTCCGTGTGGTCCTTCTGCATGGGCTTGCCCTGGCTATCCCACAACATGGTTCCCTCTGGTCCATGGGGTCCCCAAGATGGTGCTGATGCCCTATAGGGCAGGAATCCCCGCTCCCAAGGTGGGCGTCTGCGGGGAGCATATGCCCACTCCTTAGGTGGAAGCTACTTTATTTTTCATGACTTTGCTTGGAGGACATGTCTGCTGGATTCTCTTGGTTATAGGCAAGTCACAGCACAGTCTAGACTCAAGGGCAAGTGAACAGAATCCACATGCTCACTGAGTGACAAAATGCTAGAACACATAAGTGAAGTAGTCACCTTTGGAAGCTATCCTCCTCCGTGTGTGTATGTACGTGTGTGCAATGGTCTAGGTTTGATGACCTGTCCCCTGCCCCAAGTCATACGTCTAGAGATGTTCGTGGCTGGGAGCAGGGCTCAGGGGATAGGGCTGACTTGGAAGGTGTGTTCTCGCCCCTGGCCCCTCGCTTTATTCCCTGCTTTCTGGCCGCTGTGTGGCGAGGAACTCTCTTCCGCCCAGGCCGTCCACTACCGCCTTTTCTGCCTTGGAGCCCCGAGATCACACATGGACTGAGATCTCTGAAATTAAGCGCTAGAATAAACCTCTCCTCCTCAAGTCGTAGGCATCAGGTGCTGTGTCCCAGCGATGAGAAAGTGACCATTAGAGTGTCTGTCTCTCTCTTTGTGTGTGTACTAGTAAATTGGCTATTTTCCAGTACCTCTGAAATAAGCATCTTTTGAGCAGCGAGTGTGCACAGGTCAGCACAATGCTTGATTAGAAAGATGTGTGAAAATGCACAAGTTCTGTGACTCTGAGGCTGTCCTCACCATGGCTGGCCCCTGGCCCGAGCTGCCACAGACCTGTTCAATTTCTCAGCTGGCCTGAGTGAACACTTAGACCTCTGAGATGAGACAGTATGAGCTAATGATTATCAGCAACTCCGGAAATGAAGGGAGCAGGGGCACAATGGAAAGTCTAATTGGCTGGCAACAGTGTTTAGGCCTCATTAGGTAGATGTGTAATGGCTTCAAGAGAAATAAACTCCTGTGTCAATAGATAACAAGGCAAGAAATAGGTTTATTTCCTTCTTGAAAGGTATGAAAGCTCCCAATTGCCTGATATATTCGCTTAGTAGATTATTTTCTGTCATCTCAGTTAATTGAATTTTATCCCTTGCTCTTAAAATGCTTTCCTTCAAAATAAGGTTACAAAGTTCAGAAAAGTCATATTTGAAGCCGTAGCCACAGAAGACAAAAATCAACCTTATCTAGACCAAGTGCTCCAGGAGGGAATAGAACTTCCAGAATCGATGGGCAATCAAATTTCCCCCGTCCGTGGGTGACGTGGCTTGCAAATACCATCCAGTGGGGTACGTCTGTCACAAGGCACTCTGTTGAGCATTGGACTTGAGAAGTAAAAATTATTTTTTGGTACTGTTGATACTCAGAGAATTCTGTCAAAGATTCTGTTGGTTGAAATGTTTTTGTTAAAACAGAAAACTAACTCAGCTTTGGCTGCAGCGCGGCTTAGGGGTGCAAGGTCTTTAGTGGTAGCCTTGCTGTCTGGACCTGTCTGTGGTCTATCTCAGGTCTGCCATCCCACACGAGAGTGCGTGAGTCTCTCTAGGGTGATCATACCACGTCCCCCACACGTGCTCCACGCTCCAGTTAGTTACGCTGTGCCACATAAAGAAGGCCATCTTTTCACGTGCAGAAAACAAATCAGTGTGTCAAAAATACTCAATGTCTCTCATTTGGGTTTCTGAGCTTCTGTGTCCTTGATCACGCCTAGTACTGATTTTTAAATGCACACTTTGTTAAGAGAAAGGGGTGTAAGTGGTCGTCTTGTCTCCTCAAACAGGTGTCCTGGTCCATCTCATGCTCCCCAAGCCTCTTGGCCACAGCTTCGCGTAAGCTTGGAGTCACCCATGGGAGAAGTAAGTGGGCCTCAACGACTTGGAGTCCTCACAATGCTCTGATTTTCGGTGTCAAATGATGCCTTATGTAGGGAGAGTCTTGCTTAAATTGTAAACGTTGCCCGAAAGTCTCCTGTGCTTGGGGAGTTGGATCCTGTGGTCCTATACTCATCAGTGGACTCCTTCATAATTTTGTGGGCTGTTGGAGGTGGGGCCTGGTTGGAGGGGAGTCCCTGGGTGTGTGACCTGGCACGTGTGGCTCTTGTCCCAGGCTCCTCCCTTCTCTCTGTTGTCTTGCATGCCGTGGGGTGACCGCCAGGCCTTTCCCCCATGGCCTTTGCTGCCTTGAAGCTGGCCAGTCCTGCGTGGACTGACCTGAGAAGCACGGGCTGAGGTAAACCTCTCCTCCTGTAATGGTGGGTCTTGGGTATTGCATCCCAGCAGCAGGAAAGGGACAAAGGCATGGTCTGCCCTAGCTCACCAGTGCATGCCGGGAAGGGTCTAGAAAAGAATATTCCACCTTTGGTGACCTTAACTCTAGGCTGTGAGCCAGAACAGTTTTCTTAGAATGATGCCTGTGTAAAAAGTGACTTTCGAACATGAAGCCAGGGCCCCCCTTAGGCAGGCATACGCTCCCAGCATCCAGCCATGTCCCTCATCCTCACGGCTTTGTCCACAACGTGCAGGTGTTAGGTAGGGGGTCTGCGGAGCTCAAGCCAAGAGCAGGCCTGCAGTGCTCGGAAATGAATGCAGCCAGGAGGGCGGGGCCAGATGAACAGCCGAACGCCTTAGCCCTCCGCAGGAAGACTGCCAGATCCTTTGTGGCTGGCCAGGTGTTCCCAGTGGGGCTGAGCCTGTGTGCCTTCGATGGTTACCTGCCCCTCAGTGTACCTCGTATTCACTTTCTCCAAGCCTCAATTCCTCCTTTCCCCACCGTCCTTATAAATAATGTGTGTGCACCCCAATTTTGTTTCAGAGACTTTTGGCGGCTTCCAGCCTGGTTCACTGAGGGTAGCGAGGCCTAGTGTCAGGTGGTTTCCCGTAAGGAAGAAGATGCTGATCCACGCGGAACCAGTTCGGACTGGCTGTGGCGTCCCTGGCCGCCTATTGACGCTGTGCACCTGTCCCAGATGGTTCTCCCATGGGCGGGGTCAGGCCAGGCTCTGACTCTCACCACCATGAGCTTGCTTCTGGCCGAATCGGTTCACTTTCCTATCACTGAGACAAGATAACTCAATGCTGCAACTTAAGGAGGGGATGTTTAATTCAGCTCGTGCATGGCTTCATTTTAAAGTTTTTTTTTTTTTAACCTAAAAAGTATATATAAACCCCACGTATTCTGTCTTCACCTCTAGGTGGTATGCCTTGTCGTGCTGGCTCCTGAGGGCTCCAGGGGGCCAGGACGTGGAGAATTGGTGCTACTGGTCTGGGCACTAACTCATGTGTTCACTTTATGATGATGCCGACCAGCCGCCGTATCATCATGTAAACAAGAAAAGCGTACTTACAGTGGGAGCCCTTCTGGGTCCTTCCCCGGCCGTACACTGCCACATCTCTGCCTTTCTCTTCTCGGCCCTTTCCTGCCCTACCAGGGCAGTAGTGTGGCCTGTGATTCCAGTGTCAGTGGAGACATGTCCTTCATTCAGTGAGATACTCTAACCAAGAGGCTCTCCCAGGGGTCACGCTGTGTAGCCAAGGGTGCAAACCTGGGCAGAGTCTGTTCCTCCCTTCATGGGCCCATGTGAACCAGGTGACACCAGGTTCTGGAACACCCTGTCTTCATTACAGGCTACTCCCAGTGTGGGTGGGCCTTGTCCTGTCCTGTCTGTGAGGCCTGAGAAGAATGGAGGTCAGAGGGAGGAGGGACCCACTGTGCAGCCTGTTCCCAGAGATGTCCGGCTTCTCTGGCCCTGAGATCCTGAGCGTCAGGCCTTCACCTGTGGGTGACAGCCTCTGCCATCAGTGCTTGGCGCTAAGCCTTTAAACTATGCTCCTGCTTTGTGCTGAGTCTCCCACACACATGCGGTTGACTGGGGGACTGTCAAATGCCATAATTGTATGTGCCAGTTCCTTCTTTACCTACCTACCTATCCATCCATCCAGTCTCCTCCTGGATCGGTGTGTCTGGACACCCCATTAGGGTGGGGCCCCCTTAGGTGGGGCGGGGCATTTGGAGGCAGGAGATGGTGGGATGGGAAATCCACATCCCTAGATATCTAAACCGCAAATCTAAATCCAGCAGTTCTCCCTCCAGGTCACTGGCACTTGAGGTCTCCATTAAAGGAGTTTCAGGCATCACTGAGGAGGTAGAACTGAGACCAGTACAAGCTTGTGGTCTGTCCCACAGCTGCGGCCCCAGCCGGCTCAGTAAAGGCCATGTGGTGACCTAGCAGTGGCTGAGGTCGGTCAGCACGGCCGTGCAGAGGTGGCAGATGAGCTGACCTGCCTCTCCTCAGCTCCAGCGGGAGCAGGATGCAGGTCTGGTCTGGGCTGTCCCCAGCGGGCGACCGTCTGGAGGAGACAGATTTTCTGCTCTGTCGGCCCCTCTCTGCCCCGGCTGTTGGCCTCACTGGGCCAACTGCGTGTCTGCGAGATCGTGTTGTGGGGAAGCCAACCTTGAACAAGCCCCACGCGGGGTCCGCTTGAGCTGCAGGCTGATGGTGCAGAGACTTCTCTCTTCCCTTCCCCTCCTCCTTCCTGTTTTCTGACGACAACACGCCCTGAGCTGCACAGAAGTGAGGAGACCACCCTGGAGAGAGGTTCCTGGCTCTCCTGCTGCCGTAGCTGCTCTGTAAAAGGGCGAATGGTGCTGAAGGAGGGCCGCCCTCACCTGGGATTCCCGGCACGGAGTGGATCTGTCCAAGCCCGTATATACACAGGAAACCAGGATGAAGTTAATGCTATGTGTCAACTTGGCTGGACTATGGGGAGCTCAGATATCTCATCAAACACAATTCTGGGAGTTTCTATCATATGCATGTTTTTGGTTGTGATAAATATTGAATCATCTCCCCCGTCTACTCAGTGTAGCACAGACAATCCCTAATTTGGGTGGTCTTTGTCAAAACAGCTAAAGGCATACCAGAACAAATAGGCTGACCCCCCCCCTGAACTGGAACCCTTCCTGTCCGGAGGTCTTTGAAATGGAACCTTAGCTTTTTCTTGCTTTTGGACTTGAACTCAAATCTCAGCTCTTCTGGGGTCATGGATGCTGCCAGGCTTTAGGGGTGAAGTTACACCGTCTGCTTGTATGAGCCGTCGTGTAAGTCTCACCCTCTCCAAAGAACTCGCCTCCTTATGCCGTCGCCCTGGAGGTAGATCCACAACATGTGAGTGTTGGAGGATGCTGTTTGGCCTGTGGTGTGGCTGTGCTTCTGGGTCTGGTCCGGAGGGCTTGGGGTTTTGGACAAGCCATCTGCACTTCTGGACTTTTGTCTTCACATCTATGGCTGTGTGATGTCAGCGAGACATGACGGTGTCTTTATGACATAGGGCTTTTCTTTCTGGGAACCCAGATGGGAGATAGTGTGGTTTTCCCAGGGCACACAGAGCCCTCAGGAGAAATCTCGGCAGCCACTGGAGGGAAGAAGGGATGACTGTGGTCTGACATCCCCCTCTAGGCCGAGGCAGTCCACTTGTCCCTTGGAGCATGGGAAATCAAACCTGTTCTTTTGGAGGTGTATCTGCAGTGGGTTTTGTTTTTTGATACTGAGGATTGACCCCAATGCTATCACAGTGAGATATATCCCAGCCCATTTTTAATTTTCATTTTCAGTTGGTTCTCTGCCACGTTGCCCCGGCTGGGCGTGATCTTCCTGTTTCAGTTCCTGAGTGTTGAGACCCCAGGCCTGCTTCGTCAGGTCCGGCACACTTGGCCCAGAGGCAGTGGCAGCTCTGAGGTCCACAGGTACCCTGGAGCGGATCCTCGGGCTGTGTCTTCGTTACTAAACACCTGCAACTTACGGAAGCAAAGGTTTGCTTTAGCTCATAGTTTCAGGAGGTCTCAGCCCATTCACGGGCGGCTGGCTGACAATGGTGGAAGCACAGTGCAGAGGCCCAGCCAGAGGAAGGGCTGTTCACAGTGTGGCAACAGGGAGCTGGGGAAGGGCGGAGCTAGGGTGTATGCTTCCGGGTCATGGCAGTGCTCTGCTTCTTCAGCCGGCTGGCTCTGTCTCCTCTCAGCACATAGAATGTGTAGATACTCTACAACAGCCACATAGGTGGGGCTTTGAGGGACATTCCAGGTCTAAACTGGAACAGGCTGCCTCTAGCCTGGGGTGCAGGCTAATTCATTTTGGGGACCTATAGAAGTGACAAGCCGTAATCTTGGTGTGACACAGGTGTGGCATTGTATGACATGGGCCATGCCACCAAACCACCATTCTGCAGAGAAGAGAATTCTCCCTTCAATGCCTGAATTCTTTCCTCCACCCTGCCGGAGCTGAGTCTTTGAAGGCCAGGCAATTAATCTTTTTTAATTTTTATTTTATTGTGGTAAAATACAAGAACACACAATATGCCATCTTAATCCTGCTCGGTGTAGAGTCCAGAGGTGTTAAGTATATTAACAATGGCATGCCACCGTTACCACTGTCCGCCTGCACTGCCTTTGAGTCTTGCAAAGCTGGAAGTCTGTCCCCACTGACGTCTCCTCAGTCCCCTCCCGCTCCCTACAACAGCAGTCTGTGAATCCGGCTACTCCAGTACTTCAGAGGCTGGAATTTCTCCGCGCTTGTCTCAGCAAGTGTGACGCCTCAAGGCTCACCCACACTGCAGCAGGTGTCGGAACTCCCTTTCCCGGCTGAATGGCATTTTGCACATATTCGTCACGTTCTGTTCAGTCATTGGTCTGTTGATTGACATTGGCGTTGCTTTATTAGGAATGGAGTGGCCGTGAAACAGCTGTACAAATACCTCTTCTGGGTCCTATATTCAATAATTTTGGATACTTACACAAGAGTAGGATCATTAGATCGTAGGGTAGTTGCATTTTAAATTTTTTTGAGGAGCCTTACCATTTTCATCCCTACCAACATGCAAGGGTTTCAATTTCTCCATTTCCTTGCAAAGCTAATTTTCTGTGACTTTATATTTATTTTGAGACAATATCTTGGTCTGTACTTCAGGCTGGCCTAGTCATGGAAATCCTCTTGCCTCAGCCTCCTGCTTGTTTCTCTGGTGCTAGTAACTCTTCCTATAATGGCCATCCTCATGGGAGCGACTTCGTATCTCCTTGTGACTTCAATTTGCCTTTCCCTAATGACTAACAATGGTCAACATCTCTTGAGGCGCCAGTTGGCCATTTGCATGATTTTTCTTTTTGTGGGAAGTGTATCTCAGTCCTGTGACCATTTTTGATTAGGTTGTTTGCAGAAATCTCATTCTTAATCAACTCTCTTTGAAATCCCTTGATCTAAGAGCCTTGGAAAGGGACCCAGGTGTGTGGCTGCAGCAGTGTCAGATGTGAAACCAGTCAGGTTAGAAAGCCACTGCATCTAAGGCTAGAGGGTTGTCATCTTGGCCAACTTAATTATG
Source organism: Ctenodactylus gundi (assembly GCA_004027205.1). Classification (NCBI taxonomy): domain Eukaryota; kingdom Metazoa; phylum Chordata; class Mammalia; order Rodentia; family Ctenodactylidae; genus Ctenodactylus; species Ctenodactylus gundi. The sequence goes on from PVKB01001399.1 coordinate 180,734, forward strand.
CGAGCACTAAGTACCTGAGTTCAATTCCCCGGAACCACATAAACCGGGTGTGGTGGCACAGGCTTGTAATCCCAGCACTTGGGAGGCTGAGGCAGGATTGATTGCTGTGAGTCCAAAGGCAGTCTGGGCTCAGTAGTGAGTTCAGGACCAGCTTGAACTATAGAGCAAAAAACAAAACAAAACGAACAAAAATCCTCCCACAAAACACTGAAACATATATTCTATGTCAGTTATCCTCTTGGTGAAGGCCAGCTTTGTCGGATGGTCTGGTACAATCAGACATGTTTATAAGTAAACATGAAATGTGTAAACAATCACGGATTGAGAGAGGCTGCCGAAATATCTAAAACTATTTGTGTCAAACTATTTTTAATACGTGCATTCAGCATTTAGGTCTCAAAATTTTGACTACCTATTTATAGATTTGCCGTTTTTAAAATACATATTGGATTTCAATGCATCAAATACACTTTTCTACAAGGAGATAATATATATTATTCAATTAAGCACAAATATTTTTTCAAGTGACTTTCAGGTGTAGCAGCGATGTTCTAGGGCCTTCCTTATTCTAGGAATTTCTGCTTCTGTGCCCTGTCTAAAACTTAGCCTTTCTTTCTTTAATTTTTTCTCTCCCTTTCTGTGTATGTTTGCGACACGTAAAGACTCGTTAGTCCTGGGGAATCGGTTCACCACACACATCGCGTCTTGGTCCTTTCCCAGTCCCTATCCTCTCTCTCCCTCCTCTCCTCATCCCCAGCTGCACGTCCCCTCTCTCCAGAGCCTACTTCCATTCCCCAGCTTCTGTCTTACGCTATATTTTGGGTGTGAGACCTCCTGCCCGTCTCCCCCACCACACCCCTGGAATTCTGCCTTTCGTTTTTTCTGTGTTGATCCAATCCGCACCCAACTGTGCAACCTGTACAGGAGTAGGCAACACGGGGTGGCATCCTTGGTCAGCCCTGAACCCGAGGAGTCTAGGTCAGAGCTGTCTCTGGCTGTTCGGCCTAAGCCCTCAGAAGGGCTCTGGCCACCTGCTCACAGTGACCATCACCCGATGGCCAGTTGGTTTGGCTGTGACCAGAACAGGACTCTTCCCTTGTTCTGGCCGTACAGAGCCCTTGGGAAACGGGGGAAGGGCCAAGCCAGGACCGGCTGGGCCAGGGTGGCGTCCGCATCCTCCCACCACCACAGCAGTTATGAGCCCAGCCCACGCGCTGGAGACTGCTGCCTGTGACAGACAGCTCCTTATTTGTGAGTAGTTAATGTTTCTTAGCAAGCACTTCTGAAAGAAATTGGTATGTAATGACAGCACTCACTGGAAAACAGGCCGATTAGAAAATGCACTAACTTATCTAGTATTCATTTGAAAAGTAAATGGATGCGCGCAAGGTGAGAGTTCACTATCAATTCGAATATCTTCCCTTAACAGGCCGCAGCCCTCCTGGCTTAATTCAAGCAGAAACACAAGTACGAATAATCAAAGCCGACGCCGCTCATCAAGAACCTTTGTGCTCGCACCGTTCCGAGCGGTCATTGAGGCTTAATGGCGAGAAATTTACATTCTTCCTTTAATTTGTATTCTGTTCCTTCCTTCTGAGTGATGTGATTGCGGCTCGCTGTTGCCTGCTGTATTATTTTGATGCAAATGCCGTGTTGTGTGGACCTGCGCCCAATTTCCTGGCTTCTGCTGGCGAGAGGAGAGACTGCGTAGAGAGTGGAAAATCCGGGTTATTTAAATAGTTGGTAACTACGGCTCTAATGAGTGAAACAATGCCATTGATGGGCCCTCTGCGTGGGGACACCTTGGTGGCCTCGGGTTAATAGACGTCAAAGAGGGGGAAAACCACGGTTTATTGGCGGTCTGCCTCTCCCCAGCCTGGACATGAGATTTTCATTCCGGTTGCCGTCTACAAAACAATAAAAAAACAAAAACCCCTGTAATCCAAGCGGAAGGCCCTTTGCTGTGACGTCCCCACCCGGAGCTGGGGAGAGCTTTATGGAGGTACAGGGGCTCCCCGTGAAGATAGCGAATGCCCAATCCCCAGGGCCGCCCTCGAGCGTAATGTATGCGCAGACTAATTTGTGACACTGTGACTAATTTCCATTTCTTGTGCTCAGAGTTGCCTGGCTAATTACAGCGGCGTTTTCTTAACTCGAGTCATCACGCCCCGCGCTTTGGGCCGCCGCGCAGCGCCGGAGGCGCGCGTGGCCCTCGCAGGCCCGCGCAGCCCTGATCAGAAGCCTCGCCGGCGTGGACCGGCGCCCGCCCTGCAGCGGAAGCATCTGGAGAAATATTTGATGGGACACCGGGTAATTAGACGTCCTGGCTTAATTAGGAGACGTTGCGGGCGCCGGGAAGCCGCGGCGCTGAGCGGGGATCTGAAGCTTTGCCGCCTCTTCCCGGGAGGCTCGAGCACAAAGATCGCTCTGTCCGCGGTGCGGCGCGGGGGGTCTGCGATCCTGAGGACGGGGTCCGCGGGCAGGCACCCCGCAGCAGCCTCCTCCGAGAAAAGACAGTCCCAGCCCTCCCCGCATAAGTAGGAGACCACCTCGGAAACCGTGGGCGGCAGCGAGCTGGCTCTGGGGTTGGGGGCAAGAGGTAGTGTTTGGTGGCCATCGGAAGATTTTGTTTTAGAAATCTGAGCTCGGGCACAGAGTTCCGAATCCCCAGCAAGCCCAGGCTCTTGAGGGACCACGGTCCTGAGCAAGGCAAGCCCTGTGGGGTCCCCAGGACCTGGAGGCCACGCGCCGCGGGGGTTGGGCACAGCTCACACCTGGGAGCCGTCTGCCCACAGCTTCCAAACGGGTGCTCACAGTCGCAGCGGCTCGGCTTCTTGGCGTTGTGCTTTCACCTTAAGCCACAGAGGGAGGACCGGGGGCGCCTTCCACCGTGAGGAGCCAACGGGTGGCCAGGGATTAAAAGGAGCACCAAGTCACTGTGTCACTGCTGGACACAGTCCCAGACACCCGCAACTCTGAGGAGGAGAGGCTTGTTTGGGCTTCTGTTTCAGAGGCCTTGCCCGGGGCTGGCTGGCCAGCTGGCTGGGGGCAGAGCGGCACGGTGGAGGGGGGCCCACAGGAAGCGAGGAGAGGAGGGAGGAGCCAGCAGAGCTCGCTCTTTGGGGGCCCATGCCCAGTGCCCCCGCCCCAGCCAGGCCCCACCTGCCAGCGGCACAGTCAGCATGGTGTCTGGTGATTCAGGGGCCAACAAACACACGAGACTTTGGAGGACATCTTGACTAACACTGATGCATCAGAGTCCTGTGTTGCCTGACTCTGTTCTCATGTCCAGACATGCGCCCCGCCCAGGGGGACTTGAAGGAACCAAAGGGGTGTGTGTGTGTGTGTGTGTGTGTGTGTGTGTGTGTGTGTGTGTGTGTGTTTGCACACGTGTTGGGAGGGAGGCTTGCTCCTCCTTGGCTCAGCGAGTTTTGTTTTCTGGGACCTGAAGGCTGTTTATGGCTGACATGCTATTAAAAACCTGAAAAGATTCCAATAATCTGTCACCACTTTACCGAATTAAAATGATTCCCCTGCTTCATGCAGATGAGCTGATTTGTACCGCAGGCCTTTCACGGTAGAGAAAAAAGATCTGTCCCCTAAATACCTCATTAGATATCAGCGTTGGATGCGGAGCACTTCAGGCCTCTCATGGTATCAATTTGAAACTGAGCCGACCAGGTAGCCTGCGTGGCAGCCGAGCCAGGACAAAGCTGTTGAATTTTTAATGCAGCGTCAGAAGACAACAATGGACTTTATTGTCAAAACGTGAGGGTGGATTTCAAATGCATTTGGACAGAAATTGTTCACAAAGTGACAGAGCGCACATTCGAGCTCCGACCAAGTCCCTGTTTTAAGTTTGACTCCTAAGAGGGATGAGAGGGATTCAGGGGAAATGAACTTCAGTAAAGAAGAGGGAAAGGAACTGAGTGGAGAAGGTGCAAAGGAACGGTGAAGGTGCAGACGGTGCTTCAGACGTCGAAGGGAACATTTCGTAGGCAGTTGGTCCTGCCGGTATGCCTTCTCAGGGACCCGGGGAAGATGGGGGTATGTGTGAACCCGAGGCCCTAGGCATAAGTAGCTCCTGGAGGCAGCCACGACAGCCAGGAGGGCCTGGAACTGGCAAGTGCGTGTGCTCCCCTGAGAACAGCTCTCCCAGAAAAAGAATCTTCCTCTACCCATCAAGGGAGGCTGGTGTGCTTGCTCAGGGTATGTGGAAGAAGGGGAGATCATAATAAATGCAATGGTTTTGACATGGTCCTCTTAAAAAAGGTAATTATTCCTGTTCAGTGCAAAGTGGTTTACCATTATAAATGAGAGTCCCCTGTCCGTGGTGTCCAAACTGTGTGCAGACTCAATGCTCGACATAATCTGCAGTCCCTAGGTAAGCTGTGAGAAGGGACTGCTTCAGAGACGGGTGCAGGCAGGCCCCTCTTTCCTTCTAGGACTCTCTCTGCCCTGATTCTGTCCCATTGTACAACGAAAAGCTCTCTTACCTGGTGGCGGGAAAACCACGGTGGGTGCTGAGTCCGTTGTGGCTGTCCTCCTTACATGTATGTAGTCTGCAATGCTGTAGCAGGAGACCTCAGCTGTATAATTCCTCAGGAACAGATTCTGGATGATAATTTGACCTTAACTGCATCATGTGCTGACCTGGTGGTTTTAAGAATGGTCCCATGTGGACCCATGCTTGGGAGAGGGAGAACACGCCTGAGTCTATCTGGTCCTGGTGTGCCTGACAATGGCTCCCGGCAGAGATGAGTGCCTTCTGACCCCGGCCTTGCTCCCTTCCCTCTCAGCCCCAGAAGGGCTCAGATGCACTACCACACATGCTATTTGCATACATGGGATCAAAGGCACTGGGAGACTCGCCTGCCTTATTGGGCTCCAGGGACACCCCCAAAGGCCAGGCATGAAAGTGGCCAACAGAGGCCAGATCTCTGATGAGTAATTTACATGCACAGTAGGTGGGAGTGGGTCAGACTCAAAGGTCCTTTTGAAAAGGAGAAAAAAAAATCACTGCTTCCAATGCTGACTTTGGCAGTGGCCTGGTAGAGGGGACCTTTCCTTGGACCTGCCCGTTGCCACCCTGTCAGAGTTCCAGTATGCACGGGGTTGGGGGCACGGCCTCCGGGCTGCTGGTGGGATTTCAGCCCACCCCCGTTCACCCACTGTCCCGTGGTGACAGGAATCGGACTCCAGGCCTGAGTCGTTTACAGCAGCCGGGAGCCGGCAGCAAATGGACTTTCGCATCCCTGGGTTTCCTCGCACGCACGTCAGCCCCTTTCCCTTCTGGGTCCCTGCTCCTCTCTAGGGGTCTATGAAGTTACTTGAAATGAAGGACAAGCTTACTGACGACTACACCAAACCCAATGAACCAGACCAGATTTCCGTGCAAAGTGGAATGGAAGTGCTTCTAGGTACATGCGTATGGGCATCAGGCAGGCTGCTGGGGTTCTACAACGAATGGAAGTTTCTTCTTTCCAGACATAGGTGTGAGCACAGGCTTTGGAAAGCAGTGAAATTAATGTTCCTGAAAGGAAACCGCATGGACGTGTGTGCACACACACAAAGAAATAGATGCATTTAGCTTTTTATTTCAAAGCAAGCATGTCTGTTTTATTTTCATGGCTGACATCATTCATGCATTTTAAATTATTAGGCCAGTAATCACTTCCTTAAAATAATTTCAGCACTCAGCTACAATAAAATGGATTTCTTTCAAAGACCCCTTAGTTAAATGTGCTCAGTGCAACTCCACCGCGCAGGTCAATTTAATTCAGCGCGCCTCTCTAGCCGGCTAAACAATCGGCTTTCAGTCTCTGGAGAGCGCGCTGGGTGAGCCAAGAACACCCATCTAGGATGGCCTTGGACACTTGCTCAGGAAATCTTGACATCTGAAGCCCCACTCTTCATTAATCTCTTGTCAAAGAGTTAGTCAAGATTTCTGGGGGAAAAAAGTCAATGTCATATAAATCATTATTAATTATGCAGTAATGAGTGGGATGAAAGTGGGAGAAGGAGCCGTTCTGAGGATGGCAGCCGGGCCTACAGGCCAGGCAGGAAGCCACCCTCCGCAGCCCACAGCTCCCCTGCAGGTCCACGCCGCGTGAGCTCCTGATGGGCCTGGTGGTGCGAGTGCCAGCAGCACGGGTGGCTGGGTTTGTGTGTCTTCCCATCGGGTGCTGAGCTTAGTATGGTTGGGGTGTGCCCCCCAAGCTTTCACGTGCTGGAGGCTTCAATCCCTTGTGGCAGCAGTTACGAGGTGGCAGATTCTTTAAGAAATGGCAGAACCCTTAAGAGCCAGTAGAACTTTAAGATGCGGCAGAACCTATAAGTGATAATGGAAACTTTAAGAAGCAGTAGAATCTTAAGAGGTGGCAGAACCTTTAAGAGGTGGCACAGTCTTTAAGGGGTAGTGGAATCTTAAAAGGTAACGGACGCTTTAAGAAGAAGGTTCTGGTGGAAGGTGGTTAGATCAGCTGGCAGTGGGACTGAGCTGCAATTGAAGGGATTGGTGTGGTTCTCTCATGACCCTGGTTAAGTCTCGGGAAAGCAGGTTGTCACATAGAGAGGTCACCTATGTGTGCTCACTCTTTTCTGCTCTGAGGCTGGCCGGCCTCCTTTCCACGTCACCATGTTGGAATGATGTGAAGGGGGCTTTGGACAGAGGCTGAGGGGAAGGGGCGGCCTGATCTACTCTCAGCCTCCAAAACTGTGAGCTACATAAACACCTTTTCTTCATGAAGAACCTCAGGTACTCAGTTACAGAACCAGAAAATGGTCAAATACATCGTTTCTTGTTTCTGTCTTATTAGCATGGCTGCTCTGGATTTCCTTGTGAAGTGTCTTTGCTTCTGGCTCTCTGGAAGCAGATGCTCAGACAAGAGGTCAAGTGCGAGTGGTTTGAGAGGTGACTTCAGGAAGCACAGGTGGAGATTTAAAACGGAATGAGGCAAGGAAGGAAGAAATCAGTGTTGGCCTTAGTATGTTCTCAGGCTGCAGGTGTGGCCAGCCGGGGCCTCCGGGCAGCGAGAAGAAGCATATGTCAGTTACCTCAGGCATGTGCAAGCCGGGCTATGTGCCTTCCAGCTCTTGTCCTGACTGGCTTCCAAGCGCGTCCCGTCTGCAGCCCAAGGCCACTGTGACGTGGCGCACTCTCCTGACAATGGCGAATGCCAGAGGAGATGGAAGAGCACCATGATTTCTACCGCACACAGCAGCTGGGCTTGCACATTAAGTGCCAAGGTGCCGTTCCACAGTCCTGGCTCCAAGCCCATGCCTGCTGCCAAGAGGCTATGCGTGCCCTCCAGAAATCAGTATAGTATCAGTTGACAGAACCCTTGGGATGCTTTACACTTCCACAGGTGTCCACAGTGGTCTTCCACATCCTTCAAGTACGGCTCAGAGGCTCACCAGACTGGCCCATCCCGGGGACAGCCAGGCCCACAGCCTAGGGCGCCCCTGAGGTGGGGGGTTGGGTGATAAGCCTCCTGAGGATCTCTTTGTCTAGAACAGTGGTCCCAGTCCATCAGGAGCCCTACAGAAATGTTTGTGCCTCAGAGAGGGGTTGGGATATCAAGGCAATCTCAAAGTATAGTCATCTTTAAACAGAACTCTTACACCCAGAAAGAATAACGTGTACAGTGGGTTACTTACAGAACTGGCCTTGATCTGTTCATGCCTTTCTCTGTACATGCTTACATATTGACTCTAGGCTTACTCATGGAACCTAGTTTGGCTAAGGGGAAGGTAGCAAATAAGACGTAAGCAGAGATATAAAAGCACATGACTTTTTTCCTCCTTACATACACTCCAGAGTAATATGTGGTAAACATGGCCCTCTTCCTGCTTGTGAGACCCTGCTGGGCTGCCACGTGAGTGGAACTTCTGGAGGGCAAAGGACCATGGGTAGCTGAGGGAAGCTGTCTAACATCTTCCAGGGTTGAGCTCTTGGCAGCAGTGGGCACAGGAGTGTGGCCACCCAAGAGCAGTGGTGTCTACTCCAGGTGGGCAGGGCCTCCTCTAAGACCAGGTAGAGTTCCGTTCCTTAAGATAATCTCCAAATAAGTGGCATTACTTAAGCCAGTATATTTTGGGGTTGATGTGGTGGCTCAAGTGTCTTGGGAGCCAGACAAAGGATTAGTAAAATACACCACTGGGTGGGTCTGGGTGGGCCTGGGTGGGTCATGGGGTGTGGTCCTAGGGTCTGTAGCTGGTCCCAGCCTCTTCCTCTGGCGCTGTACCCCTACTGTTTCCTGGCCACCGTGAACTGCTAAGCTTTGCTCCTCCATGTCCCTCTGCCATATGGTTTCTGTACTGGAACCAGCAGACCGTGGACTGAAACAATGGAAACCATAAGCCAAATCCAACCCCTCCCTTTTTAGGTTGTGGGTGTCAGGTATTGAGTCCCACTGATGGGAAAACACAGATGGTTTATTATATAGCAATATCTAAATTGTACCGTATGTAGTTGTCTTAATATTTGATACAAAAATGCTAAGAAGGGGCTGGAGGAATGGCTCAGTGGTTAAAGCGCTTGCTTCAGCAAGCACTAAGTATCCGAGTTCAGTTCCCCAGAACCACATAGGCTGGGCATGGTGGCCCATGCCTGTAATCCAGCACTTGGAAGGCAGGAAGTTTGCTGTGAGTCCAAGGCTAGCCTAGGGCTCTATAGTGAGTTCAGGGCAAGACTCACTCTGTCAGTGAGACCCTGGCTCAAAAAAAAAAAAATGCTAAAAAGGATAGACTCTTTAGCTTCTCAAAAGTGACACTTAATCCAGCCAATTGTTGCCCTTCTGAATGAATAGGAAATGGAAGCAGAACTGGAAATCAAAATTCACAGCTAACCAAGATTCTACACTCTATTAAAAAGTTCTGGAGATGGTGGCGGTGGTTGCTCCATGTGAGTTTTCTCAACGCCGCTGCGCTTGTTAAAGTGGTATGGTACGCATCACGTACATTTTACCACAATAAAAAAATTATTACGTTACTAGTTAGAGCTTTATTCTGGCCTGAATCCAGTTAAAAATGAGCCTTCTGTAGTTGTGATCTCACCACTGCTTCTTTGCCGCGGGTGCTAATGAGCAGGGAAGAGGAAAAGGGGAGCAGCTGGGGGTGGGAGAGAAGCCGAGAGCTGGCGCCAGGGGTCTGCTGGAGGGGAGCACTTCCTCCACTCGGGTCTTTTGATCAGCGTGGATCCTAATCAGCGAAGGCACGCTGCGGCTCCTCCGTGACACAGCACCAAGGCTTCCTCCTTACATACACTCCAGAGTAATAGGTGGTAAACTCTAATGAATGAATCTGGTTTTTGAAAGATAATGTGCACCCTACCTACTTCTAAACCAGAATTTGAGCAACGGAAAGTCCTTCAGGGTGGAGACAGGGAGGATGCTGGCCCTGGAAGCCGAGGTGCCTACATACTGAACTGCCTTGGCTTGCTCTGGGGCCCTCTGTGGATGGCACCTGGGTACACTGGTGGCCTCTGGACATAGCACCTGGGTATGCTGGTGGCTAGCTGCATCTTCCCAGGTGAGGCAGCTCAGGGCTAATGGGGAGTCGGTGTCACCAGGAGGGACCCCCCAGCTGGTATGAGGCAACAGATAGCAGCCAGCGACCCAGCTGCCTTGACTTGAACCAGGGCAGCTAGATGTGACTCTTTGAAGTCACTCAGAGAACCTTTGGTTGGCTCCAGCAGTAACCTGTTCTTATTTATGACTGAATAATCTTTTGACCTAGTATGCGTTAGCTTCTCTTTCTTTCTGTTCCCCAGGGCTCTTTCTGGAGCCAATTATACACATGCTACTTATGCCCAATTCCAAATTTCAGAGCCTGCAGTTGGGTGGGGTTGGGGAGGGAACCCACATTACAAGAGTTTCCACAAGTGATCTTTAGAATACCCTGAGCTTCCTCCCAAGTCAGGTTAAAATAAAGCACAGCCCCTGCTCTGGCGCGGAGCCCAGCGTGAGCCTGTTGGTTTTCAGATATTCTCTCCAACAATGCCACCAAAGGCCTGTGCTCTTTGAGCTGTAGTTCCAAGTTTTGGAAAGCATGATTGACTTTCTCCCTTTGTATACCATCTCCCACACCCTCGGGCACTTACTTTCTGTGCTAATCATTTTTCTGTCACTGTGAAAAAAAATCCCCACAACCCCCAGTTTAAAAAGAATAGAGGTTTATCATGGCTCACAGCTCTTAGAGGACCCAGGCCTTGGTCAGCTGGCGTCAAGGCAGAAACCGCACGGCGAGATGGCCTGCTCATACCAGGGCGGCCCCCCTCCAGCCAGCCCCGTCTCCTGAGCAGCACATCTGGCCAGGAGCCGAACCCACAACCCAGTGACCTTCAGACACAGAGGGCGGTGGGGGATACTTCAGATCTACGCCGTAACATCCGCATTCGCATAATTTTGCCTCCTCCTCCTCCACGTCACGTGCTCCTTCCACTACTGGGCTGATGCCGGCAGCCCTTCACCTACATCCCCTCAGACACCTTCCCGCCTTTTTTTCTTGCGGTGCTGCTTCTGGCTTGAGGGACTTGTTCTGGCCTGAGTTCTGGCTCCAGTTGTCCTCTGGCCAGACTTTGCCGGAGACCACTGTCGTGCTCGGGTCTGTCTCCTCGGTTCCTGGCTTCTCCTCTCCCTCCCTGCCTCCCCTGTGAGTGCTCGCTTAAGAAGACGGTGGCTTAGGAGTTCAGTCCAGCTCTGCCCCAGGAACCTGCCTGAAGACAGTCTCTTAGCTCCTAAGCTGCGCCCCCGACTGTGTCGATTTCCCTGAAAGGGGCAGGACAGAGTGTCTTTTTAAGATTACTTGCAGTCCCAAAATATTTAACGAGCAAACCTCATTTAAAACGACATACTTATCTATGTTGCAGTACTAAAAAGTGTGCCCAGGTAACAGAAAGTGTGCTGTGTTACCTGCTAACCCTTCCTTGCCGTCTCCTCTGCTCAAGCCCCGATGTCCTGAAAATGCAGGGGATCAGAGAGCCAGGAACTGCATGCTCACGTTAACTTGTGGGGCCACATGCCAAGCCTCCTTCAAAGCCAGGGCTGTCGGGGACCCGAAAGCTTTTCTCTGGGAGTCGTCTTGGCTGCCCCCATATCTCCAAGAATGTGGGGAGGGGGGTCAAAGTGCTGCCTCCAAAAATGGGCATCCATTTGGTTGACGACAGAGTCCTTGGTTATTGGGATTCTGCAGGGCCTGGTACAGACCTGTAGTTCCAGCTCTCTGGGAGGCTGAGGCAGGAGGATTGCAGTTTTGAGCCCAGCCTGGGCAACTTGGTGAGATCCTGTCTCAAAATCAAAAAATAAAAATGGGCCGGGGATGTGGTTCAGTGTGAGGGCCCCGGGCTTGATTCCTAGGACCCACCCTCGACCTTCCGATGGCCTTACTGTGTTATCTAATTTTTCCCTCCTAATAATCCTTCGGGGCAGGAGTTTTTCTTATTCTTATTACACAGATGAAGAAATGGAAATTTAGAGAGGTTAGAGAATGGTATCTCAGGTTGCAGTCCAAGCCGATGTTGGAGAAAACCCCATTGTAGACAGAGTTTAAAAATCATCCAGCCAGCCAGGGCCACCTCTGTTTTGCCATGGAGACAAGCCAAGTGATTTACGTTGCTGAGCCGCGTCCAGCCGCACATGGCGGTGCCCGCTAAGTCCCGGCCTGCTTCTGCACACCTTTGCTCCTGTCGACAGGGAGGTTGGGAGCTGCCCGTCCAGAAGGATCTGAGGCTGCGAGCTGTGTGTTCCTGGGCTGCTACCCCCGTGAGACGTGATTATCTGGGCTGAAGATGTTTTCCTTGAGCTTTATTGTTCAAATAAGGATCAGTCGCCATTGTGAAAGAATTCTGGAAGGATGCACGTGACTTGACTGGGAAAATGCCTTGGAAAAATGTGCTCTGATGCGGGCTGGGAAGAGCTCTCGGGCTTTGGGGAGACCACGTCAGGCCACCTGACTCTACCCTATGAGCAGTGGCACCTGTTTTGACTCCTGAAGAGAGTGACAAGCTGGTGCACATGCATCCTGTGGCTTCCAGAATCATCTGGATCCCCGCAGATGAGGGGTCCCGGGCCCTGTTGGTGAGATGCTATGAAAGCTGGAGGTGTCCCCTCGGTGGTCAGTGATCAGTCTGTGAGGGAGGAGGGTGCCTGCTTCTCAGCCGTAGTCCCCCGTGCCCAGGGCTCTGAGGGGCAGAGCCCTCCACTGGTGACGTCCAACTGTGGGTGGCTTCTTCTGTTCTTTGTGCCCTTGTGCTAGCAAGACAAGGAAAACACGGACACCGGATGTATGGCCTTAAAATGCTTAACTTGGTGGAATATGAATTTCTGGAAGCAATTCTAATGGCGTAATCAGCACCCTGAGCACAACCGACTCCAAGAAGCACCCCCTGTTTCTTCGTCCAGTCCTTACCTCCTCCAAGGACAGCCACGATCCCAGCCCCTCGTACCACATAGCAGCTTCCTTTGCCTCTGAGCTTGTACAAGTGGATTTTTTTTCTCCGTGGACTCTCTGACCTTTGCTGCTTTCATTCACTGCCATGTTTACGAGGTTCATCCACTGGCCACTGTCGTCCTCTGACGGTTGTGTAGAACTCTGTGGTGAACCAATCCGGACCCGTGTATCCATTCTACTGCTGAGAGGCATTTGGAGGAATTTCAGTTTGGTGCCTCCTTGAGGGATGCTGCTTTGCACAGACCCGTTCGTGTCTTTTGCTTAACATATACTTACATCTCTGTTGCATGCCTACAATTGTTGGGCTTGTGCGTGTAACAGAGGTGACTGGTTATCCAACAGGATTCTACTAGAAGCTGTTATTAGCGGTGAGCTCTGGTTATTCCAGATCCCTTATCAATACTGGCCGTTTTCTAAACCACAGATACGTTTTTGGTTCTGCAATGGTATTACTTTCAAAGGATAAGGCAAGAGTGTGCCTGGGCTGGAGGAATGGTTCAGTGATTAAAGCACCTGCCTAGTAAGAATTAAGGGAATTGCTAAGTGCCCGAGTTTGATTCCCCAGCGCCACATAAGCTGGATGTGGTGGAGCATGTCTATCATCCCAGCACTGGGGAGGCTGAGTCAAAAGGATTGCCGTGAGTCCAAGGCCAGCCTGGGCTCCACACTGAGTTCAAGACCAGCCTGGGCTACAGAGCTGGGACCCTCTCTCCAAAAAAATAAAAGAAAAAAAAGTGTGCCTGGGGAAAGAGTAATTTCATTAGACTAATGTCCTGGAGAAGAACTTCATAGTCCATACATCACTGTCCTGCTCGAAGGCCCAGCAAATAATTTTGGTAGTATCACGGCGATTATTGTCTTAGCCATGCTCCTGCCACTGGACGAGTTCCCTACGCCTACAACTTAGAGGAGAGAGTTATTTTGGCTCACAGTTTCAGAGGTCTCAGCCTTCACATGGCTCGGCCAGCTCCAGGGTAAAAAGTGGCAATGGTGGAAGAGATTGGTGGAGGAAACTACTCACCCACACCAGGCAGGAAGCAGAGACAGAAGGGAGAAGCCAGGGACAAGACCCCCGTGTCCAGGTCTCATCCCAGTGACTCACCTCCAACCAGGCCCCACATCTGCAGCACGTGAACTCATCCCTGGATGAATCCACTGATCCAATCACCTTCCAAACACGTGAGACGTTCGGAGGACATTTTAGATGATAACCATGGCAATTAGGCATGCGTTGCAGCCACCGCTGCCTCCTTGATGGCACAGATGTCCTGGGAAATCCTTCAAGAGGCGATGTGTGCAGAGAGCCCACCCAATGGCAGTGCTTCTGCGGGATGACCCCACCTCCTCTCCTTCCCGCAAGGCCCCACGAAGGCTCACGAGGGAGCAGACTTCCATGGAGATCTCCTCATCGCCTGCCATCTCCCCACCTGCCCGGCACCCGGGCCTGCTTCCCTGGCGCGATCAGTGCCTTGGTTTGCTTGCCAAGACCGAGCTTGGGGAAACTTCCACATAATCATTTCCAAACATTAAAATGGCCCCATTGTCATTACAGCAGGGAGATTGAATTCGCCTCATCAAAGCGGAGTGTGACAGGTGACTCAATAGGACAGTGCCAAGCGCAGAGGCAAGAAGATTAGCAGGGCACTGATATCATTATTTCCGCCTATCACAGATTCGGCAGGGAGGCAATTGTAATTTCTGGGCTTATTAGTCTACATTCGGAGGGAAAAACCAAGTGATAAAACTCACGGTGACAGCTAGGCATTTGTGCAGCAAGTGCTGTCACGGTGACACTTAGAAAATGCCAATGTGGCTACGTCCTCATAATCCTCCCTAATAGAGGTTAAAGCCAGGCACAAAGGCACCCTTATCTGCGATCAGTCCACTAATAACATTTGCATTTTAAGTTAAATATAGTAAGCAGAAGAGCAAGTCATTCTTTGCAGTTGGGACAATTAATTTCACGCTGGAATTAGAAGGCAAAGCCCCCAAATTTCCCGGCAGCTCCTATCTCGTTGATCGCTTGCAAGAACCCTCCAAGGAAGGAGACGGGTGAAAGCGAAAGAGCGCCCGCCTGGCCGCGTCTCCCCCTGCGAGGCCTCCCCGAACTCCTGAAATTCGACTTCCGGCCCCTTGAGCCACAGACCATGCCGCTCGAGGACGGAAAGTTAACCAGTGACGAGGAAAATACCTTTGCGGGATTGACATACTCCTGTCTTAGCACTCCCATTTTGTCAGTGCTGGCGAGGTGTATCGACGCACGTAACCCAGAGTCCAAAGAGACGGGCAGGGTGAGGCCGGGTGACAGTTAGTGACAGGGCCAGAGTGCCACCTCTTTTGGGCTCTTCTTTCCAGAACATTCTGCCAATCCCTTTCTTTGCCCAGCTCTCCGCCCGTGAATGTGCTTCTGGTATATAGACCTTCTCCTCCCAGCACTGTCAACAACATGCAGCTATTCAGAGATTTTTTTTTTTTGGAAGAGATAATACCAGAAAGATATTTTCAAAGCCAAACCTTGAAAAAAAAAAATCACTTAGCATGGGGGGATAATCTATGAGAATTCCAGTTTTATTTTGTTTGGGAACACGACAGGGAGCAAGCTGTTACTTTCTCACAAATAGGAGGCCAATTAAGAAGACTAATTCAATTCTTGAGTGAGTGCCCCTGGATTCAATTTGTCTCCGGTCAATGAATGTGACGCAAAGTTATTAACGGAAAGGTCAGGGGCTGCGAATAAAGCGTGTACGCACAGGACACGGCGGAGCGACGAGTGTGCATTGTGCACGGGCCGTCGCACTCGCACGTGGCGGGGCCGTCTTCACACGCTTCGCTGCTAATACATTTTTAAGGCGGTTGTGCCTCCCTTCTCTGCTTTATGAGAAGCCCGCCCCAACCCCTGCTGAAAATCAAGTGTAGAAATTGCTTCAGAAAAACCGCACGTACCGGTGGGCCCGTGGGACACCCCTGCTTCCCAGGGCTGAGTCTAACGTGGCTGAGAAGCTGGCAGCTCTGTTCCGGTCAGGCAAGTGCCACCCACACAGGGCCCAGTGAGAGCTCGGGAATGCAGCTCCCCGGGTTTCCCAAGGGAGGTCAGACATGACAGAGGGTTTGTAGCCTGTTCTCTTGGAAAGAGAAACGTAGATGAAGAATTTCCTTATAGAAGTTTCCAGATACTGGTTAAGTCTGGACTCATGGCACCAGTCCGTATGCCGCAGAATCTACTCAAGCACAGACTCTGGCAGTGACCCTGCCTTTGGGTAGCAACCCAGAACCACTCCTGCTGCGTTCTTGTGAAGCCACACACCTCTTCCTCTGGGAAGAGGGCCATGAATGTTGCTGACCTTCTCACGACTTTTTGAGGCCTCGCTGCTGCCTCTAGCAGCGTCCCTGCCCTAAAGGGACACGCGGGAGTTCGATGTTGTGTGGTGGGCTCAGCACACCCGCACGCGCTGGGCCCCTCTTCTGTCTCACGTTTCTCCTCTGCCCCTGCCGTGAGACCGCCACCTAGGAGCTACCTGTGTTCTCAGAGTCTCCTCCTGGGGGAAGGCAAACTCGGGGCTCCCCGAGTGAAGGGAAAGAAGGAGACGATAAGGCGACCTGCACCCCGCACAGGAGCTGCCAGCCCCTTGCCCTGCCCAAGTCCCGACTAAGGCGTCTCTCTGGCAGCAAGTTCTGGGGCCCCCAGGGGCCCCTGGCTGTGTCGCCAAACAGCTGGGGTTCTTTTGCTCAGTTTGGGTAGCCAGGATGAACTGGCGAAGTGTCGCTCCCTCGATGTTAGTGGCTCTGAGTGCCAGCGGCTCTCAGCCCGTAGTGCTGCAGCTCTTGGTGGCTTGCAGCCCCCACCCCCTCCCAGGTCCTCAGCACCTGAGCCTGCTGGCCTCCTTGGCGGCGTTCTGGGGTTCTTCCAGCAGCACCACGGAGGCTGGGGGCTCTCTGCGGCTCGCTCTAGGTCTCCGTCACCGGCTGCCAGTCACAGCTGCTGGTCGCTGTAGGTCTCTGCCGGTGCCTGAACTCTTCAGGTTAGTAGTGCCGAATATTCACTCTCTTTAGTGCAGCTCACTCAGCCCACCTTGCTGGAGACAAGAATCACAAATAGATAAGAACCGCCCCAGCAGGGCGTTGACAGGCCCTGTCCTGCCGCACAGGGGTCCGTGCCCTGGAGTGAGGGCTCCAAGACGGCTTGCAATGAGTGTGAGGGAGCCCTGCTCCTACAGAGGAGGAGGGAGCCACCCCTGCACAGTCTCCTGCATTTTGTGGGCCTAGCGCAGGACTCTTGGGGCAATGACAGAGGGGACAGGGTCATCTGGAGGTTACCGGATAGTCATGGGAGACAGCTGCGGGGAGTTGTCTGGGATCGGTCCATGTTTCAAGCCTGCAGCAGCCAAGGTGAGCATCTTCCGGAGCAGCTGTGGGCAACCGGCGCAGCCTCGGTTGTCATGGTGACAGCTTAGCACCAAGGCCAGGCTTAGCTTTGTCAGAAAACGCCAGCGGGCCGTGTTCCAGAGAGGCTGCACCACGCTACACTTCTCCCACAGGGAAGGAAGGTCCTGCGGTCTCAAGTCCCCGTACACCCCCGCCGGCCGCACAGCCTCTGGTGCTGTTGGGTTTGGGGCTTAGACTGTCCTCCCTGTGTCGTGGGGCCCCGTTGATCTGCTAGTCCCTAGTGACGCGTGATGTGGGGCGTCCTTTCCTGCACATCAGACGTTTGTGAATCCCTGGGGTCTGCTCAGATCTTTTGCCCACCTCTTAAATGGGAGGTCTGATGGCTTGTCTTTGAGGGATTTTTTTTTTTTTTTTTTGAGCAGGGGCTCACTTTATAGTCCAAACTGATCATGAACTTACTATGGGGCCCAGGCTGGCCTTGAACTCACAGCAATCCTCCTGCCTCAGCTTCCTGAATGCTGGGGTTAAGGGCCTGTCCCCTCACACCTGGCTAATTTTTATGCAGTGCTGGGGGATCAAGCCCAGGATTGTGCGCCCGCCAGGCGAGTGCTCCAACCACTGAGCTGTGCCCTGGTCCCATCCTGTCTTTGGGTTTTAAGTGGCCTGTGCATATACATTTTTAAAACTCTTCATCAGATGTATTTTGCTATGTGCCTGTGTGAGTGTACATATGTGTATTCTGGTCTGTGGGCTTTTTCTGTTAACATTCTGTTTCACGGAACAGAAAATTTTAATAAAATTCCATTTGCCAATTATAAAAACCTATCTTTTTATATATAATCTTATGTGTCATACATTTTTAAGGATTTAATGTTTCACTGTATGTAGGGTGATTGCATAATTTTATCATTAACATTGAGATGCTTTTGAGCATGAAAAGCTAATTCTGATTGCACAGGGACCGCAGGGGTAAACTGAGGTACAGGTTGTCCCACTGGCCAGACCCCTGGTCTCTACCCTCCTCTACTTGGTGGGCACTTAAGGGCATACTTACCACTGCAGACAAGACGCTGAGAATAAAGTACCTGTAACAATGTGGTCTCACACTGCCGCCTTCTGCTCTTTCCTTTATCCTTTTTGTTCTTTCTGTGCTGGGAATTGGACCCAGAGCCTTTGCAACGAGCTACGTTCCCAGCCCTTTTTCGTATTTCCAGTTTGAGATAGGAGCTCACTAAGTTGTTAGATTGTCCCAGCGGGGCTTGAACTTGTGACCCCCTGCCTCAGGCTCCCAAAGTGCTGGGCTCACTGATGTGTACCGTCATGCCTGGCTACCTTCTTTAGGATGAATTACTGTGTAATTGCTTGGTCAAATGCATGAATACTTTTAAAAAAGCAACAAAGTAAAATCCACTCTAGAGCAATTTAGTCCTTTGGGAGCTAAATTGACTATACAGTAGGTCAATGAAGATGTTCTATATTTTGATTTCTAAAAACCATATTAACCTTTTATTTATATAATAGCTATTGGAGTTATCAGGATAAAATAGAATTTCTTGCTATTAGTTAAAAAAACAAATTGATTATTTTTCTTCTCCCTGTTTTAAGATTTCACTGAAGTTGGTTACATGAATAACGTAAGGAAGACAGAAATGTTTGAAAGATATTATGCAAGACTACTTTAGAATGGCAGCTAGCACTTAATATTTTCTTTAAAAATGAATATTTGAAGGTAAATAAAACTCTAAGTATTTTAAAGCAGAAAACATAAAAGGTTCAGATTTTTTTCTTTATTTCAGCTTTTTGTTGTAGCCCGTTTTTGTGTCAGAAGTTCCAAAGGCTTGTACATTCTACAGATTGTCTATGCAATTTGCCGATGTGGCCGAGGCAGCCACCTGAGGACCGGACCCAACTCGCCTGTCCATCAGATTTAGCTGCGCTTGGCTAGTGGTGACAGCGGGACAGGTGGGCAGGTGACCAGCTCCATCCCCCAGAAAACAGGATCCTGAGACACTCCAGCACTAGGCTCAAAGACCTGGTGCCTTCAAACTCATCTTTTGAGCTGACATCAACTGATTCAAGACAAAACACTCAGGCTCAATGTAGCCATATGTATCACATGTAACTACTCATAAAGAGGGGAAAAATGAAATAAAAAATAGAAAATACACTGTTAAGTTAGAGATGTAACTCTCAACTGGAGGTTAGTAAAATGTGGCCATTGCCTCTTTTTTTGTTTTGTGTGGTTCATGAGTTAAGAATGATTCTTTCCTCCTTTTTAATAGCTCAGGGGTTTCTTTTTTTAAAAAAAATGACACAGAGGTTGTACATGCCCCACAAAGCATACAACTTCGAATACCTGGACCCTTACAGGTAATATATATATGTTTTTTCAACATTACACTCCACTGAAACCATTAAAATCTAGTTAGTCAAAGGCGATGATATAAAATATTCAATGAATCAAAAAGATGCAGTGAAAAGGAAAAAGAACAAGAAAATAGAAAATAAGTACTAACTTTATAAATTTAAACCACATCAATAATCATGTTAAATATGGATGATGCAGACATAACAATTAAAATTGAATAAAAATACTCAGGCTGCATGTTACCTATAAGAAAAAAAAGACAGCGATGAGGACTGAGAGATCAGAGGAACCACAGATGGAGGGAACCAGGGATCTCGGGTGTTAGCCAACGGCTGTGAGAAAGGGAGCTTCCTATTGCATTTGAGCCTTGAAAACACTTAGGGTGGGTATTATAGTAGCTTAGTCTACCCTCAATAATAAAGTAGGGAAATGTGCTAGAATAATAAAAATCTGACATGAGAAATTCATGATTCAGTGTGGCAGGATTTGTCACCAGCCAACTGCTTTGACCCTGGTCTTAGATAATCGCCTTCATTCACGTGCTCTGTTTGGAACTCTCTTCGATGTCTCCTCAGGCAACTCCTCATCCTACGGAACAGTTGCCAACAGCACCCCTCTGAGCTCTTCTCTGACTCTCCCATTTCCCCTCTTTATAACACTGTTAATTCCTTTCCTTGTGCCGCTTCACTCCACACCCGCGTTTTCATGTGGTCCTCTTGCCTGGTCCGTCTCTCCAGCAGAGACCCCAGTTCCAGGGTGCAGGGGCGGCGTGGTGCCTCGTCTGTATCACGTGACTTTAGATGGTGTTTGCTGAGGCAGGAATGGAATGGAGCCTTGCAGAACAAATGACGAATGTGTGCCCCCCCCCCCCCCAACGCTTAGACTTGGTAATTTTGTGAAAATTTAAGGTAGAGCCAGTGAGTTCAGGGTACTGACTTGGAATTTTACACATTCTTGGGTTCCCATGGTTCTGATTACGGTGGGGGCAGTGATTTCCAACCTAGAATGAAGGCCAGCTCCACCAGCAGGCTTTCCAGGTGGTGTTACAGTGCCCCCAGGAGAGGTGTGGGTGACTATGAGCGTGTCGTAGTCATTGAACGAAGAGCCCTGGAACAGAGGGGGCTTGATGGTGTTGGCACACAGGGAAGCTTTCCGTTCCTTTCAAGGATGCAGCCTTTAGCTAGAACATACTTCCGCCTGTATTTGGGAAATGCATATTCACTGGCTTTCACTAAGCTAAGCAGAAAATGCAAGGTGGGCTGTTAAGAGTGGAAGGAACCTTAGCAGTCATCAGGCCCAACTTTTTCAGAAGAGTGAAGTTTGGTGTGGCCAAGTATGAGTTCTGTTCTTCTGGGAACTTCCCCTACCCTGCTGTGGTAATGGAGGAAGCCGCCGTGTTATTCTGTGACCCTGGCCAACTGTAGGTCACTGGGACGAGGCAACTCAATTAGCATCTACTCTGGAAACGTCAGAGCTGAAACATCTTAGCTGCTTTTGGCGGCTGGGTCCTAGGACGTAAGTCTTGGAAATTATCCTCAACTATTTTTTTCTTCTTTAATCTTATGGGCCAGAGAGAAAGCAAAAATAAGTCCATAATAGAAAGAGAATGGAGTAGATGGACAGAGAGAAATTGAGGAATGGGGAAGGGGTCTCCCAAGGTCAGGAACGTTCCTCTCTCTCCCAGCCCGAGATCGCTGTCCTTGTCCCCAGCTAACAGCCTTCACATGTCCTTCATGTTTAAGCCAGTTCCAGCTGGATTTTGCCACTCATAATGAAAACTTCCCAGAAAATGGGCTCAAAAATGTAAACAAGAAGGATGCCACGGAAGCAAGCTGCCCGTCAACACGTGACGTGGGCTGCACACCGTGTCCCGAGGGGGAAGAGCCTGTCTAGGTAATGGTAGTGTGTACCAAACTGTGGTGCGCGTGGCCAGTGGCTTCCTGAGTGGGGCGGGCTCTGCCCTAGTAATCCCATTCAGAGACCTCCTAGCTTTTGCCTTAGTCTCTGTTGGCGGCCCAGGGGATGGTAGCTGGAAAAACTGCTTCATCTTCTTCCTGTCTACTGATGCTGCCTGAGAGGCCAGCTTCTGATGGAGTGGCTGCAATCTGAGGGCCTTGCGTGCCCCACTGTGGAGCCGCCAAGGAGCCAGAGAACAGTCACCCCATCCCCCTCCCGCCTCCTGAAGCTGCGAGGCCCATGCCAGACAGATTATAGTGTTCTCCATAATCAGTGAAAAAGAAGTGATTTCTATTGTTCACAGGCCTGAAATGGGACATTGGGCAATTTCTGAGGATGAGCCAAATGAATTTTCATATAAGCCTTGGAGTTTTATTCATAACACAAGGGGACTTATCAGCTAAAGGAAAACAGGCCCAGCTCTTCTTAACATAAAATGCCACGTATGGACTCAGGATTATGACTGCTCCAAGCTGCCAAGAACGCCGGGTGTATGAGAGCCCAGATCCTTTAGAGCCTCTCCCAAATGCTGTGCTCTGTGCCTGGGACTCAGGCTGGACCTGTTACTCCACGCCTCTGCTTTCTGCCACACAGAGACACGACCCAGGAAGAGCCATGATGTTCACAGGGCTCTCGAGCCATTTCTTGCTGTGTGTGAGGCTGCCGAGGAGGCAAATGCCACAAAGCCACTCAACAAATGCAAAATCGTGATGGTCTTCCTGCGACCAGAGCCGATGGGTAGACTGAGGTTAACTCAAGGGAAAACAAACCCCCTCTGGGGCTTACCCAGGGAATGACAATGGAATCTGAAGTCATGAAGGTACTGGGAGCCTGCGTATGTCCCCCACGCTCTTGGCTCACCTCTGATTTTAACTATGGCGCATATCTCCCAGGCGTGCTCTTGGGTCCTGCCTCAAAGACCCATCACGGAGCTCTGCTCCCCTTGTTAGGACCCTCAGTGTCTCTACTAGGGATGCTGCTTGGCCACAGCTGTCCCCAGTGGCCTGGAACCTTGCCTCTCTGGGGTAACTCTCAAACAACAGCCAGTAGGAATTAGCAGGAAAATTTCCTGAATTCGAATCTTTAGATAATGCAAGAGTGAAGTGTGTTCTGCGTGATTTGCCAGCAGACCTGAGCCTCAGTTGCCCACAGCAGCAACAAGCTTCGTA
Organism: Ctenodactylus gundi; assembly: GCA_004027205.1. NCBI lineage: Eukaryota > Metazoa > Chordata > Mammalia > Rodentia > Ctenodactylidae > Ctenodactylus > Ctenodactylus gundi. The sequence goes on from PVKB01001399.1 coordinate 203,060, forward strand.
ACATACACAGGCCTCACGTATCGGTGGGCTCAGCGTCTGCCAGCTCAACCCACTGCGGCTGGAAAACATTTGGAAAATGAACTTGTCTCTACTGAAGAGGGGATGGTAACTGGAAAAAACACAGGTCCTTTCTCTTGTCACTACTTTCTAAACAACATGGTAAAACAATTATTTACCTGGCGTTCACCTTGTGCCAGGCCTGATGAGCCATCTACAGGTGGAGGTGATTTATAATGTATCAGGGGATGCGTTGGTCATGTGCAAACAGATGTGAGCGTTTTTGAGCATTTGGCCCGTGCAGTGGACCCTAGAGCCACTCCCTGTGGACACTGAGGGACACCAGCGGCTTTTCTCCTCTTTAATGTTCTGCTCATACCTTTCCTGGAATCCCCTCAAAAGAAACTACTAGCACCCAAGGCCCTAACTAAGGTTTTGCTTTTCGTCCCAACGGAGACGGAGAAGAAATCCAGGCCTTGCTTTCGTTAACATGCTACACCAGACGTGGTTTCTGCCCCTGGGTTGCTGCCATTTGCCCCAAGGCCGTTTTCTTTATGGTGTGCCGGGACTCACTGTTCATGACCGCATCATCACCGGCGCGGAGGCCCTCCGCGTGTCCCGGCATAAGAGAAAATCAGAAAAGCACACACTCCAGGAGGAGCTGCCTTCACGCTGCATCCTCCCCCACCTGTGTGAGCGCCTGCAAAGACCAAGTGGATTGTGGCAGAAGGCAGCGATTCTCCACCACCTTAACCAATAGGCAGCTCAGCCTTAGCTGCAAGCTGGGTGTGGTCCCTCATGGGTCCCCATAAACACGGCCTCTCGCGGTTCAGGCGAGCCTGGTCTCTTCAGTCGTGCGGGCAAGGGGCGTGGAAAGCGTTCGAGTTCACAGGGCTGGGACAGCAATCCACCTCTCTGAGAAGGGTTGGTCACAGTCTAAGCCACAGGAGCGTCAACTGCTTAGAAATGATAGAGAATTGGAAATTCTCTTAATGCCCTAATTAAACACATCATGGGAGTGACAAGCAATCCCTTAGGAAGACTTAAGGGGTAACGCACTGATGAAGATTTCTGAGGGTCCATGGTCTGGAAGCCTACGGGGACACCCACCTCCCCAGGTGGGGCTCAAAGGGTCCCAAGGAGAGAGGCGCAGCATCTGCGGATGTCTTGGCTTTGGGAGTCAGCACGGATTGCACGTGGGAGTGCTGCTTTGGGTAGTTTATTACATGACCCTAAAGACTTCCAGAAAGAGCAGCTGTGGAGTGGGCCCTGCTTCCATGGGTCACGTAGTCAGGGGTCCTGTGAGGTTGGAGGTATCTGCGGTGGAGAAGAAGGCTGCCTGGGGTTTCTAGGAAGCCTTTGCGCTGAGAGTTGTATCCCCAGACCTTTTTTTTTCGCTTTTGAGACAGGGTAGTAAAAAGTCACTACATAGCCCAGGCTGGGCTTGAACTTGTGATCCTCCTGACTCAGCTTCCTGGAATGCTGAGATTACAGGCATGTGTCACCATGCCCAGCTCACATACCTTTTAAGAACCTACTGGGAGTGAGCCCCAGTGGCCCATAGCAGTCTCCCCTGTCAGATGTGTCCCTGTACAGGCTTCCCTGTTTCTCTGTTCCCTGCCCCTACTCTGTTCTCAGTGAGCAGTTTCTGAAATGAACTGTCTGCACTACACTTTTGTTTTGGGTTCTGTTTTCCAGGAGAATCTAGGTTAAGAAAAAAAATCCCCTGTCTTCTACATGGTTTGGGTGAGCTGGTCTCTCTGCCCAGCAGCCATAGAATGTGGAACCCCGGCCCAGCCCATCCCTGCACACCCTCCCCACCGTCCCCCAGACCTCAGCAACGGTGGGAGGCAAATACGGCTTCATCCAGTGGGTAAATCTACACCGCCTGAGTGCCAGTCCTGGGGGAGTGCAGCAGCACAAAATGAAAAAAGGCCTTTGATTCTATTTTCTTTGAAACAGGGTCTTGCTCTGTAGCTCAGGAAACTTAGGAAATCTACCTGTCTCAGCCTCCTGCGTGCTGGGATTACAGATGTGTACCACCACCCCTAGCTTTATGTGATGCTGGGGAGTGGATCTCGGGGCCTTGTGCGTGCAGGACAAGCACTTTAACCGCGGCGCCATTCCTCTGGATCCTGCTTTGATTCTACGGGAGGGAGACATCCTGCATGAGCTGCTGCTGAGTGTAGTGAAGGAAGCTGAAGACGGCAGGGACTAGAGGCACAGGCGCCGCTGGACAGAGGCGCGGTGAGGAGAGGTTTGAGGAGAGATCTGTGAGGGGTGGGTTAGCAGAGGCGGCGTCCTGGGGAAATAGCCCGGACGGGGGCCAGTGTGGAGAGCCAGAGCAGGGAATGTGCTTCCTGCCCCTGGGAAACGGGACAGGGCTCAGCCTTCCCTTGCTCCTGCCCTTGTCCCTTGGGAAGCCAGTGGCCTAGTCAGGCCTTGGGGAGGACTCGGACTTCACCTGTCCTGGGAGCTAAGGTGTGAAAGGATCGCTCCAGATGACATACACCACAGAGGCAGTAATGACCACCAGAGGTCACGCATGACAGACAAGCCAGGCCCGGCAGTACAGGCCTGTAATCCCAGCAGTCTGGAAGGCTGAAGCAGGAGGATCGTGAGTTTGAGCCCATCCTCAGCAACGTAGGGACATAGGTCTTAAAATCAGAAAATTTAAAATGGGCTGGAGTTACAGCTCTGTGAAAGGCACCTGGTTCAATCTCTAGTGCCATAAGGAAAAAGACCCTTGCTGAGAAATAAAAATGGCTTAGGAAGACGAGGCCGGGGTGGAGGCGGTGATGCATGCAGAGCTGGTCTGGGGCACCGGTTGGGCGTGGGTTACAGAAGGCTGGGGAGCAGTAGACGACAAGCGTAAGGTGTCTGACTCCAAGACGTGTGGGGGGGGGGGGGGGTGGGGGAGTGATTCTGGAGAGGGAACCTAGGGTCTTCCCACATCCCAACCTTTTTTTAAATTTTATATTTTGAGATAGGCTGGGCTCAGACTTGCAATCCTCTTGCCTCAGCCTCCCAGAGTGCTGGATGCCAGGTGTGCACCCACGCCCCTTAGGTTGTGAGACTCTCTCTCCTGGAATGGTCAGGGTTGCTAATTTCGGGAGAGTATGGGTTGGCGACTTGGAGCTCAGTCTATCCCCAGGAATTTACTAGAATGAAAGCAAAAGCAAATGAACAGGAACTGAGCTGTGGGAGGGCCTGAGTCCAGGCTCAAACTTGCGATCCTGCTGCCTCAGCTTCTCAGAGGGCTGTGTTTGTAGGCCTGCCACACCATGCCTGGCTTAAAGCCTGAAGATGGGAACGTTCCCTGGATGACCTGGGTGGACTCGCCAGGTTCCCTAGGCAGGAGGCAGACGTGGGAGAGGGGAGGTGATATGCAGATAGCCGCGGTGGTTGGAGGGATGCAGCCGTGAGCCAGCGCATGCCTGTGGCCTGGGACACCAGAGAGCCACGGGACAAGCCCTCTTGGGGCCTCCAGGAGGTCCAAGCCCAAAGATGTCTCCATTTTAATCCTTTTGAACACATTTCGAACTTCTGACCTTCTGAACCACCAAGAAAAATTAAAAATGAACTTGTATTGTTTGAAGTCACTGAATTGCAATTGTCACAGATTAATGAGTTACAGCAGCAACAGGAAATTCACACGGTTGCCAAACACCACTGAGCCACCCATAAGCTCCAGCTGGCACTGAGGCTGATGCTGAGGCTGGTGCCTCCCTGGGCAGCTGTGATCAGGGGTCCCAGGTGTGTTGGCCTGGTGGTGACATCTTGTATTACAGAAAAGGAGAGAGCGCAGCAGAATTACTAGAAAGAGAAAACAACCTATGTGTAAATACTATAGAAGTCAAGGAAATTTAAACTTTTTCTTTTTTAACCTCCGCTCTTCATGAGGAAGGCAGACCTCACTTTCTAGGAGCTAATATCAAGTTTCCCCGTCCATAGGTCTGTGATCATTTCCACCCCGGGAGAGTGATCCCAGGGACCCAGAGCCACACAAAGACTGTGTGAAATGCTGTCACGTCCCATGGGTGGGAGAGAAGAGAACCCGTTAAGTGTGTGCAATGTGTGGGTGCTACAGAGCATTCGGCAGAGATCAGGTCTGTGCGAAGGGCCCAGGTGGCATGGGCTGCCCTTGGTGGTGACATTTGATTGCCGATGACTCGGAGGGGGCCTGCCTCTCAGCGGGGAGGGAAGAGGGGCCACAGCCCAGCCTTGGTCCGTGGTTCAGATACGTTGCCAAGGCTGGACTGCTTGGGGGTGATGTTGCTGGCGCAGGTGCTACAGTGGTCTTAGAGGAAGCTGGGGTGACCCAAGTTTCTGTCCTGCCTCCTGTGGAGAGATGCCTGAAGGATTGAGCAAGACGGTGTTCCAGCACACACTTGGCCGGGGGAAGGAGGGGTGGCATGCCACACTGCCAGTGCAGTGAGCCTGAGTCCTAGAGTCGGAGAGACAGATCAGACGTAGGACAGGAAGACGGCCCCAGGGAAGAGACTTGGGTCTGTCTTAGTCACTTTCCCACCTGTGGGACGCAACATCTGCCACCCACACCTGAAAGGAAGAGAGGTTCGTGAGGTCTCAGTCCACGTATGGGCAGCTGGTAAGGATGGAAGGGCCTGGTGTGGAGGACAGCTACTCACTGCACGGCAGCCGGGAAGCAGAGAGAGGAGGGAAGGAGGAACCAGGAACAAGAATGCCCCCTCCAGGTCATGCCACCCAGCCAGTCCCCACCTGACAGCACATGAAGTCATCAATGGGTGGATCCACCAATGAGCACAGTGTCCCTGTGCTCAAGTTACCTTCCAGACACGCATAAGAATTTGGGGAGACAGTTTGGATCCAACCTATGGTCCAATTTTCTTTGCTCTCTTTTTTAATAAAAAAATTTAAAGTTTAAGTTTACACACACACACACACACACACACACACACACACACACACACATATATATATATATATACATTAAATACGTGATGTGTTTCATCTGTGGTCCATGACAACTCCTTTTCATTCAGAAAAATAAGAGCAAAAAAAAAAAAAAAAATGGTGGGTCTCGGGTTAGCCATGTCTGAGACACTACAGGCCAGTGAGTGCTCAGGGCCTGAAATCCCTGGCCCTAGTTATCAGCCTGCAGGACTACCTGGGTTCAAGGCCTGGCCCTGGGGCCTCTGGCTGAATGAATCTGGGCAAGCTATTCTCTTGGCCTAAGTGACTGGTTTGTATAAAGGGCCTAAGGACAGTAGGCCCGTGATGGGCCCCCGGCGAATGGCCAATGTTAAGGACCCAGTGTGGCCTACAAGCTGGTGTAGGCCTGCAGTCCCACTACTCCGGGAGACAGAAGCGAGAGAATTGCAAGCAGGAGCCCAGCCTGGGCAACGTAGCTCAGTGCAAAGACCCTGGGTTTAACTTCCAGCACCAAAAGAAAAAAAAAAAAAACCCTCTGGCGTTTATTGTCTGTTTAATGAGGTCATTATTATTATTACCATGGAAAGCAATTTGAGAAACTTTGCAGCGAGCAAGAGGCTACTTAAGGCAAGAGCAGGGCTGGGCCTTTGGAGGCTTGAGGCCAGCTGGGCCACCTGGGGGTGGAGGGAAAGAAGGAGGCCACCAGGCTGAGCACCTGGGCAGGCCAGGGCGCTCCTGGCTCTCGGTCCTTAGTTCTATGTGTCTGCAGCATTTGAACCCAGTCCCAGTGCCCGCTGTTGGCGGGGCTCTACCTGCCACCCCATCCACAGAGGGGTCCCCGGGGATCTCCAGCTCATTGTCTTCAGACCTTTGAGACACCTGTGTTCTCCAGCCCGTGCCTTGGAGACGTCACCAGCCTACGAGGAGCCTCTGGCTCACACCTGCAATGGAAAGCCCCCCCGAGAGCGAGAGCGCAACTTGACGGTGGCCAGCTTCGCCCACGCAACAAGTCCTCTCTGCAGACAACTGAGGATAAACACTGATGTGTTAGACTGTTTCCTCGTTTAGTTTCTGGGCACCGTCTGGGCAGTCTGATGGGAGCGAAATTCCACTTTTCTGATAACCGATTCCTGGCCAATAGAAACAAATAAAGTAAAGGCTTCTGTCCACAACGGGGTGGGCAGGCCCATTGTGGGGAGCGCTAATCGGATTAGATGGACCTCCGGCTCTACTGGCGGCCACCGACCCCCTGGCCCTCTCCACATCTGAAGGGGACCCATCATGGTAGCTGTTGAAACCAGGTGGGGAGGAGCGAGCAAGGCTTGAAATCCCAGCCAAGCCTCTCGCAGAGAGCAGAGCAGAGGGACCGGCAGAACTGGGCGCAGCCGCCTCGTGGCTGAGTGGACGGCGGGCAGAGAGGACAGTTCTGCCAGGAGCTGCAGAGGAAGTCGCTCATCCTGATAAACACCATTTCCTCTAATTTATTTTGTAAAAAAAAAAAAAAAACCCTGACAACAGTAGTGTCGCATAAACATGATCAGGACGTCTGCCATCTACGAGAAAGCCAGAAGTCTTACAGAAGTCGCTCTTACTGAGCGTTGGGAGGGGGCTGCGTCTTTCTGATTTTGCCAATTTATCTAGAAAATATTACAATTTAATCTGTGTTAATAAAATACCAACGGAGTAACAACGCCTGGGGTTTTATGTGTCTGGCTGGCGTCTATTAGCATTTAAATCTGCATCCATTACATTAGTCTCTTAAAATAAACACAAACATTTATGCAAGTGGCAGTTCGAGTTAGCCTTAGTCAGTCTTAAATAATGTCACTCAAGTCGGCGTTTGGACGGAAGCCTGTGAATCATGAGGTATATTTTTGCCGACAGTCTGATAATTTTCAAAGCGATTGGCAACCTGGGAATTTTCCTTCCTTATCACCAGGGCTCAGCTAACTTCACTAAGACTAATCAGGCCGGGGATCATTCATTCAAGGATTGCACGATCATGTTTTTCTTTAGCTGTGACAGCTGCCCCAGCCGCATTAGCAATGCAGATTAGTCAGCCTAATAGGTTAATGCAGAACACGCGAAAATTAGGTTTAATCCCCAGTGAAATAATCTAACATTTTCACATTTCTTGATGTTGGGATAGAGACGTTGCTGGTGACTCAATTAGGTATAATGTAGATCAAAGCAAATTTACCTTCTGGCTGAACCTTCCCAATGGCCGAGACGGGAGAATACAGCGAGGGCCCTTTGCTAATTGGTGAATAGCTGTCAGGAAAATTGCATTAGGAACGTGTAGGCTGTGAGCGGAGCTCTCGGCTGGGACAGACAATTGACAGACTTCGCAAATATTCGCATCTATCGCCTCGCCTGCCTCCGAGGGATGTTGCTGCCTGCCGCTCCGCAGCTCCGTGGGCACTAGCCCATTCATCCTCGCGGATGACGGATACACAGGACCCCCCCACCCCACCCCGCCACACACACACCTTTTTCATGTCCTGCCCGGGAGTGTCGCCCGCACCGTGAGGGGAACCGAGAAGAGAGGGCGTCTAAGGTTTTCATTCCGGCAAACGGTGTATCAAACACCCCTCTCTTCCCATCATTAAGGGAAGGACACAAAAAACGACACGGCCTCCGCTGCCAAATTATTTTTTTGCCTTGACATCTTAATTCTTCATCCTTGTGTGTGGTCAAATCAGTCTACTCTAGGCAACCAATCAAGCAATTATTTCTAAATTATATTTGCCCAACTCATGTTGATTGGCCATTCTTCCCTTATTGGGTTAGCTCATTAATTCCGAGCCACTTGCTTATTATGCCTTTCACATCGTTTTTCTCCCGAGCCTATCTGCTCCGACCAGCCTGCTGATGTTTCGAGATGCCACGGGTGGGGGAGGAGAGCGAGGAGCCATCTAGGCTTTGTCTTCTCCAGCAATTACAATTCACATTGCTGATTAACTTTGATGTGAAAGCTAATGAGATAAGACTAGTTATCAAGGCGGGCCTGGCCGTCCTTCCTCCGACACAGCATTTGCCACCGGTGAGTGACACAAACCTGATGAAGACGTATATCTGACAGCCGCGGAGCCAGGCAGGTTAGGTTCCCCACCAGCCGTGGCTGGGCTGGGCTCTGCCCCCTTCCCGGGCGCTGCCTGCGACGCGTCGGAATTAGCTTAATAATGACAACTCTTCATCTAAATGGACACGTTTACATTAAAATAACTACACGATAAATAGATGGAGGAGATTTTATGCCTTCTTGAGTCTAAACAACAAAGTAGAAACGTGCTCCAGTCGTCACTAAATCATGTTACACCCAGTGCAGAGTGGGTCCCCCTGTCTATGGGCGACCAATGTGGGTTCTCGGAGGGCGGGAAGGCACGGGCCAGGGCGCAGGAGTGATTTACTTTATTAGGAGGGTGTCACTGACGCTGTGAGCGCTTTTCGCCGGCGTAACTTCGGGCCAGGAGACCCACCGAGTGCGTGTGCCGTGTTTCCTGTGTCCATCTGTGTAAATTCTATTTTCTGAACCCTGGCGTGGCGATCCCCGCTTTCTGTCCACGTGTGCATACAGTCCCATTACTCGACACGCGCACCTCATTATCTGAGAAAAGCGCAAAGCTTTCCTCTGAGTATTATGTTCGTGTCTTTTTTCCTAACAAATTAACAAGGAGAGTATAAAATTACACTCCAAATATAAATTTGCTTTGGATACCATTTTTGAAGGTAAACATTAAATACTAGGAAAAAGCACACTTATGAAATTGGTTAAATAAAATGGTTACATGTGAAATTTGAGAAAATTCACATATATATATTCATGTGGCTAAAAGAATTATTCCATGACATCTTCTTCCCCCCCAATCCTTGTTACATTGGCCTTATAAATAAAAAAAAGTCAAATACTGATTTCTTTTATCAAGAGCACAGAATGCCCAATGAATCATTTTTGTCATTTTGATGGGGCAATTCCCCCACACACGAGGAGCATGCATTTTTCCTGGGAGAGTTTAATCGCCCTTCACGTGTGAACATGTGTTCTGTTTTTTGGACATGGACATCAAGGCACACGATTCCCCTCAGATGTTGTGAGAAAAGCCAGTATACAAAAGCACAAAATAAGTTCTGGGCATATTGGTAAAAAACAAAAAAAAAATGGTGATCATTTTTAGCTAAATATGCCTTGATATATTTTTAAGCCAACTGTCCACAAAAATCATTTCCGGTTGTATATTTCGGAATTAAACAAAAAAAAGGAATGCATGACCAGTATCCAGTATCAGCTTTTACCCTCCCACCCTTCGGCCCGGTCTCGGTTCGCCTCCCTCCCCCGCAGCCGCCACGCAAGAAAACCGAACCGAAGCCCGCGCCGAGCCTGCGTGGCGAGGCGGCCCGAGCGCGCCGCGCCTGGCGGCGGGGGTGGGCGGGCAGCGCCGGCCCGGCGCTGGGGAATCGGGTTGGAAAGCTCCTCTCGGGACGGAGGGTAAACCCTGTCCGTTAGGGGCCCCGGAAAGGACTCGCGTGCGCAGCGGCGAGCGGCACAAGGAAGCGGTGACCGCCCCGACGGGCGTGGGGGGCCCCGCCGGACACGGCGCCAGGGGGACCGAGACGCGGCTTCCCGCTCGGACGCGAGCCGCAGAATCCCAGCCCGGCCGGCGCGGGCGCCGCTCGATTCTGATGTTAATTAGGGACGACGCCACCCGCCCGCCGCCCGCGGGCGCCCACGGTGCCGGGCGCGTTCCGGACACGCGCGCCCCGCGTTCCTCCCGCCCGCGCGCTGCCTACGCCCCCGATCGCGGGCGGCGGGCTCCTCCGCCCTGGCCTGTCTCTTTTAATCTAGTTTAATAAATAACCGCAGGCGAGCTGCGGAGTTTATTCATCCCGGAGGGCGCCCTGCGCCGCGTGCTCCCCCCGCGCGGGCGCCGCGGCGGCGCCCGGGGCCCCGAATCCCGGCCGCCAACCTCGTTGCCGGCTCCCGTTTAGAAGGAAAAATGTGTGCTCCGCGTAAAAGCCAAGCGGGGTTGGCGACCCCTCCTCGGGGGCAGCCTGCCGGGGCCCCGCGCTCGGCTCCCGTGCAGGAGCGGAGCTGGGGGTGGGGGTGCAGAAAGAAACAGAAGTCACCACCCCTCGTTTTCTTGAGACGTTAAACACGACCTTCGTGAAAGGAAACCCGAAGGAGAAAGATCTGTCACCGGCGGATTCCGTTCCTAAACCGATGAATCTACTGTGTTAGTGGCAGACTCCGGTTCCCTGATTAAAAACCGAAAGAGGTCTGATGCCCTGTGTCCCGATTTCTTTCCTCTGTGCTGTCAGGATGTGCCCTGACTTCCAGTGTGTGGACCCAGATGCTCACAGGGTAGACTTTCGGCTTCCCTCCCCCACCCCGCCACCCTCTTGCTGCAAACAGCTTTGGACAAGAACCGAGACTGGTTGGTGCTGGGTGGTTTTGTTTTTTTAATCATTTCCCCCCAAAATTCCCTCATCCACGAACATGTTGAGTCCCTTCCCCCGATGGAACACAGTTCTTCAAAAATCAAGTTCTGCCCCACTGAAGTCACGCAGGCGTGGACGCCGGGCTGCCACGGGAAACCACCTCTGTGGCTTGGTCGTAGGACGGAGTTGTAATATTTATCTATCTTTGTAGGCCCGGGAGCGGATTCCGTCTCGAGGTGCCGGCTGGCCTGACGTGCGCGGCTACGCGGTTCCTCCAACACGGATCCTAAAATTTGCTCACTGAGATCCCTTCACGCAAATGACTCGATAATGAAAAAGGGGGGAAAAGGCTTGGTTTGGGTTTATACATATTTCAGTCTTGACTAATGTTTTATTGAAAACAGTTACAGTGCACCTTTTGATTTGGAGTTTAAAGTAAATAATATTTGTACATCTGAAACATACTCAAGACAAATGAAAAGCCTCTAGATGCTTTTGTGTGAGCTGTTGAAGGGCTCTACAAACTTAAAAGGACCACCTCAATTAAGCCCATCTTCATCTGGAAAAAAGTAGCAACGGAAACCTGAATATATTAGATAATACACACTTGCCAAAGAGCATTCTTCCAGCTATTTAGAGAAAAAATTAAAGGGGAATAAAGAAAAGGAGAAAAAAAGAGAAATATTCTTGATAACCAACCCAAAGCTGGCCCGGGAGTCGCTCGATGCTAATTTTGTTTGAAACTGTTCAACTAACTCTGAATACATATCCATATTCAACAAAGACGTAATTAATGGCGGTGCTGCCTTCAGCCTCAAGACATCATAGCAAGCTGAGAAGTACAAAAAGATTTTTATGGGAACTAATTTCAGGACAAAGGGTTGACCTCTCGCATTTCATTAAATAACCAGTGGCAGAAAAAAAGGGAGCAGGGAGACTCCTTCCCGTCATTGCAGGCAGCCAATTTCAAAATGCAAATCGCCGTCCGCAGATGTTGGAGGCTGATACAGATATTTTTAAATATCATTTGTTCAATTTGAGGACATCAGACATTTGAATTTTAAATAAAAATCAAAACCAATTTTGGGATTCATTTTGAGCCGGGAATGAATGTATTCACGGTGCTCCGGAGGTCTTTAGGTTAGCTGTGTTTTCAAGTGTCTAAAACTATTCTTGTAAACCATTAATTTCATAGATTATTTCCAAAACCTTTTAATGGAGAAGCCCCATTAAGATACCCATTATTCCTGATTATCATACCAAGTGCGAAGTGGTGCATTTTGAGCACGGAGTTGAGGAGGATAAGAGTAACCATCCAAAGCGGGCACCTGTGTGGTGGTGGAGGCGGGTGAGCGCGGGCACCGCACTCTACAGTTTGCTCTGGAGGTACCAGAATGATGTCGGTCGGAGAGGTTTGCCTGGACGGGACATCCACTGGGCATGAAAAGGTTTAACGCTCCTTTGAGAACTCTGCCCTTTTCTCTCTCCTTTCTGGCTTCATTATTTTTTCTAGAGCATTTTTCCCCATTTGTCTTGTTACGGAGTTTCCATATTATCTGTCTCATCCACTTTTAAATAGAATATAAACTTCAAGAGAGCACATATGTGTAGCTGGTCTGGTCCTGTGTTCTAGTCCATCCCTGCCCAGGGACGTAGTCACTTGTGACTATCTAAATTAATCATTATTTTTTGGCTTTTTGAGACAGGGTACTCGGGCTGCCCTTGAACTTGGTATTCTCTGTCCTTAGCCTCCTAAGTGCGATAACGATAGGTGTGCACCACATCTGACTTAGTTATTTAATATTAAAATTAAAAATTCAGTTCATCTTCCTCATCAGCCACATTGCCAATGCCCACTGGCTGCACGCATGGGCTGGGGGCCGCCATGTTGGATGTTGCAGGAAAGGGACCTTCCCATCATCGTAGAGAATTCTGCTGGGCGGGGCTGGACTAGGATCGCCCAGCACTTAGTAGGCACTTAATGAGTACTTGTTGAGATTGAATTTGAAGCCTTGAAAAAGACTGTTTCCATTAATAAGAGAAGTCTGAATCTTTCTTTCCACAGAGCGGGCCTAGGCAAGCCGGGAAAGCGTGTTTCCTCTGAGCTCTCCGCGTGCGGCCCCGGGGTTCTTTCCCACACTGCACCAGGGAAGGGAGACGGTGGCTTTGCTGTGGTTTATGCAGTGCAGGACAGATCTTGCAGTTTGTTTCCCCACCTCTTCCTGTAGAGTTGAGGAAACAGGTTCGGGGAAATGCTGCTTTCCCCATTTTTTGATGGAAAATGAAGGCTCCAGGTGGCTAATGCCCCACCACGCGAGGGTGAGGTCACTGTGGAGGTGCCTTGTCACGGAGCCCACGCCTTCCTGCTCCAGGCAGAGCATCCTTCCCCAGCACAGCCTTTGCTGTGGGTACCCACAGGCATTTTGGGGAGGCACTGAATGAACTTTTCACTGAACTGAATTAAGCAAAAACATTAAAGATAACCAAAACTGACTTCGACGCATCCATTACACGTCGTCAGCGCCGCTGACCGGATGCAGCTTGGCGCTGGACCACCAGTGAGAGTCGCGTATGACGGTTCTGGAAGGCAGAGGACGCTTCCCACGCTGGCACCTGTGGAAGGGGAGGTTGTTAGGTACAATCAGACCCCCGGGGGCGAGGAAACACGCAGAGAATACGTTCTGTGCTGGGATGTGAAGGAAGAGAGGCGGTGCACCTTGTAGCGGGGAGGGCCGTCGATGTACACAAACCTGGACAAGATGGACTCCCGTGAGTCTAGGCGCCAACCGTCCATACCCTGAGACTCACGCTGGGGGGCTGTGTGGCGCCGTGGCTGGGCGTCAGCCTCTCTTCTCTCTGTGTCACTCCAGGTCTCCCACAAGGGTAACGACTCCAAAAAATGAGAAGTCAAACATGGAGCGGGACCTCACGTGTAGATCCAACCCTGAGCTCTTGGGCATCCCATCCCCCCGCTCGGCCCCCGAAGTGGCCCCTCGGAGCCGTGAGGGTACAGACGCAGTAGGTCATTGTCAAAGCTACCAAGAAAGGTTTCCTGTTGCACCCGAGCTCTTGTGAGAACTGGGGATTCACCCTCTGAAGAGTAAATCTCAGCTCAAGGGGACGGCAGGTTTTGAGATGGTTTCTAAGTAAAGAAAGCAGAAAAGCTCAAATATCCTTGACTCATAAAAAGAACAAACTAGAAGGTGGAACCGCCACCCCTTTGCTGAAACTTAGGACCTGTGGCACACCTGATCAGTACCTGATTTCCAGGCTAATTCTGGAGCGAATGATGCCAGCTGAGGGACACTTTGGGTTTCCAGTAAGTGGGAACGATCAGGGGTAGCTCTTTTTCTCTTTGGAAAATACATCCACTAAAAAACAAAATCTTTGTTTTGGCTTTTGACTAAACACCAAGTCAAACATCCTGAGTCATAAAGACAGGTTCTAAGCCAAGATCAAATAGTCCTTCAAGGAAATATAATTTCTTTTTCAAGCTAGAACCAGGGGTGACCTCGACTGTCGTGGGAAACGGCATTTCAAAACCAAGCAATCTCCGGGAGTCGCCGTGTAAGGATCTCAAAGTTTCTATCACTGGGCTAATTTATATTCTACTTCTGCCTCGTGAACTTAGAATAGAACAATGGGAGGAACTTCTGTCCAGGAAAAAAATTGATGAGCAGAATAATTAACATGAAGAGCAACAACAACACAAGGTCCAAACAACATAAACCTGAAAAATGAAAATAAGTAGGTATCAGAGTAGGGTCAACTTCCTCAGCAGCCACTGGAACCCAGTCCAGAAGGGTCACTAAACAGAACTGAAAGAAGCCTGGGCACACACACGTCATTCCACAGTAGGTCACGAACAGGCTGTCCCCTGGGAACAGGTGTGGTCACGGGCCACATCGCCTCCTGTCTGGCAGCAATGTGCCGACACGCTGGCGTCTCAGTCCCCCGCCCTCGCAGGCTCCTCTCCCTCCACCTGTCTTGTTCTTGGCATGTACTACCCACTCAGAGATGACTGGCTGGACTTATTTCTGTTTGTTCTTTGCTGTCCTCCTTCCCTGGTCCTTGGGGGCAGGGATTGTTGTCGTAGCTGGCATGTCCCAAGCACTCTGTCACCCCCTTGTTGAATGAATGAAAGGCGTCATTCCCTGCAGCTCTCCCGCCTGGCTGTGGGTGGTGAGCTGCTCCGTTCCTGGGCCACCCTTATCTCGGCCCTGTGGTGTCCCACCCTCCTCTTTGTGCTGAGATCAGGATAACTTTTGTTTTTTTTTTTTGTTGAGATAACACCTTGCTAAGTCTCTAAGTTGCCCAGCCTGGGCAAGAACTTGTGATCCTCTTGCTCTGCTTCCCAAGGTGCCAGAATTACCGGCCTGCCCCACAGGACCCCGGGTGCAACTTTTGTTTCTCTCTGAGAACAGGAAAACTCTCCAAGTTCCATCTCCGAGTCCTCCCGCCACTGTCACGACTGTTGGTTCCCCTCCCTTCCGTCCTGTCCACAGGGGCAATGTCTCTGAATATGGCTTCTGATTTAGAAAGTACCTGATTCCTCTTTAGGGTCCGGAAAAACCTCCTGGAATTCAAGTAAAGAATTTTGGGGCTAATACTCTGGACTGCACTGCCACGTCATTGGCTTCAGGCCAGCGGCACACTCCCTGTGGTGTGGACCAAGCTCAGTGTTGCGCCTTTGGCTTTCGAGGGTGACGTGCTCGTCTGACTCCGTGGACCGCTCATGGCTACCCCCCCTCCCGCTGCCACCACCACTTCCCGTGCATGTCCCCAGGCAGTTCCCTTCCTTGCTGCCTTCCCTCAGTGCTCTGTGACAGCCCGCAAGGCCGTGGGTTCCTTGGGGACAATGTGGTTGTCGCACCCCTGCTCGGTCTCCCGAGCTGCCCAAAGCCCTTCCTTGGGCTCTCAGCAGGCCAAGCCAGGCTAAAATGCACAGCAGGCCGACCAGTGCCTAGAGATGACTCTGTGACCTCCACGCGAGGCGACCTGTACGTGCCGCCTCTCCTTCCCTCAAGCCACCGTGGTGACTAGAGACAGCACTGTCAGCAGGTGCGGGAACAGCTCTTCGCGGGGCCATTGGCGTGTTAGGTGAGGCCGCCAGTGAGGAGCGGTGCTGTCCTCTGCCAGGACATTCTGATGGTGGCAGTTCAGTCTGGAGGAGGGAGAGGTGGGTGTGGATCGTCAGAATTACTACGTCCTCCAGCCCACCTCTGGAGCTCTGGGCTCCTTCGCCACGAGGCACACCCACAGGTGAGCCGTAACATGCGTACAGGCTGTTTTCATCCACCGACATCCGAGTGAACGCAGGGTGCGTCTCGAGCTGAATTCGTTTACAGAGATGCTCTTTGGCCTTCCAGAGCATGTAGCTTGGGACTTCGATGGGACTTCCCAGGTGTCAGCTGGTGGTGGAGCCCAAGGACACCTCTGACCAGTGGTAATCAGAGGAGCCCAGGAGGGTCACGTGCAGTTATACAAAGCAATGCGTTGTCAGTGCTGCCCATCTGCGCACCTGTAGATGCCTCTCTCCTGCAAAGAGATGTTTTCCGTGTAGGCCCGTTACAAGTGAGCCCCACAGAGAGCTGAGCCCGACAGTTCCCTTTCAGGTCTCCAAAGGAAGGGTTCATGTTAGCAACACAAATTCCCTTGTTTCTAGAAAAAAAAATATTTTAAGCCTATTCAGCCAGCTCCTTAATTGGTCTACCTGGCCTTATCATCCACTAAGGACGCAGTTCTCTGGTTGCCTCCCGCCAAGCCAGGCCTCACCAAGAGTGGTGACTGGCCCGGGGCAGCCATGCTTGCCCGCTCGCCACCTCTGTCGCATGGCATCGGCTCCTGCAGATGTCTTGGGGCAAAATAAATGACTTCCAGATGTGAAGAGAAGAACTGGATGCATTCATGCAGAAGTGAAGGGAGCATTGTTGGCCCTATGGTAGGCTCTCCTGGAAGGTATCAATGGACAGCAAATTCATTCTTAATATATCCCAGGAAATCTAAAATGGAATGTATCGCCTAGTAAATAATTTCCTATTTTCCATGCTGAGAAACCCAAACCCAATTTCTTGTTAAGCAGTGAGGCTGACACTTTCCACAAAGCATGTCTGCTGCTTACCCACAAGTCTGATTTGGCTGCCCATCACTCCAATTTGAATTTCAAAACAAATGCAAAGGTTTACAAGAATCACTTGATATGAATGTCATAAACCGATATTCCCTGTTGAGGCCGGCTCCCATCTCTAGGGAAGGTCTGTCACCTCCTTGAAAATACTTTCAAAGTGGAAACCCAGGTTCCTACCATCTCTGGGGTCCTAGAAGATACAATTTTCAGCGTTCAGAGGCAGAGGACGGACTCTTTTCCCTTCTCTACGTCTTCCCATCTGCAATTTCCCCTTGGAGATGTGTGTGAAGCGGTGGGTGACGGTAGTGGGTGTTTGCGTGTGTGAGTCATGAGGGCTGCCCTGAAACGGCACAGAGCAAGAATGAGCCAGATGCCCTCCTGACTTTCCTGTCCTCAGCACGGCCATCTGTGAGCCCTCAGCCCGGGATGCAGTCCCCTGTCCCGAGGCCCACGAGATGGTTAGTCTGTGTCTAAAACAGAATCTCTTATATGCATTTAGTGACTTTCCCCCTAAGTCCAAGGCATAGAAAAGACAGGTGCTGTGATTTTGCACCTGAAACTTGCCTTAGGGTAAACTTTCTCAATTAACAGTGAGGCATCAGCAGAATTCTTCGTGCACATGTCCAGAGGATGGGATTATATTTCAAGTCAAATTTCTCGTGTCTAAAACGAGGCTGTCTGGAGTTCCCTCGGAAGGTTGGGCTCCATGATGTGCCAGGTATCAGTGTTGATTTTTCTCGTTTTCCATGAGAATAAGCGCAGGTGTCTGAGGGAAAACGCAGACGTGAACCTTCCGCTCCGCCCCCGCCTTTTACTCTTCTCCTTGGACATGGCCTTGACCACGACCTGCTCACTCTCTGTGTCCATCCTCCCATGGGTATGAAACTCACTATGTGGGATTTTCCTGTGTTCACGGATGCACCTATAGAGTCTAATGTGGCTCTTGGTCTGTTGTGGGTATGTCCCTCCCTCTGCGGAGTGAGTGAATTGGTGCAGTTGTGACCCCTTCCCGTGAAGGACAGGAAAGCCCAGGTGCTTTTTGATAGGATCGCCTAACGGCGACCCCGTTGGCACACACACATCACCAAACGATGTGGAACCACTGCCCAAACTGTGTGTGTGTGTGTGTGTGAGTGGGGGCGGGACCATGTGATTATTCGGCTGTATAATTACACAGGCTGGAGAAGAAATGGACATCTTTTAACAAAGGAAATAAGCAGAAGTGGCAGAAGCGTGGGAGCTACGAATCAGGTGGTTCGTATGTTGACACCCATACCAATCAATGTTCTTTAAAACCACTTTGGCTCCTTTAAGCCACCTTTAACTGTCCTGAAATCAATTCCCATCACATCTTTAAGGCCCTTTACAGCCAAGCTCAGCACCCTCCTTTCCGTCAGCTGTTGACTTTCCAAGTGTCCCAGGCAGCTGTGTGTCTGTCTGAGGTTCCCTGCGATGGCTGGCCAAACCCAGCTTTCTTGAGCCTGCCCACTTCCACAGGGCACCCCACAAAGCTAGCTCTCTGTGGAGGCCTGTGGTTCCGGCGCTCTGCCAGCCTGAGGCAGGCTCACAGCGACTCAGGAAGCCTCTTTAAAACCATGTCACGCTCGTGTGACAACTGCGCCTCTGTGCTTATTTGAACTGTCCCTCCCAATTAGCAGTAATAAGTGACTGTGTAAAGAAGAGCAAACACGACGCCCTCGTTAGTCCCCGCCAGCTCCCCCTCTGAGCTGGCCTTCCCTGCCCGGTGCCAGCCAGCCCAGCAAATCCCCGGGGCCCACCTCCTCCGCTAGCGGCCGGAGACGGCCAAACACGCCCCGCTCCCGGGGAACAAGGACCGGCAAAAGGCAAGTTAATGACAACCCATTTGAAGAGTTTGCTGGAAATTATTGTGTTCTGCCCATCCACCGAAAAATTGATTGCTCCCAGGGTGGGGGGGGGGGATCCTAATCAATAGACTCCAGCAAAATGATCAAAAGGCATGCGCCGGGCCCATTTGTTTTATCCATTTACCCTTCCTGGCCGCCCCCTTTTCCACTGCGTCCCTCGGCCCCTTCTCTATCCAAACACATTTTTTAAAGAAATGAGATACAATTTACAGGGCTGAGGCTGTGCGGCCTTTCCAGATGAAGCGCTAATGGCAGTCCGGTGATGGCTGCGGGTTCTGTGTCCCCCTTCGGCCCCAGCTCTCGCGGGCATGGTGCCTGGGTGAGGGAGGCGGCTAGTTCCTCGCAAGGTGAAGGCATGGGGGGCTTTGGGCTCTGAAGCCCAGCTCCGCGGGGTCTGCCCTCGTCTCCCTGAGCTGCCTGCAGAAAGGTCGCAGAAGTGACATTCCCTGTGCACTAGGAGACCCCAGGTGGGTGCCTTGTCCCCACGTCTTTGCGCTGCCCTGGCTCTTGGGGCCTCCCTAGCGTCTCGGGGTCCCACGTTCTTCCACAGGAAGTGAGGACCACCATAACAGATTCTGACTGTGATGTCCCACCCCACTCCTCTCCAGAACACAGCGGAGGATGGCTAACTTTGCTTCAGAATAAAAAAAAGTCTCACCTCCTTTGCCCAGAACCAGGACTCAGCAGGAGCCATTGCCCCATCCTGGGTCCATACTGTCCCCTCTGCCTGGCAGGCGCTGTCCCCAGGTCTCCACCCCGCAGGACCTTACCAGTCTTTTAAGCTCAACTCAAACACCACATTGGTGGCTTCTCCGGTGGTCCTACGCATTTGTGTGTCTCCCCTCCCCATCCCATCTATGCCCTCCCCGAATAGACACAGATGGCGGCTCAGCCGGCGGCCACGTTGCTAAACACAGAGCACCCTGTCTAACGCGTCTAAGGCTTCTTACCGGTCCTCGGGTCCCCTCTAGTTGCCCCCCTTTTTTGAGACAGGGTCTCACTGCAGTCTAGGCTGGTCCTGAATTCACTGTGGAGCCCAGGCTGGTCTTGGACTCGCTGCAATCCTCCTGTATCAGCCTCCTGAGTGCTGGGATTACAGGTGTGTGCCACCATGCCCGGCTTATGTGGTGCTGGGGAGTTGAACTCAGGGCCTTGTGTTTGCTAGGCAAGTGTTCTAACCACCGCGCTACTCCCCAGCCCTTCCTCAGATTTCCTTTCTCTTCCAACCATCTTGATGCCTCAACACAGCCCAAAGATGTCACAGCATCTCCTACTGCACCCAGGCTCTGCTGCCTGCCCATCTCCGGGCTGGGGATGCGGGCGTAGGAGCCTGTCACACTTTGGGGTCAGGAGTCTTGTAGCATTTTTCTTTTCATCTGGTAGGAATGGAGGAATGTTTCCATCAGTTCAAACAGTGCATGGACCTGATTTTAAAGAGAAAAAAATTCATGTAAGTCCCCAGTAATAACTTATTTTTATTATGATAAAGCTGTTACTTAGACACAAATGCTTATTAACTACTAGGACTATTATTTTATGCACATATGAAACATTTTGCAAAATTGAAGTTAAATGAAGAAAACCTCAAAACAGCTCTCCAAAGCTAAGAATATTCCAACTGTCAAGGGTCACTTAACATCAAGGATTGTCTTAGGAACTGCCAGCCTCTGTTCACAGCATCAGGGGCTACTGGCACCTCTTGCATTTTCAGCATACTTGCCGCAGTCTGAACCCCAGGATGCCTGGCTCCTCTCTCTGCCCTTTGCTTCCCCGTTGGAATGGCTGCTGAGCCTTCACTAGTCTAGCCATGATACATACGTGTGTGTCTGTTGGGCCGTGGGATGGAGGCCAGCTTAGAAGACCAAGAGGGAACCAACCAGATCGCTGAGGGGGCTGGTGCTTTAGGACTCCTCTCTGGGCTTCAAGGGCATTTCTTTATACTCTGCTCACCTGCCCTTGGGCAGGGACTCAGCAGGCCCTGTTTCTGCCTTACATGCTACTCCCTTCTGCGTGCGGACAGCTAGGTGCTTGGGGGAGCTGCTTCCTGTGCCTGGTCACTTCCTGCTCTGAACAGCTTCTCCCCAGCCTCACTTCCCCTCCATGGCCGCACCCCTGGGCCTCACTGCCTCTGCCGGGAGACACCTGCCCGAACAGGTCCCCAGTTCAGCTCTGTGGGGTCCCTGCTTCACACTTCCAAGTCCCAGCAGTCCCAACCTCTTGCTTTTGGATAAAGATCCTAGCCGAGGTAGCTGCCTCCCGTGTGATGCAGGCCCCAAAGGGAGGGAGTGAGCCAGGGGTCCCCAAGGGTGAGAAGTGGGGCAGAGGCCAGCGGGGTGGGGACCACCAGGAGGACTGTTGCTGCTTTGCTTCTGTATACCTGCGCCACTCCCACAACCCCCCACAGTGTTAAATGGAAAGTAAGGACTCTATAAAACGCCTTCAAGACTGCTGCTCAGCGCTGCTCTGGTCTGGCAGCCTCCCGCCCTAGTCAGCCGCTGGCTAATAAGCCTCTCCATTTCAAAAGATGGTGTGTGTCCGTGGCATTTTTATCTGGTACCCCATTACACCTGCAGTTGCCGCGTCTGTGATTCTTTGAGGGCCACATTGAACCCTTCAGTTGCAAAATTAACAGCTGTTGACATTAGGTTCTCTCTATGTTGAAAAAAACAGATGAAATTTCTACCTTTGATTGCTACTGAGGCCATTGGGATGGCTTGGGCCGGATACAGACATAGGCAGTAGAAATGGAGTCCAGGGGACAGATCGGAAAGCTTGGCGGTAGGATGACTAGTAAAGCAGTCAAAGAAATTAGAGGCTAGAAGAGCAGGACTTATGCCATCTGGAATAGAAATGGAGGTTCTGGACACAGGTCGTGGAGGTCAGCATTTGATCGTGCTGTGCTAGTCACTTTCCTGTTGATGGGACAAAGTATCTGGTGCCCGAAACTTAGAGGAGAAGGGGTTTATGTGGCTCAGCTTCGTTGGTCAAAGGAGGATCCCAGCAGAGCCTAAATATGATCATCAGCAAGAGAATTTGCAGTGAAAGTTTACTGACCCATGACCCCATACCTGGCTAAGAGGCCCAGGCATAAGGCCAGGTGTAAAGCATAGGGACCAAGGGCATAAGAAGTGGGTAAGAGGATAGGAAGAGGGGCAAAGGACAGAAAGGGGTAGAAAGGCCGACTATGGGGTGAACAGGACTTTTGTGTAGTGTGGCAGAATAAGCCAGCATGAGGGTCAGGGGTTGGGCAGGAGAGCAAAACAGCTGCCTGAGAGGCTGGAGAGCAGGTGGGAGGGTTACGGGCTAAGGGAGACGGGTCTCCACGGGGAGGCAGGGCTGTCGTCTTCAGTTGGCCAAGTGCTGGGATCTGCAAAGGTGTGTTGGGGCTGGAGAAGTCAGGCGGCTTGGCTGGGAAGGGATGAGGGCACAATTGTCTGTAACCCGAGGTCATACACAGAAAGTCAAGCGTGTGTGTGTTTGGGGGGGGTGGTAGGTGGGGGAATGGCTGAGTTAAGCACAGGAGCTACAGCACAGGAATCCCACAGTTTCAGTCCAGGATTAGCTGATCCGAGGTGGAAGCAGCATGGTGGAAGGGCGTTGTGGGGAGCAGCTGCTCTCCCCTGGCAGCTAGGAAGCGGAGAAAGCGAGGGGGTGAGAAATACCTTCCAAGTCCCACGCTCAGTGACCTGCCTCTTCTACCAAGCCTACCTTCTAAGAACATTCAGCCATGAACCTAACCACAGATGGACCTGCTGATGAGCACAGTGACCCTGCGATCCAGTCACACTCGGAAGTCCCCACTTCTTAACATGTGAGCACCTGGGGGACATTTCACATCTCAACCATAAACGACGTCCTTGGCCGCTGGCATTTACCACCCCTTCTCCAGCAAGTAGCTAATTATTTTTGTGTGCATGCCTGTTTTCAATCTTCCTGAGGACAACACAGTGGTCTTTTCAGAAGGACAAGGGTCTGTCATCAGCCAGACACTACCACCCTTCCCCTCGGCCTTTGGGATTAGCTGAGGGGTCTGCAGGGTAGACTAGACTGGTCCAATCAAATTAAAGCTGGGTACTGGTTTTTGGTGGAAAAGATTCACTAATGCCATATAAGAATCAACACGTAGTTCTGGTCCACAGGATGAATCTGCCAGGAATGAAGTCAGTGCTGAGGGGACAGAGGTAGGAAATGAGGATACTGGATGCAAGTCCTGAGCTGTTATATCCCAGTGCTCTGAGGCAGGAGGAGCCCAAGTTTGAGTCCTACCTGGGTGTCTTGTGGCTTAGCAATACTTTGTCTCAAAATGGAGATAAAAAACATTAACTGGGATGTAGCTCAATGTGAAGGCCCTGGCTTCAATTCTCTGTACCTCTCTCTCTCTCTCTCTCTCTCTCTCTCTCTCTCTCTCTCTCACACACACACACACACACACACACAGAAAGACAACTGCTTACCTCAGTCACAGACATGAGAACTCCCTGTGGTGCCTGGGCCACTCCCGGGCCCCAGGCCCAGCTGGATCAGAGGTCCCCGTGCCCCACGATGAGGAGCGAGCGTGTGTATGGCTCTGCCTCCCTTCCTTTGTGTCCAGATCTGAACCTCCCATACAACCAAACTGTCTTTCTTTCAATGGCCTTGGAAACCACTTACAGGTAAAGCCCTCCTTACATAGACATTAAAAGCATGTCCAGCCTGCAATTCAACAAGACACACATAACAGGTGCTTGATGCATGTTTGCTGTTGGTAATAAAAAGACAAGATGTGGGGAGAAGTGATATCGTGGTGGGAGACGTCGCATCCCCCTCTCCGTCCCTGCTGCCTGGAAAGCAATTTTGCTCATGAAGATGTTTCCAGAAAAACTGGCTGGTGCAAGCCTGCCCTCTCTGTTTAATCACAGGAGGATTCAAGAAGGAGTTCCAAAGTTCCTGTTTGAAAACGCATCGCCTCCCCTCCTCCTGGGCTGGGTAGCACCCTCACTCCTTGACGCAGTGCTTATGTTCTTGTTCCTTCTACGGAAAGACTACTGCGGGGGGTTCCGAGGCGTAGCAGGCATCTCGCTGATATGAAGACAATTCTGAGTGGTTTTCTGATCTTTTCAACGTGGACCTTTTCATCAAAGACGACTGAAAGGATTTTAATTTATGAAGAGGAAAGTTTTCAAAGATCTTACATCTGCATACTCCTGTTTTACCCCCTTTCCTTGTTAAATATTTGGCGAACCCAGAAAGTTCTTTGTGATGGCAAAGATGGCCTGTGCCATATATACCCAGCCAGTGACCTATGTCTATGAACATTTCTGCAAAGATGCTGCCTCTGGATTCACTTGAAGTTTAGCCTGTTCACCCCCCTGTAAGTTCTCCACTCCTGGAATTATGGGACCTTACAACCCAAAAAGCAATTTATAGAAACATGAATGAGGTATTTTGCTACGATCCATCTCTCACCCAGATGTGAGGGGTCCAGTTAGGACTCTTTATTTTTCTGGAATGATAAGCAAATTCCAAGGGATGGGATGATCCTCCTTGGCCTGGATGTGCCATCCTAGAGCTGCAGGTGGCACGCTCACCCAAGAACCGGGGCGAGCCTCGGGCCCAACCTCTGGCTTCTCTCAAGCGCCTCCTCACCCAGGGTCCACACCAGGCCTCCTGTCTTGTCCTTGCGTTGGTACACAGGCAGAACAGCCATTCCTCCTCTGTAGGTTACTTGGCAACAATTACCCACCTGCTCTCTATCTCAGGTCTTGTTTCTCAGAACGTCTACTAGCCAGCCTTCCCTGTCACTGAGACACGATGCCCAACACCCACAACTTAAGGCTTAATTTGGCTCACGACTTCAGTGCAGCTACATCAAGCACGTCAATGCCAAGTCTAGTGTCGATGGACGTAACCTTCTTGCAAGAAGAAAAGGCGAGTCTCACATGAAGGTAATACAACTATCACAACAGTATCTGCGTCCATGCTAGATGGCGTCACCCTATATGGATGGGTTTGTGCCATCTTAGTAGTCTCGTCGTCCTGCGCAATCTCCAGTGTGAGGTATATATGTTGAAATGCTGGTAACCAAACACAGGTCACTGACATGACAGAGGTAAGACACACATTCAAGAATGAGCAAAGGTGTGAGAACACACGGCGCCTCCGAAGGTGTCACATCCTACTGAGGCAGGTGGCAAAGCACGTATTCCCACTTTGAGGCCAGGGAGGAGGGGCAAGGCAATCAGAGATGGCTTCTGTAAGCCATAGTGTTTGTTACGATCTAGATCTCAAATGTCCCCCGAAAGTCTCACGTTCAGAGGTGGGACCTGGTTGGAGGAAGTGTGTCACTGGGGATGTGACTTGGAAGGCTGTGTTCTCGCCCCCCAGTTCCATCTTTCTCTCCCTGCTACCTGACTGGGGCGATGGGGTGAGCAGTTTCCTCTTCCAGGCCCTTCCACCGTTGCCTTTCCTGGATCCTGCTGGCTGTGCGTGGACTAAGCGCTCTGACACTGTGAGCTAGAATAAACCTCTCTTCCTGCAAGTGGTGGGTGTCAGGTATTGGGTCCAGCGATGGGACAGTGGCCAAGACAACATGTAAGCGTAACTTGAGGAATAGGCAGAACTGTCTGATGTCTCAATAGTGCGAGAGAACAACGAGGATGCTCATGGGGCTTTCCTCAGAGACGAGACAGAAGTCCTGACTTGAGTGAAATACAGTATATTGTTAAGGAGATGAGGACTGAGGGCTGTTGGTGGGTGGAGCCATGCTTTCAGTAGGCACTTTTGAATTACCCAGGAGCAGCTAAGGATCTGGCACATTGCATAACTGTGGGGTGGAATTCAGATGCTCCTCGGCTGATGACACGATGGAGTCCCTAAACCCGCTGGGCATGGAAAATGTCCTAAGTGTAAAAGGCATTTAATACTGCCAACCTACCAACATCCTAGCCTAAGCAGCACAGCGTACCATGGAGTGCCAACTGTCCCCCCTCTGACCTGCAGCTCCTGCCTGCATGTTGATAGCATCAGCACGGATCCGAACTCGCAGCTCAGAATGTTGCTTCTCCACAATTCATGTTGCTGTCACGCCAATATAGAGTTGAGAAATCCTAAGACGATGCTGCGGCTGTCCTGGAACATTGGACTGGTGACAGTGGCCGGGTTGGAGGACCTTATTGTGAAAGCAGGCAGTTGAAGACGGGAAAACCAGGGTTGGCTACTACCACAGCCAAGCCCCAGCCAAAACTCACACACACATATAAGAATGAACAAAATTTTACTTGGGTAGAAAATTGAGAGTCACCAAGATGAAGGTGGTTCTCCAGCCGTGGCTCAAAGGCCAAATTCAGAGGGTCACACGTGTGATCTTCATTTTTATGAAGGTTGTACTGGTGGTGCAAAGAATTTGGTCACATAATTTATGATGTACTAAAGTCTCAGAGTTGTTTAGGAGGGTCACAAGCGTCCCTGACCCTGGAGTTAGGGGCTATTCTCTGCCCCCATATGCCTATCCTCCTCCATGTCCCGCAGCTTCTCCGGCTGTGTCCTTACAGCAAATGCACCGGAAGGGTCATGCGCAGTTCTGTCTCATGTTCTCCAAGGTATACTGGTGTGTCCTGCCAAAGCACAGCCTGGTAGAATTTCTGGTTGAGCACAAACAATTCAGTCCTAGGACGCAGCTGTGTGCCACCTGGGGATTTATGCAGACAGGCAGATCTGAGAGAACTCCGGCAGTGCCTGGGTGGTATAACTTTCAGATGGTTTTCTGTGAATATTGTTTCTTTTAATCAAGCCCTTGATAAAATATTGGGTGGCAGGAGGTCAAGGTTCCCTGGCATTGTTAGAATGTAGCTATTCACAGCGCTGAGGGAACGTGGGCTTCAGCAGCCCAGCCAGCGGTGAGCGGGCTGTTGTTGGTCTGCTGCGAGGCGGTCGCATGAATCTGGCAAGGACAGCTGCCGCTGTGGCGATGGTGCTGTGTGTCACATCACACGGCCAGCGGCCTAAAGCAAGGAATTCGGATTCTCAGCAGCTGCATTCCACTGGCTTTGGCTTTGAGCGGCAGCAGGCGTCTGGCTCTTCCCGCTCTCTCCTCCTGATGGAGGGCTGGATTGGTGGTCCAAGCTCTCCTCACGTCGTTGGCAGAAACACAAGCAGACAGGAACCACTGCGCGAGGCCATCCGCTCTCTTGATTTGTGTCATGTCCCTTAATCTCTGTTGGCCAGACCACGTCACATGGCCCTGTTCTGTGGGGCGGGAGGTATCCACCGTGCACTGCGCGAGAGGAGGCAATCATATCCACCCTGAGCAGGAATCCAAATCGTCGCATTCTCCTTAAGATGCGATCCACTCACACTGAGGAGAGAGGCTGTACCACGTGGGGGAGAGAAAGTGGACTGACCAGACCCCCCTGCTCCTCTGGAGGGGGATGCAGGATTCTATAACCATTTTGGAAAACAGTTGAGCAATTAAAAAGTTTGAACATATAGCCAGCTCTCTACTTTTAGAAATTTACCCAAAAGAAAAAGAAATATGTATGCGTCTGTCTGTCTGTCGATCCTACCTATCATCTCCTTATGAACACTGGTACTCCAATATCCCTAGCAAATGTACTCCTAATAGCCCCAAGAGGAAAGAATTCATTGTCTGTCAACAGGAGAATGAATCACCAAGTTGTGCTTTGTTCATGCAAAATATTCAATATTCAGCAAGAAGAGAAATAAACTATGGTTATACACAACAAAATGGGTAAATCTCAAAGTGCCACATCAGGCCAAAGGCGGTAGATACTGAAGAATTTTTACTCTATGAACACCTCAATATCAAGCTCAGGAGCAGAGAAAATTAATCTCTGCAGTAGAAATTAGACTGGTGGCTGTCTTCACTGAACAAGGGTTGAAGATTTTATTTCTTCTTGGTCGAGAGATAGAAGATGACTTCTTATTCTTCATCCACTGCTTAAGAATAAAACCCTCCTTTGAAATAGGAGTGAAAGGGTAGAACTTAATTCCCACAAGACTGAGTGACAGATTTGTTTCATTGTGCACTTTTCATTAAACCGATTAGAAAGTCACAAAACACCAAGTAGAATTTCTTCACTATTGAGCACACACACCTCCATAAAACATCTCTTATAAGACTTAATATATGCTGAAAAATGATAAAAAGTTAGTATCTTCTAATTTCAATTTATTTTCCAAAAAAATACAAAAACATACAAGTGCTCTCATAATAATTCTGTTTTCAAAATTCAACTCCTAAGCATTGCGTCTCCTTCGAAGTACAAAGTCTGTCTGAATAATGTGGCAAATCCTTTCCAGGAGACATTATAAACCTTTGTTTTGTCTTAAAAGGTCACCTCCAAAGCAGAAGCAGCAGAGAAAACATGAGCCTTATAACTTAAATATATTTAGACACACATGAACCAGAAAGGCAGCTCACACTGGCTTTCTTAAGAGTTGGGCAGAGATAATTCTGGACATTTGCAGAACAAAGCCACCAGCCATGAAAGTAAAAGAGAATCTATTTTAAAGAGGATTTTGATGGTAAAAATAGACGCACGCTGAAAACTCAGGTCAAACAAAATTTCCATTTCTCCAGATCAATTGCATTTCATTCCCTCACTGCAGCCCAATAATCGCCCTCTAGAGACCCTCCTAAACCCAGAGCTAATGCTTGCCAAAATATTTGACCCATGGGGAGAGGGAGGAGGGACCACTGGCTGACACTGTTTGCTCTGGAACTTTCCCCTTCAATCACTCTGAGTGCCCGACACTCACAAGGCAGAGATTCAGTGGGAGGGAAATTCTTCCGAAAAAGAAAACATCCAAGCTATCTTTGGCTATTGGTCTTCGTCCCGTAAAACATGAAGTGTCTTCGGCTTCAAGATGTGGAGATCTTGGGAGACCTGAAAGATGACATTCGAGGAAACAGGGAAGAAAAACTGAAATACCTTCCCTGGAAACACATGAGTACAACAGAAGGGGAAGCTGGTGTTAACGGTTTGGGTCTTGAATGCCCCCCAGAGTCTTGTGAGCTCAAGGCTTGCTCCCCAGTTGGTGTTGCTGCCGGGGTGTAGGGACCGTTAGGAGGCAGGGCCGGGTGGGGGAAGCTGAATCACTGGAGGTGTGCCCAGGAAGGGGATATTGAAGCTCTGGTCCCTTCCTGGCTCTCTCTTTGCTCCTTACCACGGTAAGATGAGAGCCTCTTCCACCACCGCCACGATGGGCCGCCTTGCCAAAGGCCCAAAGCGACAGAGCCAGGCACCGGTGGGCCGAAACCTCTGGAACTGTGAACTCAGATCGGTCTTTCTTCCTTCAGGCTGTTTACCTTTGGCACTGTGTCGCTCTGAGGAGAAGCCGACTAACCCCCCCCACCCCACCCCCTCCCGCCCCCGGTGCAGGCGCAGGTGCTCTCCAGGCAAGCCGCTTGGGGCAGCCTTCCCTCAGTGAACTGCCATGTTCGGCCCAGTGGTTCTGCTCCGCGGTTCCCATTCCTCATGGACCTTTCAGGCATGTCACTGTCCAGCTTGTCTCCCAGGGAGCTGGCCTTCTCGGGGGTTCTACACCACCACGTACTTCCTCTTTGCTTTTGACAGATAAAGTGATGCATAGATTGTGTCCGTCCAGCTATTGTTATCCAACTACGGCCACACGGATTGTGCGGTTGGTGGCCCAGAGCTGGTGACACACATGTAACTTCCCTTCTGAGACGCATCTCCGGCCTTCAGCTCTCCTAGTCCTTTAAGGCTTGGCTCTAAGGCTGTCCCCGCTGAGGAGCTGGATTTATCATTTACAAATGGTGGGCTTTTTTTGTTGTTTCCTTTGTGGTACTGGGGACCAAGCCAGTTTATTTTTATTTTTTTATTCTCTCGAGGTTGTTAGGTCTCCCAGGCTGGGCCCGAAGTTAGGACCCCGTTGCCTCAGGCTCTCTGAGTACTGGAATGACAGGCCTGTGCCACTGGGCTTGGCTACAAACAGTATGACAACCTGTTCTGAGGTGTTTGTAAGACATTTTCTTTGGTACTTAAAAAAAAAAATCTTTGGTCATTGTATTAAGTAAAAATATATGTAAGGAAAAGAACACATGGCCTTACCCAGCCTGATGAGTTGTACAAAGCGGAGGCTCCGGGGATCTAGCATTCAGGCCACGGAACAGGGCACAGCCGTCCTCAGGGCTGGCCTGATGGCCCCAGCCCCGCGTCAGCCCCGTCAAGGGTGACGGCGCTCCTGGCCCACTTTTGAACATTGGATGGACACACACGGTGCATGCTCCTTGGCTGCCAGCATCTGTCCCTCAGTATCATGTTCGGAAAGTCACCCGCGTGGCCTTGAGCGATGCCACCCTCTGCACTTGTCCTTGCGGTTGGGCGTCTTGCAGAGTAGTGCTGTTGTGGTGAACAGCAGGGAAGGCCTTCCGGTGAGCACAGGGCCTTTTTCTGAAAAGGATATCTTGATTTTTTTTTTCAGTATTGGGAGTTGAGTTCAGGCCCTTTGCGCTGAGCTTCACCTCAAGCCCATTTTCATTTTTAAGTTTGAGACAGGGTCTCCCTAAGTCACCAGGTTGCCCAGGTTGGGCTGGATTGAGCTTACCATCCTCCTGCCTCAGAAAGCTGGGATTGGAGGTCTGCAGGCGCCTTCTGCTAGCTGAGCAATTGGATGTTTTGCTACCTTGCCTCATGCCTCCGTTTCCCCAACTCTAACAGGTGCTCACAGCAGTTCTCAGCGATTCCGTGGGGTGTGTCAGTGCCAGAGGACACTTGGCTGGCAGGCTGGACACTTAGCACTGGTGGAGAGCTCCTGGCACCGTCACTACGCTGCCACCCTGGCCTGTGTGTATCTGGGTCCGGCAAGAGGGAAGCACCTCGGGGCACACTGTCTCTCGGACTCTGCCTGGCACCTGAGAGCCTGCCCACGTGGGTGCCAGCCCACAAGCAGCCCTGAGTTCACGCTGCCCAGGGTCACATCTGGGGCTCCGCCTCCCCACCTGTGCTCCCACTCCTCCTCTCCCGTGGCCTCCACTTTGAACCCCTCTAATGTTCTCCTAAGTCCTTACCCACTGGGGCTGTTCTTACCCTGCACAGAATACAGATTCTTTCCTGCACGGCACCATTAGCGGGAAGAAACTGAATCTGTGATAACTGCCGGCTCCCCCGGCACAGCTGCCTCCACCCGGGGTCCCGATGCGGCCCGACAGGAGGCAACAGTTCACAAAATATAGTTTTATTTGAATAAGATCAGTCCACATGGGATTAATTAAATACATCCACGGTGAGGAAAGGATGCATGTGGGTGGATCTGCTCGGCCGCCTCTCCTATCGCAGCTCTGGAAGGTTTAGCTTCTGCTGCTTTTGTCCCCGTGGGATTAAGGAGGAGGAGGTTGGACCGGGTTATTAAAAGAAAAAAGAGCATGCCTGGTGACCTAATTCCCTTCTGCGTCTTTGTCATGTCCCAGGAGGTACAGATCCCCAGATGGGACAGCAATGCAAATGAGTTCTACTGGAGACTAAACCATTTGGGACAAAAAAAGAGAAAGAAACTTGACTTTGTCCTACAATCTCACTGTGACTAATAATGTTCCTATTTTTAAAAAATGACATTCTATTACGGGATTTTATTTCCTGTCCCGGCGGACAGCCATCCAAGCATTGCAATTCAGAATCCACATACTGTATTAGGACATACAGTAACTACGGTTCTCGGAGGATTTGAGCAAATGTCAGAAAAACCAAAGCGTCGAGTCAAATTTATTAGTTAGCGCTGCTCCCTCACAGTTTTACACGGACGCTGATAAGGCCACTAGGGACTCCCTTTCACCGCGAAGTGATTTAGAGGCCCCCACAGAAATTTCCTTGTCTGCGCCATCTCGCTAAGGAGCGCACCACCCCCAACAGCAAACTGTGTGAAAATGCCACGTTAGTTATTTACTCTTTCCATGGGACGTATTTTTCATTAAATGCCGTGTTTTCTGGAAGATCCACAGACAGAGGGATATCTCATGAAGTCTGTCAAGGCCAACGAGGGCAACGTAAATACAATTTCAAAATTTCAGCATGAAACCAGGCTTGATCCAATCCCGGCTCACGAAACCAGTGTACCCCAAGAACCCTGGGGAAGTTCTAGCTAGTGAATAGAAAGGCTGGCCTTCACTGGGACCCCACTCTGCTCTTGAAGGTAGGATTGTGTCAGGTCGAAGGAGGCCCTGAGTGTCAGCGGCCAACCAGCCGTCCCCTCTGGACTTGCCCCGGCGGCCTGACGCACATGCAGCACAAGGCGCCTGGCGTCATGGCTCTGTGTGCAGTGGCCACTGGGGTGGACCGGTCCTCCACATGTCCCCCGAGACTGCGGACTTCTGCCTGAGGGCCGTTCCTCACCCTCCCTGGCTGTGACCCCGTCCTGCTTCCCTCAGAACAAACATCAACTCTATCACCACACAAGTGCTGAGCTCCCACTATTAATGCCAACTTAGCCCTCAACCTACCCCCAGAAAAGCCAAGAAAATGACAAAATTGGATGGTTTTCTTACCACAGACGCCCTCCCTATTCATTGTACTCAGAAATTATCTCAGGATTTGGGAACAATTTTGAAATTCTGGTTCAGAGAGCCCTGGACTAGAACGGTGTTGGGCAGGTTGCAGAACATGAAGCCTGCCTTTCTACATTCAGCAGGGGCTCAGGTTGGACTGGCTGGGGAGGGGTTCCAGGGTGTGGGGGAGCTGTGCCTCACAGGCCTGTGCTGGGAGGCTCTGAGGGGCCTGGGGGGATTCAAAGGTGGCTTCTTGTCCAACCTAGGCCTTAAAAGGATCAGGAGGAGCCATTCAGGCGATGAAAGCAGGGAAGGGCTGTCCGGATATGAGAAAGACAGCAGACGCTTTCAGAGAGATGGAGTGTCCAGGCAGTGTGGCGCAAAAATTATACACGGGGCTGGGGAAGAACCATCAGTGGTGCAGGTCTCATACGATGCTGGGACTAACTATGGTGTGCTTACCGGGAGTAGGTGTTGCTCCAGAGCATCTTTGCTCTTTCCTTATTGCTGGACGTAGTACCCAACACCCACAACTCACAGGAGGAGAGGTTCGTTTTAGCTCACAGCTTCGGGGGGCCCAGTCCACCACGGCCCGTGAGCTACATGCCAGGAAAGGCGATGGCAGAAGGGCTGGTGGAGGGAACAGCTCATGGTGGCAGCCAGGAAGCAAAGAGAGACGAGAGGAGACAAGGATAAGGACACACCCTTGGAGGCCGTGTCCTCGACGGCACACCCCTCCTGATCAGACCCTGATTCCGGACGTGAGACTTTCGGTAGGCATGTTGGATCTAAACCAGAACACACAGTTTACAGGAAGGGATGATGAGCCGACTTTCATTTTTTTAGGTGGATCTTCTCTGGGACCAGGTCGGTAGCGTAGCCACCACCTCCGAAACAAACGCACCGATCTGTGCGGGGGTGACCCCAACTGAGCCTGGGCCTTGGAAGCAGGAATGGCATGGCCACTCAGGGCACCCTGCTCCCTTAAGACATAAACCTCCAAATTCCTGTGGGTTAGCACCATAAAGACTTGTTTCCTAGTTACACAGCTGTCCAGTGACAGGGTGTGTCTGGTCTGCTGCAGAGCAGATTAGTGAGCTTTCCTGTTGTTGGGACATGGTATCTGACAGGCACAACTTGAGGAGAGGTTTTCATTCAATTCATGGTTTCAGGGGGTTCAGTCCTTGCTGGGCTGGCTCTAAGGCAAGCGCGTCATGGTGGGAGGGTGTGGTGGGAAAACTTGCTTATTTAATGGCAGCCGGGAAGTAGGGCAGGGAACCCTACGTGGACCCCAATGTCGCATATTCATGACCTATCCAGAAATACTTGGAAGTGTATTCTGTCAGTCTCCTTGGTGGCCCTAAGCCAATCAAATCGACACAGTCAAGCTTCGCCGTCACACAGGGCTTCCTCCACCTGGCAGCTCAGATTCTTTCCTTCCTGTAGACCTACGGTTTTGAGAACCTCAGAGTCCCCTTTTCTAGGCAGGAGAGAGAGAGAGAGAGAGAGAGAGAGAGAGAGAGAGAGAGAGAGAGAGAGAGAGAGAAGAGGTGCGCCCAGTTCTCATAACCTTGGCCCGGGGAGGCGTATCTCTTTAACTCCATAGTGACAGTCGTGCCGTCCACTCAGGTGCTGGGTCAGCCTGCAAGTGTGGTCTCCAGAGTGACCCAGCGCTGTGGTTGGGAAAGCATGAAGCTCTGGGGGACAGTTGGTTTGAGGTCCCTACAGCTGGTGGAGAGGAGGGGTCAGCGGTGAAGACACGGAGTTGTACGGTTAGGATTTGGGAGTGCTTCTACTTGTCTAGAAGTAGCAGATAATGGGTTCAGAAAGACAAGGGCCAGACTTGACTCCAGCGGTCAGGAGCCCTTCTCCATTTCGACAAGAGCCGGTTGAGTTTCATTCTCAGGAAACGGAACAACGAAAAGCACCTTGTTCTTTATTAATATTTTTTATTATTTTGTGTGTATCGATGACAAGCGTGGTGGGTTTGTATTGAATTACCATAAGGAAAGGGTTAAGGAGAGGCTTTTTATTCATACTTAAAGGTGTCTACTTCTGACTCACTTCCACACCTGAGATACTTATCATCCTGCAAGCTAGGGCCTCTGTATTTCAATTGGGGGAAGCTTCCATTAGTTAACTAATTAAGGCGATTCCCTCACATCTGTTTTCTAATTACAGTCACCACGGAGATATTTTCACCCAAGTGGCCAGCAATGCTGGGGATTTATTTTAAATTTAGTTTGACAATAACAAACAACTAATTAATGTTTATAAATATACTAGAATCCCTCCTGACGAGATGTGGGAGTTGCATACAGTAGCAACCAGTTTATTAAAACATTAATTGCAGTTGGATTTGTTTTGGGATTCATGCATAATCCATTTAGCACATGTTTGGGCTAACTCATTCTGAGGGGATTATGAAGGATGAACCCCAGGAAGATTGGGCTCCCTGCACATGGTAGTCAAGGAAGGAGAAAGTTGGTTTTCACCAAGTTCTGGGGCTCTCTGGGGTCTTTCACATGGTCCTCCCTCCCTCCCTCCATTTATCGAGCAACTATTGGGAACGTGGCTTTGTGAGAACACCTAAAACATGCCTGGGGGTTTGTCGTGGTTTGGATCTGGAGTGTCCCCCCAAAACCTCATGTTCCTATGGCTATTGGGTAGGGTTAGGAGGTGGGGCCTGGTTGGAAGGGGCAGAAACTTAGGACTTGACCTGGAGGGCGTGTGCTGGTTCTGCCCTTACTCCCAGTCTCTCTCTCTCTCTCTCTCTCTCTCTCTTTCCCCCCATGCTGTGAGGATCACTGCCCCGGGAGCTCTGGCTCTGACCCTGCCCCTGCTCCATCCCTGCTATGAGCTTCTAACATTCTCCAGCCATCCACTTGCGAACAGACTGAGACCTTCTGAAACTGAGCTATAATAAATCTTTCCTCCCTAGATTGTTGATGTTGGGTATTGAGTCACAGCGATGAAAAAGTAACTGAGACAAGGTTGTAGAAATGAAAAACGCAAATCTAATCCCTCAAATTCTTACCCTCTGGCAGACAGTGATTCTTGTCAGATTGGTGCCCCCACTTTGTAAAACTGGAAGTGCCTCAGAGAGCGAAGCCCCTGCCTACTTTACAACAGCAGTTCAACTCCTACTTGGGTAGGCAGCAGAAACACGGGCACTGGCCCGGCACCCAGCAGGATGGTCACGGCAGCACTACTTAGTTCTAGTTCCCCCCAAATTACCTTTTTCGTTAGTACGCACTTGCAATGCACAACAGGTGCGTTGAGCTTGAGGGGCTGGTGCGTGGACACGTCACACGCTGACCGTCTCGCTCCTTCCTGCCCATCCTCCCTGCTCTCTTTGCCTCACACCCTTTCCCCTTTCTGCCCAGTCTGCCTCCCAGTTACCTGCGTTTACCCTTCATCTGGGGGCAGCGCCCTCTGTAGTAGCCCTGGGCTGGAAACCAGCTGGATTCCCATGGGCGGTAGCATGTGTCAATGTGTGAATCATGGCATCCCCTAACGGGGCACCGTGGCAACACAAATGACCAGCCTGGGAAGGTCAGAAACAGGTATAACCAGGCCGTGCGGCTGGAAGTCAGCACAGCGGCCACCCTGGGAGGGGCAGCAGACGGAAGTCACTGGCATGGTGTGTACAGTTTGCGACAATACACTGGTTATGATTTGTGTGCTTTTTAGGCATATTCTATTTTAAGAAGGCTTGTCAAACAGAACTCAATCCACACGGCTCACCTTAGCGCTTACTCCACCGTAAGTGCACGCCTGTCATTTAAATTCATTTCCTGTCATGCACGGCACAAGTTTTTACTGGGTACCTCATTCGTCACTAATGCCAGGGGATGGATTACGTTCACAAGTCAGGACTTCAGTCCCCAGGTCTCTCCTGGGCACTGGCAGAGAGAAGCAATGGTAACGGTGCCCGTGGTGAATGCCAAGGTCACAGAGGGTGAGCATTTAGTCAGGTGAGCGGCAGGTGCATGCGACGTCCAGGAGAGGAGCAGAGGACATTCACTGTCGTGCCTTCCCTTTTAGGAAGCAGCCCCCAAGTGGTGTTTGTGGCCCAATCCACGGCCCATAGATGTAGGTGAGGCTCCAGACCCCCCCGCCCCCCAGCCCCCTGCCGCGGCCAGAGGCATGACCCAGGCAGCAGTTGGAGAGCCTGCCCAGGCCTACCGGGAGGACTCAGATGACCCAGGGGCAGGGTCCTAAATCCCATGTCATTGTAAGGTCCCATTCGCTTAACAGAACGAGCCCTCTCGCGTGCGGCCTTCCAGTCCCAGGCTGGCAGTTCTCACATGAGCTTATTGAGCTCCACTCTCCTGTTCGCCATGGCGCCGCCCAGTCCTGCCTGGTGGCTGCACTCCCGGTGATGCTGGCCTGCCACCCCGTCTGCTGTTAATCACTGTGGTGGCAGTTCTCTAGACTCCCCCATTCCCCACCGTGCCGGGCCCAGCCTCGCCCTCTAGAGCTTGAACCCCGCAAAGGTCCCCACAGCTTACAGCTCATCCAATTTCAGCTTACTGGATGGTCTCAGACACCACTAATCCTAAAATAGATAAACCAGGAATTCAAAGTCTCTTGGGTTGGGTTCTGTATAAGCAGTATTGTGGTTTAGATCTAAAATAAATCCCTAGGAGCTGGAAGAACAGGATGGTGGTTAAAGCGCTTGCCTAGCAAGCTCATGGTCCTGAGTTTGATTCCCCAGCACCGCATAAACCAGGTGCAGTGGTGCACACCTATAATCCCAGCACTCGGGAGGCTGAGGCAGGAGGATTGCTGTGAGTCCAAGGGCTGCCTGGGTTCCATAGTGAGTTCAGGAGTAGCCTAGGCTATAAAATGAGACCCTGTCTCAAAAAAAAAAAAATCCCCCAAAGTCTCCTGTGTGTGGAATATGACTGGATCGGGGGCACTGTGCGCATCAGTGAACTCATCCCCGGAAGAGTGCTGATGGAGCTGGTGGGGCGGGGCCTGGCTGCAGAAGGGCAGGCCAGTGGTGGGATGACCGGTCAGGGCATGGTCTCCGCCCTGCTCCTCCCTTCTCTCTCTGCTCCCTGGCTGCCCTTCCTGGCACTTTTCTCTGCCAACTCTCTTTGCCATGCTGCTTCTGGCTGTGAGACCACCAGTTGCCCACGGACCGAAACTGTGGGTCAAAGTAACTGTCTCCTCCTTGAAGTCTCAGGAATCAGGAATCAGAGAGGAGGCGAGGACTCACAGAGAGATGGGGCGCTGGCTCCTGCCAGGTGCTGTCGGCTCTTAGGAGGCGCAAAGCCAAGGAGGGTGGAGCCCAGCAAGGAGCCCAGCAAGGGCGTCGTCCCAGATGGGGCAGGAGCTCCGGGTGCTAACTGTGCTGCAGAGCAAGGGGTCCTTGCTTTCCTCCCCAGAGGCAGTCAGGGCTAGCTGGGGGCTACTCGGGGTGGGCAGGGGACGGGGTCTCCTGAGTAGGCGCGATTCATGAGCTGAGAGCAGCTTTCTAGACAAGGTGGGCAGCTGTGAGCAGTCTGTGCTTCCAAAGCCGGGGCGAGCACTGGCCCAGGACTGAGGGTGTGGGTGGGCACCCACAGCATCTCCCACATGCACCTGCTTCACTAGAAGGCAGTTCCACAGACGCCCCAGTGACGAGGCTGGTCACACCACGTTGAGGGCAAACCGTGTTCTGGAGTCCCGGAGCGGCCCACTGCTGTCCCAGCACCCCATGGGCAGCACGGGGCCAGCTGGAGTCCGTCACTCTGAGCCCGCCTCCCCGTCCCCTCAGTGGCCTGCCCTGCCAAGCTCCTTCGGCATCTGGGATGTGAAATGTCACTCTCCACCCGGAATGAATCGTGCCCGGGATGTTCCTGGGTCTCCCTGCGTGGCAGGAACAAATCAGGTCACGCTGACATTAGCAACCAATTAAGCTGCTCGTCAGTCAGTCCCGGCTCTCCGAAGGCTCTGCTCCGTGCCAGGCCTGTCGCCGCCAGGGGGTCCCAGGGGGTGTCTCAGGTGCGCTTGTTAAAAACCCCAGCTTGCTCCTCTCAGCTGTTCCTGGTCACTGTGGGCTCAGGGTGGGTGTGGGTCCCCAGAGCCCCTGGTACCACGCCACCTGCATACCTCAGGGCACCAATGCCACAACACACGGCAGGGAGCCAGCAGTTAGAAGACAGGGCAAGTTCACATTTTTCTATTAAAACTGTATTTGATGTTTACATTTAATTTAAAATTTATATTTATTAATAAAATCAGATGTAATTAGTTCATTCTGTCCAATTCTACTCTTTTCTTTCCTTTGGTGACTCTGGGGATCGTACCCAGGGCTTTCAGACCGGGTTACATTTTCAGGCCAAGATGTTAAGTTACCCACTTTAGGCCCAGACTTCTTGTTCTTCTGCCTCAGCCTCTGGAAGGACAGCTGTGGGCCAGGGTGTCCAGCTCTATCTGTTTTTATGTATTTATTTATTTTGAGAGAAGATCTTGCTCTGTGGTCCAGGCTGGTCCTGAACTCACTGTGGAGCCCAGGCTGGCCTTGGACTTACGGCAATCCTCTTGTCTTAGCCTCCCAAGTGCTGGGATTACAGGCGTGCGCCACCACACCCAGTTTATGTGGTCCTGAGGAATCAACTTGGGTACTTAGCACTTGACTTAGCGCTTGCTAGGCGAGTGCTTTAACTGCTGAGCCATTCATCGAGCCCCTGTACTCTTTCTTGATCAGTATCAAAAAGGAATAAATAAATAAATAAACTGTGGCTTCCTTTTGCAATCATATAGATATAAGTAGTCACCAGCAGCTGCCCCGGAGCCCAGCTCCAGCTCTGGGTAGAAACAGCAACCAGGAGCTCATGAGAAGTTACGGACGGCAACGCCCCACAAATCAGATGCAGAATGTTAGACATTGCATGACTGTGAAACCCAAAGTAGAATTAGAGAGTAAAATTAAGGAGAGGTTGTAGGAAAGTGGCAGGCAGACTTTCTGGAGAGGCTGACAGCGGTGTAAAGGAATCAAAATCTATCACATATACATACTCCACACATGCCAATTTCCAAAAGCAGTGTAGCTACCATATATCACAAACATATACTAATAAAAATTAGAATTTATGGACACGATTGAAAAGTTCTTAGTCCTCTTCCTGCAGGCTTGTCAGCGACAGCTGAGCTGTGGGTGGACGTCTAGACGTCGGACTTACATTAGGACAACGACATCCTGCACCCACCTTTGTGCTACGCCCAAACCAGCTCAGGTCAAGTGAGAACAGAGAAAGGCACCCACCAAGAGCACAGGCGCGGAGGCGACTCTCCTGTGTAGTGTTACATTCTCTGTAGAGTTTTTCTACAAAAAAAGGGGGGAAATGGCTTTCATAGATTGCCTGAAACAATACTTTTAGTAAAGACGAATCAATGCAGAGAGTTGAACACTGTTTGTGCCGGAATGACCCCCCCATTCCCCCTCACTAGGCTCCACCCCTTTTGGTTTGTCACCTGACGGCGGGGACAGCCCACTTGGTTGTCACAACACGTACCTCAGTCTGCAGTGACATATTCGTGTGACCTTCCCTAGAAGGTTTTTATTGGGAAAATCTCAAACATGTGAAAGTCGACAGCGTGGGATCACAAACTCCCACGCGGCCACGGTGCCAGCGCCGGTGTGTGTGAACTCCAGGGCAGTCTGGTTTTGTTCGCAGCCACTGCGGCTTTCTCCCCTTTTGGGCATTACTTTGAAGAAAACCCGAGACATCATATCACTTCATCTGTAAATATTTCTGTACGTATCTCTTAGCAATAAAGCCTCATTTCAAAACACAGCTGCAACACCACTGTCATACCCAAAATAAGAACAGAAGCGTTGTGTTTTCAGGGCTTGGGATCCAATGGCCCGAGTCCTCGCACGTGCTAGGTAAGAGCTGAGCCACTGAGCTACGTCCCCGGCACACGAGGTCTCTTCAAAAGCAAATATCCACTTGGATCCGTTTTCTCCATTATCTCAAAAATGTTACACTTTTTACAGTTGAAACCAGCATGCAAGGAACGGCCGGTTCTCGCGGCGGGCTGACACCGCTTTTCGGTCATTTTCGATCTGCCTATCTCATTCTCCGTCTCCTTATTTTCTCCAGCTGCGACGTGGCTGATGTAAGTCGCGCGTCCTGCCGAGGCCCGGCCTGGCTTGGCTGGACGAGATGCGTGCCCTCCTGTCCCTCTGCCTGAGTTGAACGGGGGGCTTGTCATGGTCACGACTTGGAGGAAGCTCTGGAGCACGAGGCTGGCGCTGGCCAGGGGCTCTGTCCTGTGGATTAGAGCCACCAGGTGACTTCTCTTCCAAGGACGAGACCGGAGAGCAGCAGCAGGGACTTCACAGCCAGAAATGGATTCAAAGTCGCTGTAGGCAGTGATGACTCAAAGTACACGCCCCTCCCCCGTGCAGCGAGCCTCACCAGGCGGAGGCCTGAAACCAGTCACAGCCGTTCCCACATCACGCGGACAAGACTCCCTCAGGGTGGACGGCCACCGTGTCTCTGAGAGGACCGGACTGCGCAGCCCACATGCAAGATCCCCCTCAAAAAATGGCGAGACTGGAAACAACCTGACATTTTCAAAGGCGCAGCCGCTGCTGTTACTCTGGCAAATTCACTGGTGAGATCAGCTTGTTCCTGGACAATGGCAGATAAATGAGGCCGATTGTTCCAGCACCTGCGTGGATGTCGCCCGTTCCCGGAGGCGGGGCGGGCATTGTCTCTGAAGTGGGCTCCTCAGGCCCCGCTGCTGGCCTGATCGCGCCGCTCTGCCACAACAGGCGTCCGGCGACGGCCACGACCCCACCGCTTCTCCTGGGAGATTCTTTCCGAGGTGGAACATCGTCACCATCAAAACACGGACAATGCAGAAACAGTCTGCGCAGCCTCTACCCGACCCTGAGTCCCACTTCCAGGTGAGCCAGGGTGCTCGCAGGTGGCTGGAGCGGTGTGCAAAGGCACAGACCCAGGCACTGGGCGGCCCGTGTCGGCGCCCTTGTCCCTGGCTACTCCTCCATCCTCTGCGTCTGGTTCTTCCAAGGGTCCCACAGAGTCCCACGGCAGGGATGCTCCGTATTTTTACCTACTTCTCTCTGGACTTGGTCTACGCCAACCGTTAGACACTGACTACCTCTGCCCATCAACCTTGTCCCCCTAGGAGACCATTTCTGCAAGGCAGAGTGCTAGAATTGGAATCTCCAGGTGTAAGGCCGTGCACAGCATTGCCAATCTCTTGTGCAATGCCCTCTCGGTGCCCTGAAGATCAGGCGCACACACATGTGCATGCACACACACACACACACACACACACACACACACACACACACACACACACAATGTGTTCCAGTGTTGATTTCATCTGAATTTCTTTTATCATTAATGACTGTCTTGGTTACTTTCCCATTGCTGTGACACAATTCTGACACCCTCAACTTAAGGGAGGTTTGTTTTTAGCTCACAGTTTCAGGAGGTTTCAGTCTAGTCATGGGGGCTGGCAACAGTGGAAGGGCATGGCGGAGGCCTAGCAGCAGAGAAGCTGCTCACGGCGGGGCGAGGCAGGAAGCAGGGAACCAGGGGCAGAGCTGCAAGGGAGTGAAACCCTTCCAGGTGGTCTTACCAGAGGTTCACTCCTCCTCGCCAGGCCCCGCCTCTTAGCGGCAGGGGAAGTCAGTGGATTGACCCCGTGACTGAATCGCCCTCCAAACATTCCAGGTCTGAAACATAGCAGGGACAGTAACGCTTCTTCCCCTCCCCCATGTTTATTAGTAGATTATATTTCTTTTCTATGAACAGTGTGGAAATAAGCGGCTCGAGTGAGAACAAGGAAAGAACATTCATTCAGGGTCTGTGACAGAGAGGGAGCTGGTCACTGCTGCTTGACTGGACGGAGACTCAAAGGTGGGAGAGGGAGTCGGAAAACTTTCCAATGGAAGAAAGGGAAGCCCGTGGGTCAGGGAGGCCCCACTGGGGGCGGGCAGTCTAGCGGCAAGGAACTCTATGTGGCTGGCTAGGAGCGTGTTTGGCTTTTTCTGAAGCTGTCAGTTACTGACCAAGTTCTGGCTCTCAGGGACTGACTGCTTTGTGGGTTGTGGTGTATCTTCCTAAACTGATAGGTGAACACTGGCACGCTGGGATTAAAGCTCAATTTTTATAAACATTGTCTGCTATTGTGGATGGTCCCCAACGTACAATGGTTCATGTTATGATCTGTCTGCTTTGCAGTGGTGCAAAGGTAATAGGCATTCAGTGGAAACTGCTTCCCACTCTGGATTTGAGTCCTGTCCTAGGCTAGCAGTATTTACTGCGATTCTCTCTAGCGATGCTGGGCGTGGGGCAGCCCTCCGCGGGTCAGGAAACTGGGGGAAACAGCCCACGTGCAACAGCACACTCCGCTGCGGAGCCGAGGTGGTCATAGGGTAGGCAGGATCATGCATCTCCGACGTGCACGTCCCCAATTCCCGCTGGGCATAGCAGGATACATCCCCATCAGAAGCCAGAGAGCATCCCTAGGGCCACACTCAGCTTCCTTCTCTTGCTTGCATTTCTAGTGAGTTATTAGTCTTTTTTTGTCAGCAGCCTCTAAGCTCCAGCCAGGGACACCAATGTTGTGGCTTCATTCTTTGGACTTCTGCTCCATAACGGAAGGGAAATGCAGTGACCCTGGCTTAAGGCAAACTGGTTAAAACCGCACAGTCGATGCGTGTACATCTCCTTTTCAAGGAGTAGATGTTGCCCAGGATAAAAAAAGAAGAAGAAATTTTACTTCTCAAAATATTGTACTCTGTAAGGACAAAGCTCAAAAGACTGAATATAGACAGATTGTCCCTCTTATGAAATGCACAAAAATGATGACATAAAAAGGCCCCAACATGAGTGACAGGATAGAAAGAAAGGTAATGGTCAGATAGGTCCCAAATTCACTATGTGGCCCAGGCTGGACTTGAACTCACAGCAATCCTCCTGCCTCAGCTTCCGAAATACTGGGAGTATAGGTATGTCCCACCAAAACTCCTGGCTTATGTGGTGCTGGGGAATCGAACTCCAGGCCTTATGCTTGGTAGGCAAGTGCTCTGACCACTGAGCTGTGCCCCAGCCCCAGGATGGGTAGGTACTGTGATCCACATT
The DNA here is from genome assembly GCA_004027205.1 of Ctenodactylus gundi. Classification (NCBI taxonomy): domain Eukaryota; kingdom Metazoa; phylum Chordata; class Mammalia; order Rodentia; family Ctenodactylidae; genus Ctenodactylus; species Ctenodactylus gundi. The sequence goes on from PVKB01001399.1 coordinate 246,041, forward strand.
TCTCACCCCATCGTCTGATCAAAGAGCACAATTTTGCAAAACTCCTCAGGATTGGAGGATGTCCATCCTAGCCTGCCTTCCTACAGCTGGTGGTGCTGTGATCCTGCACGTTCTGGGGATCGGTCCAACTCACAAATTAGAAATGCAATCATTCGAAGGTAAGTGAGTCTGTTAATCAGGCACGAGGCGTGGATCCTGACCTGGCAAAGGCAGGCGAGATCCTTCCAATAATGAAATAGCAACAGGACCATGAATTCTCGGCTGGGTTGGCCAGACCAGGGAGGGTGGGACAGAGCACAGCACCAACCCTCACACTGCCTACCCCACCCAACCTGCAGGCCAACTGGATGACACACGGAAGACCCCTTCTGCTGTCCCCATGCTTAACCTGCTGTATGCAAAGGTGGGTCTTTAAGTATATTATCAGCCCCCAGTTCACAGGGCATGCTCGCTAATCACGCCAAATACATTTGTTGGAAATATCGCGACTTGAATCAGATTAACTGCTGCCTGTCACACCATGCTCCAAGTAATTACCAGAGTTCCTTGCGAAATGGCCCAGAACTCTAGAGGAAACGTTGCTTTGCTAGTGTTTTTCCTGTCTAGGTTCCGAAACATTTCAGAACAAATGGATTTTCCCCACATAGGTGAGTCGAGTCATAAGGTAAAACCCTGCGCACCCGTGAGCTCCAGCACGGGGGTACAACTAACTGGCCACCTGGGCTTTGGTATTCATGGTGGCAGTTCATGCCTTTTACGCAAATGATTGTTATGATAGGTTAAATGTCATTAACTTTGAAACTGCCCTCTCAGATGAGCGCTACCTTGCCCTGAGTCCTGGCACTTGAATATCTGAACCACAGCTCACGATAGTCCTCCTAACGGGCTGTGGCTTCCTGTTCATAATGCCTCTAAGTGCTTTTGCTGCAGCCAGAGGTCCACGCCTGGGAGCAGGACCATCCCCGCCCGCGCCCAGCTTGGGCAACAGCTGGGATCTTTTGTCAATACGCTGAGATCCGGTGATGAGTTTATTTGCCATTGTAGTTCCATCCGCGACGTGAAAGCGATTGAAATCCAGAGCTTTTGTTAGCTGATGTTCAACATCTTTTAACGCGGGAGACTCGAGAGGGAGAAGTACTGCAATCGTGTATTAAAATAATTTTCCTATCAAAAGGAAAATGCACTCTTCTGTGGCGGTGTGTTCAGGAGCACTCACATCTAATAAATAATAATTAGGCTTGTGGAATGAAGTTGCGACCGACATATCCTGAACCCCAACTGTCTTCCAGAACGCAGGCGAGCCCTGCGCACATTTGCCCTTCCAGCGTAGCAAACTCAAGTTCTAAACTGACTTTTATTTATTTTGCTTTGTGTCTTTGCCGAGATCATGTGCCTTTTCCCACCCAGCTTTTCTACTGTGGAACCCATGGGGCAGCTGCTAAGGTACAGACAAAGCCCAGCGGGCGCCCAAGGGGGCTCTGCCAGCCCCCAAATTCACCTCTACCCCAGCATCCCGTTCTCATCCTTCCTCTTCCACCATAGTAACTCTCTGTGGCTGGTTTTTTTGGTGACTCTGGTGTCTGTTGGTCACAACTGCTCCTAGTGGGAGTCTCTGCCACCTCTTAATATTTTCAAATGTGAATACAGCAAGATAGGTCTCTCTCTCTCTCTTTCCCTCTCTCTCTCGCCCCTCCCTCTCCCTCTCTTTCTTGTGTGTGCTGTGGAAAGAACCCTTAGCTACCTCTCCAGTCTATTTTTTGGTTTTTAAGACACGGTCTTGCTAAGTCACCAAGTTGGATTAAAGAACTGTGCCACCAAGCCCTGTCCTTTTAAAAGATACTAATGCAGTTTAGAGCCAAGGCCAAGGTCAGTCTACAGGGCAGGAAGTCCCCAGAGTGTGTTTCCTACTGCAGAACTGTGTGAAGTACAGGAAAAGGAACAGGCTGATTCCTCACTATTTGACTCCCAGGGACCCAAAGAAGAGACCTGGCTCCGGTTTTCAGAGCACTCAAACCTTCAGAGCGACAGAGCCTGGGTACAGAGGAGGTGGGCAGGAAGAGCCTTCTGCTCCTGGGGCCTGTTGTCTAGGGCTACCACGAGGAAAGCAGTGCTTGGCTCAGCAGAGGTCACATGCCACCAAGACGGGGCGGCCCTGTTCTGGGCCGTCTCCTCCATCAGTCACTCTGTCACCTTGGGCCCCCCCCCCACCTGCCCTCTCCTCTCCCCTTGGAATCTGCGAGGGCCACGTCCCCTCATGCATCTGCCCCTGGTCAACAGTCCATCCCGCTGGGGGTTCCGGGGGGACCACGCAGACCCCTCGCAGGGCCAGGCTCTCCGCAGCCTCTGACTCCTGCCTGGCGCCAGCGACGCATGGAGGCGGTGGTCATGGCGGGGCTGGTGGCCCTCGTGCTCCAGCGCCACCTCCGCGGTTTCCCTGGGGCTGGGGCTCTCCGCTCCCCTCCTCTTCCTGCCAAGCCCATCGCCTTGTCTCCTCCCTTTTTTCTTTGTTTACTTCCTCTCCCCCTTCTCTCTCTCCCTCCCTCCCTCCCATATTCCAGCCACAGGAAGTTCAAGGATAGCTGGGACGCATGATCTGCTACTTGAGGAAAGAAAAACTGAGTCGCTAGTCTCCGCGGAAAGCTACGTGCGTCTTAGTGTAAGAGAAAATGGGATTTCCACCACGTGCTTCCACCCTTGCCAGCTTCCGAGACCTTCGGAAAATGTGAGCTGAGATAAACCTTTCCTCCCTTGAGCTGTGGGTGTCAGGTGATCTGCGTCAGCAAAGAGAAAGCAACGAGACAGTGCCGTTGGAAATTATGATAATCCTTACGGGTCATTGCTTTACTTGTAACACCAATAAACCAACGGCAAAAATAGAAAAATTGGAAAATTGTTTTGGTCAGATTACTTTCACGTTCTCTTGTGGTCACCTCGTCACTTACAAGAGTCTGGCCCAAGTCCATTACCAAGTACAGTTGCTATTGGACTTTTGTTAAACATAAGCTGTTTCTGTCTGTAGATATGTACTGAATTACCACACCGTGCCCCATAAATATGTATAATTAGTTGTCAATTGGAAGTTAATAAGAGGAATTCTCTAGCCATAAAAAACCAACAAGTCAGTGGTTTTGGTTGAGGAAACTGTCCTTCCATTTTCAAGAAGCGCTCACGGTAGTTTGGTTCAAACCCTTGCATAAAAGCCCTCCGGCTGAGCCTGTATAATAACAGGCCTGTAATCCCAGCACTCAGGGAGGCTGGAGCAGGATGACTGCAAGTTCCAGCCCAACCTGGAGACTTAGCAAGGTTTCACTCAAAATGAGAACTCATTATTGGGTTATGAATGTACCTCAGGGTGAAGCCCTGGTTTGGAGCCTCAGTCTCACCCATTCCCCCAAAAAAATTCCCTTGTGGAAACCCACCAGCCACCAAAAAGGCCCCATATGCTCAGCTCTTCTGTCTTGATTGGGCGATGCTGAGGGGCCCAGGGCACAGCCTGTGCTCCATGGTGCAGGGGCCACGGGGGTGACACGGGGAGAAGTGGCAGGGGGTGTGGCAGCCCGTGGCTCTGCAGTGGAGGCTCTGAGCTCAGGACCCAGGGGTCTGTGCCTGGCGGCTGCCAATCCCAAGAAGGAACACGTGCACACGGCTGTCAAGACAAATCCCAGCGGCTAAGTCCATCACAAAATAAGGCTGTCAGTCATGCTGACTGGAGGACGCGTGGCCCCAAAATACCACATGTGCAAGATGTCACCATGTCACTGCCTGGTAACACCCACCCTGCTCGGTCTCCACGTCTCTCCAGCCTCTTTGTTACGACACCATCCTGGTCTCAGTGCCATGACTTTTAAGAAATACCCTCTTGTCCTTCATTATAAACAGTATTGAGGTCACCAGCAGTTGTTCTCACTGAAACGCGTCCTGCCACTGGGGTCGGTACACAGGCCTGTCATGCCAGCACTCTGGAGGCTGAGGCAGGAGGATCCAAACTTTGAGCCCAGCCTGGGCAACTCAGCAACCTAGTGAGACCTCATCTCTAAATCAAAACTCCAACATGGGCTGGGAACATAGCTCAGTGAGAAAGTCCGGAATTGGATCCTCAGTACTGCATGAGAAGAAATAAAAATGTGACCTATGTCCTGAGTTGGATGCGTCCCTCTGGGGGCACGCCCCTCTGCCCCCAGCTGCCACTGCCATCACGTCCCGGGGCACTGCTGAGGGGTACTTCGCAGTACCGTGATGGATTCTGGGGCAAGTGTAGGTGTCCAGGTTGGAGGCTGCGAGCGTGGCAATGGCAGTGCTGAGCCACATCCCGCCATGGGGCTCTAGGATGGTCATGGGCACTCCAGACAGGAGGCAAGACCAGCCACCTGCCTACCAGCGGGACCTTCCAACAGCTCCGAACAGAGCTGAGGAGAAGCTGAAACGACTCTCGCCTTGCCTCCCACTGGTTCTCGGGGCCATGCAAAGTCACCCAAGGGTCCTCATTATGATGTGCCGGACAACCCAGCGTCCTGGAGCTGCGGGAACCGCGGACTGTGCCCTGAGGCCTGGGCGCGTGAATGCGCTCTGATAAAGATCAGATTTTTCTGCACAGGATGGATATTAAAAATAGCAAACTTCTATGATTTTTGAATGTTAAGCAGCACCCGCAAGGCTGAGATGACCTTGCAGTAGGTGACTGAGTGACGAGACAATGGGCGCGGGTCGCCCCCCTCACAGCTTTAATAACGCCCCGCTCGGCCCTCGGCCCGTGTGGTCCCTCCACAGGCTGCCTGCCTGGCCGCTGCTGCCCCGTGACCGCTCGGGAAAAGCCGCTTCCCCAGGGCCTTGCGCACGGCTCCCGGGGCGGCAAACCTGGCCAACGTCTCCCCCAGCGAAGTTAATCTAAACTCCGGAACAAAGGCGTCGTCCCGAGGATCACCGCCTTTGAAGCAGGGCTGGTCTCCGCTGGGCTCTCCCTGCTGCTTAATCCCTCTGTTCTCTCATTCCGTGGTCCCCTCGCTTGCTCGCCAACCCCACTTCCTAAGGCCAGCTCAGGCGGACCACCTGCTGGACAGGAGGCGTGGCCCCCACAGCGGCCAGCTGTGACGCTGCGCCCTGCGGTCTGGTGCGAGCTCTGCTCATGGCCGCCACCTGCGCCCATCTGGATGCTCCTCTACTTTTCTGTCCGAGGCTGTACTGCACATTACGAGGCAGTGGAAGGGTGCCCATCGCTGCCCTGACCCAGGGGAGGCCACGCAGGACAGAGCTGGGGGCTGGGCATAACGGGGACCATGAGTCACCCCCTAACGTAGACCACGTCCGCTAACCTTTATAAATATGGGCCTGGCTGGTGCCCCCTGGAAATTCAGGGGCCCCCAAGGGGTACTACTGTGTCTCAGCCATCCACTCCAATGCCCTCCAGTACTGGGAGCCAAACCTTGGGTCAAAGTTCCCAGCCTGGCTCTGGCCCCTGTCCTCAAGCCTTACTTGGGCCTCGGTGGGTGCCCAGGTCTGGCTTGCCCTGTGTCTCCTGCTTGGGCTTCTGGGAGGCTGGCTCAGAAGGGACACCATCCAGCCGTCCCTGGAGTACGGGGTAAGACACATGCTGAGTCCCACGCCCGAGCCTGGTGCTGTCCTAATGGCGCAGGAGGTGAACCGGGAGCAGGGGCTTTGACGCTGCTGGTCGCTACCTGCTGATGACTTAAGATGACCCTGACCCCCAGCCCAGCTGGCTGATACTCAGTCCCCCTGGACCTGGAGTGAGGACCAAGTTTCCTCCTATACAGGGGTGGTAGAGGTGGGGTGGCCCCAGCCTTAGGAGACAATGTGCCCCGGGATTTGGGTCTCTTTAAGTCTTGAGGTGTCCTATGTTTGGTCACTGCCACCCAGGAGGACCCCTGGGCATTTGAGCCGATATATAAACCCTGTCACACTTGATCCCTGCACAGTGGGGGGGATACAAGGGGGTTGAGGGTGGCCCATGGCAGAGAAGCACCCAGTGCAGATAGAGCAGGTGGCCGTCCTTGTGAATGACCCCACCCCAGTACACTGCTGGACCCACAGCAGCCACCGGTTGCTGGCATCAGCCAGATTCTGGAAAATAGTGCTAGAAAACTCAAATCCTACGTGTGAGCCCAGCCTGGGGAACTTAGCGACTTGGGTGTGTGTGTGTGTGTGTGTGTGTGTGTGTGTGTGTGTGGCGCTCCTTGTCCCGGTGTAGCAGAACAAGGATTCAGGATGTGTGCTCATTCCAGTGGCCCACTCCCTTACAGGCAGGATCAGCATACGGGAGCTCCCGGAGACCCTCGGGACCCCTCGGGGCTGCAGAGAATGTGCCATTTCCATTTCCATGTTTCCTCTACATCTTGGGAACCTTCACTCGCCAAACCCACCAGTGACAAACAGTGTCTTCCCTGGTGCCACCTGGGTTTCAGACTGGCAGGCAGAGAAGGTGCTGGGGGACCAGAGACGGCCCCGTGCTGGCATCCCTGACAATGGCAGAGTCCTGGGTGCTGATTCAGGGCTCCCACTCCTTGACGCCCAGCCCTGGGCACAGTCAGGGGACCCAAGGAGGCATGGGGTGCTGGTCACAGCGACCCCGGAGCGCGTGCACTCTCCCCTGTGAGGGGGGCCGCCTGGCGAACTGGGGAGGCCAAGGCGGTGGGGTGTCTGTGTCCGGGGGCTCCTGGGGCCTCTGGGGGACCTGCAGCCCCCCTTGGACAGTGCTCAGCACCGTGTCCGCCTTCCCATCTCTGGGACACAGTACCCAACACCCCTTAAGTTAAAAGATGCGAAGTGCATCTCCTCGGTTTCACAGGCTGCTGTGGGCATGGGGCCTGGCAGAGGGCCTGCACCCGCCACGGCGCCCACGAAGCAGGGAGCCCAGGGAGGAGCGGGCCAAGAGCCACTCCCCCACCCGCCAGCGCCCCCATGGGACCCGCCCACGGGTGGGCACGGCCCGCCACCGGTCACCTTCCACAGCGGGAGATCCGGGGGACGTTCCGACGACACCCCACCCCTCCCGAGCCGTCTCCTCGGAGCGCCCACTGCTGACGCGGCTCTGGGGACAAGTGGGTGTGGGCCTGGCTTCCCGGGGAGCGCAGGGAGGGGACGACAGCTCGGACCTTGCGGCGTAAACGTGATTAAATCCCTTTCAAGTTCTACCTCGGGCGTAACCATTTTCACGAACACCGCTTTCAGGCTCAGGGAACTGGGACACAATTTCGGTCTGTTAAGAACACAGCCTTCTCCGAGTGGGTTTATTATTTTGTACTGATCTTTTACTTCACCTCCTGCCAGGATCCTGAGTGTTCCCTTTGCTGGAGGCACGCCGCCCTTCCTCCGGTTCCTGACACAGACCAAGCCCCGTCTCACCTCGGGGCCTTGGCACACGCCGCTCTCTCTGCCTGGCTCTCTTTCCCCCAGATCTTTGCGTGGTACTGCCTTCTCCCACAGGGGTTACATCCCAAATGCCCCCAAGCTGAAGAGGACTCTTTAAGAAAGTCTCCTCAGCCCGAGAGTCGTGTCCCTAATTTCCTGGTACACGGTAGGCATTCAATAAATACCTGTCAGCGGAATTCCACCCAGGGGAAAAAAGTCATGTGACAATATTCTTGTTTGGCTGTTCCCTGCGTCTTTTCCGAGACTATTTTACGGCGGCTGTTGCGGTTTGGATCTAAAGTGTCCCCCCAAGTCTCACGCGTTTGGAAGTGATTACATCACGGGGTGCTGCACGCGGTCCATCCCGGGTCGGATCACAGGCTGTTGGGAGGCGGGACGGTGGAGGGACCAGGCACCCGGGCGTGGCCCGGAGGGAGGGTGCGCCGTGCCCTCCCCCTCCGCCCCACCCTCCCATCGTGGCCGCGGGCTGACCGCGCGCCGCCAGAGACCCTGAAACTGTGAGCTTTAATGAACGTCGCCGCCCGCGCGTCGCGAGAACGGGCCTGGGAGGCGGCGCCCAGCAGCCAGCACGCGGGGCCTGTTCCGGGATTCGGCGCCTAGCGGACGTGCGTGCGCATGCCTGCGTGTGCGCGCCTGTGCGCATGCGTGTGCGTGAGTGCGGGGCGTGTTCCCGGGATTCGGCGCCTAGCGGACGTGCGTGCGCACGCGCATTTGACCTCCAACGCCACGCGTCTCGTCCCTGTGATCGTCACGTCGTGACCTCCGCGAGCCGTCGCGAGCGCCCCCGCCGCGCCGAGCCCTGGGCCGCCGCGCCTTCCCTGCCTGCAGCCCCAGGCCGCGGGCGGGACGCAGGGCGCCGGAAGGCGGCGGCGCGGCGGCCATTGCGGCGGGACGGGCTCCGAGGGCAGGTGAGCTTGCTTCTGTTCACGCTTCGTTTCGGCGCCCCCGCTGCTCGCCAGCGCAGCCGGCTCCCGGCTCCGTTGGCCTAGGTCTCTCGGGCCTGGTCCCCGCGCCCTGGAGGTCGTCAATCGTGTCGGCTTCCGGCTCTCCTCCCTTTACGCAAACGAGAAACCCTAGCAGAGAAACCCGCGCTCGCTTCCCTCGCGCCGGTTCTTACAGCGGAGGAGGCGCGCCGCGGGCGCCGCCCGCCCTGGGCTGTCTCCACCGGCCGGCGGAGAGGCACTGCACGCCCCAGTCACCTTCCCTGGCGCTGTTCACCGCTGCCTACTAGACCGTTGCGTGGACATACCGCGGTTCGTTCAGGCGTTCTCGTGCGTCTGAGCCTCTGCTTACTTTCCGGGATTTTGCCGTTATAAGCGGTGGCGCCCTGTGCCGCGCCGTGCGTGTGCACGTTCGCGCAGCTGACCCCTCACAGCACCCTCGTGTTCCTGGGTCACGGGCAAGTGCGTCCGTAGTCGGCGGCGCCGGCCAAGCTTCCCTGTCGGAGCGCTGCCGCGACTGGATTCCCCTCCGGGTGGGCCAGGGCCTCTTCCCACACAGCCGCGCCCCGTGTTCCGGCCCCTTAGATGAGAGATGGTGGCTGGGTGACTTTACCTGTAGTTCTCTGAGTAAGGCCGGGCATCTGTAGGGAGCTTGAGAGCCGTTTGCGTGATCGCTTGTTCCAAGTCGTCTCGACGACTCTCGCCAGTCGTGTCACTTTTTTGCGGCCTAGCCCTTCAGTTGCCGAGAAGCCCACGGGAAACGCCGCCTTCCCGTAGGGCGTATGTTCGCGTCTTCTCTGGGATCCTTCTTGGTCCCATGGATTTGGTTCTTCCGCATTCCATCAGGCAAACATTTAAAAAATGGACATATTCACGTTAATAAGTCATTAGGAAGATTGCCGCTGGATTTTGAGACAATTCAGAATGCTGCCCTCACTGCCCAGGCACTGCATGCTTGTATGCCTTCATTTTTTTTAAACACTCAGAGTTTTTTTTTTTTTTTTCCCAGACAGGGTCTCTCTCTGTAGTATAGGCTGGTCCTGGACTCGCTGTGTATCCCAGGCTGGCCTTGGACTCGCGGCAACCCTCCTGCCTCAGCCTCCAAAGTGCTGGGATGACAGGCGTGCATCACCATGCCCACCTGTTCTGTGTGGTGCTGGGGAATTGAACCCACGGCCTTGTGCGTGATAAGCACACACTTAACCACTGAGTTATGCCCCAGCTTCAATTGTTTTTAAAGAATTCTTTTGGATAGGATTTTTTAATGTGGTATGAGGTACGGCTCTAATTTTATTATTCATCTAACATATTTGGTCATCCTAGTGCCATTGATCGAAAGTACTGTTTTCAGAAGGGCTGTTGGGAATGAGGAAACGTACAGGAAAGTCAGATAAGGAGGAAGGAAGACAAACCTGTGTACCTCTGGCCCTCGCTGGTCTCAGACAGGTCCTCCAAGGCGGCATGCCCAGTGAGGATGGTGTCTTAGTCTGTAGTCTATAGAGCTGTAACTACAAGCTTGAGGATGGGTACTTAATAAAGAAAAAAGGCCGTGTAGCCCACAGCTCTGGAGGTGCAGTACCAACATCTGCTCGGGTATGGTGTTTCCAGTGAGCAGTGTTTGCAAGCTTGGCAGAGGACCAGTGGACAGGAAGGACTCAGGGTGTGCCACGTGCTCACTGACCACCACCATCCTCCAGCTCCACCAGCTGACCCACTTAGAAGACACAGCCCAACTCCACGGGGGTGGGGGGGTGAATCCTCTGGACTGATCGCGTCCCACAAGGCCTCACCCTTTAAGGTCCCACCCCCTCAAGTGCCACCCTGGGGGCCAAGTGTCCAGCACATGAACCTTGGGAGGCAAACCCCACCCACACTACAGCTGATGTTGTGATTCCCGAGGGGCCTGCAGACCCTGCCCTCAGCCCGGAGCAGCCTTGCCTACGGAAGCCTGAGGTTTGTGCCTGACCTGTCGTCACGACAAGGGTACAGCAGGCCCCAGACAACGGTCCAGGCCTGTGGCGAGATCCGCAGCCACCAGGCCTGCCCACCTACCTGCCTGCCCAGCCCTCGGCCTCTGTCTGACCCGCTGGGTGCTGAGGGTGCTGACTCTGAGGCTCCTAGGTGGTTAGGAGCTCCCTCCCACTCTCGCCTGCGTTTCTCCCATGGGTCAGAATCTTCCGTGTTTCCTCCCGCTGCCTGTCCACCGTAGCCACAAGGGCAGGTCCTCGCCTCCTCTGAGGACTCTCCCCGCCTTCTCACCAAGCCATCTGCCTGCCCACAGCCCCGTGAGGTTTGCTTCATTGTCATTCCCATTCCGCAGATGGGAAGGCTGAGGTCAAGTCTGGCTGCGGTGAGCTTGGGAGTCGTGGCAGGGCAGGATTTGAACCCAGCACCCACCTTTCACGGTTCTGTGCTGCTGCCTCCAAGATTAGTGTCTTGTTGGCATCAGGTTTGAGAAGCAAAAGGTCCACAGCGCCTGCAAGCTGGAGATGCTGCATTTTCGTGTGCTCGTTGCACAGATTTCAAGAAGTGTCCCACGGCCCTCCTGACCTGCCCTCTGCTTGGCTGTACAGCTGGCCCCAGGACCCCAGGGAGGATCAGGAGACAGGTGGAGGAGGCATCTCTATCATGGCTCTAGAAATGACTGCTCAGTGGCCCACCAAGTAGGGAAAATGGTTTCCTAGGTAGACTGGTTGCCAGTTTGAAATTAGCGATGCAGACGGTGTGAGCCGCTTTGCTCTCGGAGTCCTGGGGTCCAGCCGACTAACGCTAGACACTGAAGGCCCCGCGTCGCTGGCATCCGCTTGCCAGTCACACTGTCGGTAAGAGTAGTCATTCTGAACGTGGTAATTCATCCCCTACAGTCCTTCCTTAACACAATTTTCAGCCTGCAATTTCGATGATAGGAAAATTACAACCTCAGTGCACTATATTATGTGATATAAATGTTATTGCAATTAAGCCCGCTAGGAATACACACACCCACCCCACCACACAGACCCACACACAATGGGTCCATGATTTAGCCTAAGTAACCGTCTCCTCTAAAGCAAGGGGCTTCTCTCGCCCGGGTAGAATATGGGGCTGACACAGCCCTCGCCCAGAAGCCAAGTGCGTGGAGTCGGACGAAGCCTTTGTGGAGCAGGAGCAGCAGGAGACAGCCTGCGAAGGCCTGAGTTTTGCCTTTCTTGGTGAAGATCTGGGCACTTGGGCTCAGCCGGATGTCAGGCACGTGCTGGAGCGGAAGGGTGGCCCCTGCACCACTCCCTCGACCCCAGCCAGTGGCGCACCGTGATCAGGTGAGAGCCACCCAGTGGCCGCGGGGACGAGTCTGGCACGCTGATTGCTGGGTGTAGCTGATCAATTGATTCACCCGTGGATGAGTTCCGGAGTGGAGAATGCCACCGTGAGGCGGGCTGGCTGGAGGTGGGTGGCGGGGGTGTGACCTGGACGGGTGTCGTGGCGCCCAGCCCCTCCCCTCTCAATCGCTTGGCTGCCATGAGGTGGGCAGCTGCCCTCTGCTCTGGCCCTCTGTCATGGCATTTCTGCCTGAAGCCAGATAACCACGGACAGGACCCTCTGAAACCAGCCACAGGAAGCCTTGCCTCCTTGAGGTGGTGGGTGTTGGGATTTTTCTTCCACCAGCGGGAAAGCGATGATCACAGCCCCTCATGCACAGAGCCCCAAAAGCAGCAACCCGGGACCGAGACCCCCGCAGTCCTGGCTCCTCCCCTTCCTTGGTGCCATCTCCAGCTGTCCACATTGTTGGAAAAAGGGGAGGAGCTTCACAGGTGGGAGGGTTATCTGCTCATCCCGTTGGCAGAAGGCAGTCATGTGAGCGTGCCTACCTGCAGGGGAGCTGGGACATGCAGACCACTATGCCCAGGGAGCAGGGAAAACTAAAGTGAGTGTGCAGTCAGCCTCCCAATATTTTTATTAAAAATAAGAATTGGCAAAAGGCATTTTGAAAGTCTTAGGGTTTTTTCTTTCTTTCTTTCTTTCTAATAGCCATGTGCCTGTATACCAGACCCTGGCCCCTATCAGTGCCCTGCCATTTTTGTTCTGGAATAATACACAAGGTAGATACTTGTCTTAGTGACTTCCTGTCTTTGCTGGGTCACAATGCCTGACCCCCCCGCACTTAGGAAAGTTGAATTTAGCTCATATTCCTGAGTCCCAGACTGGCTATGCTTGGTAGGTAACGGCAGCACAGTGGAAGGGCTGGTGAAGAACAGCCTCTGGCAGTAGTGCAAGGGGAGGGTAGGCTGGGGGGAGCCGGGCAGGAACTCGTGCTTCCAGGCCACGCCCACCTCCACAGTCCGTCCTCCCGGCCAGGTCCCCCTCTTAACAGCACATGAAGCCCACTGACAGTCCACAGCGTCCACATACCTGAGGCTCTGGGGGCAGCCCAGATCCAAACCATAACAATATCCTTATCTCTTTCTTAAAGATGAAAACATTGAAGTTCAGAACGGGAAATTAATTTGCCTGCAGTCACACATTAGAGCAAGAATTCAAATTTGTGTCTGGTTGAGTTCAGACTCTGGGACTTTTCTCTAAACATTTCTTAAAAACTTCACCTTCAAAGTAGAGCGTAAGCTTCAACATAAATGGAAAATTGCAGAGAGCGACACACAACTTGTTCTCTGCAAAGAAGCTTTGGAAAGACATCTGCTTATATCCCCCTACACAGTTGGTAAAACTGAGACTCAGAGAAGATGGACATGTGTTCAACAACAGGCACGAGTGGCATGTGTGGCTCCCAGTTCCAAACCCAATGTCTTGCTCAAAGGAGTCACCAGGCCAACGGATTCGAACAACAGTATGGTTCCAAGTGGTTCTCAGGGACAGCTTTTGGAGAGTCCCAGGTAGGTGCACACATCCATACAAGGCACTGAGCAGGTGGCTTTTGCTCTTGCTGGATTTTAGCAGAAGATAAACCTTCAAGAAACTGGTGGCACAGCTGGGAAATCGCTGCAGCGTCTCCGGCTCCCTTGTTCTGCAGCGCTGGCTTTCTCTAACGGCGGAGGGCGTGGATGGCCACCTGCAGGTGGAGGAAGTGATGGGTCTGACCCACAGGAGATAGGTGGCTGAGTTCCTTGGAGTCCCTCCAGTTTCCCATGCCAGGGTGGGGCAGGGCCGGGCTTCTCCACACAGTTTCCCACTACACGTGATCTTCCCTTCAAAACACTGGACATGAGTCACAGACATTGAATACTGTTTTGTCACTAAATGAATTTGAGAAAAGATGGAAATGTCAGTGGTTTATCTCAATCAAATCAAAACATTTTTTCTCCATATATTTTTTCCTTTGATTTAGATCTGAAATGTCTCCCAAAATCCAACATTAGGAGGAGGTAGGCCTTGGCAGAGAGGTGGATCATCACTTGGGGTGGACCTAAAAGGGTGTATTTTTGTCTCTGTGTCCACGTTTCAATCCCTCTCTGCTTCCTGGCCACCGTGGGTGAGCACCTTGCCTTGCCAGGCCCTCTTCTGTGCTGTTTCTGCCTGGGAGCCAACCGACAGCAGACTGGACCCTCTGAAGCCATGAGCCCACACAAGCCGTTAGCCTTTCCTCTCGTAATTTGCAGGTGTCGAGTATTTTGTCCCAGAGACAACGATGTTGATGCAAGTGTTTATCCTTTTGACAAGTATGAGATGAACTCTTCCTTTGCTTGTTGTTTCTGAGCTTCAGTATATGTCAGCCTAACTAGGAGAGTTCAATGCTGTTGCTCCACATTGTCTGTGTTCTATAGAAGTAGCACATTGAAATGAGAAAACTGCAACAAAGAAAAGCCAGCCACCTCCGCGTCCTGTGTTCCCTTCCTCCAGCCCAAGAGCCACTTCCAACCTATCTTACTTTATGCAGACTGCCAAAGCTGTGAGAAATGCTATTAATTCAGAAAATGAATTGGACTTACTTGTTTTTCAGTGAACACCCGCATGCATGCAGGGCTCATTGGGATTCCGAGCAGACTAGCAAACCTTTGGCCGCCAGCAGAGGGGCTGCACAGCCCTGGAATGCCAACCAGATGAAGTTTGCTGTCTGCAGGAAGTGTTTTCTGAGAGAGCGTGCAGTGTGAAAAGGCCCAATTTCGTTAATGGATGTGCCTGCCTGAGCTTTTAATTCTGTGTTTAATTGGGCGCAAAATTCAGACCGGCTGGTTTTGCATCAGCATGGGGCAGAGTCGTCAAGCCTGCGGTGCGGGGGGTGGGGCGTGGGGCCTCAGACTCTGACTCAGCCCCACTCGCGAAGCCTCTGGTGAATTCTAGGCTCGGGGAGCGTCTCATTAGTGGCCAAAAAGGAGCGAGAACTTGCCTTGGTTGTTGGGTTCCGTGCCTGCCTGACGAGGAGCAGTCTTCACAATCCACAAGGAACCTTCCAACTATACCTAACAAGAAAACTGGTACCACGGGCCTAGTGGTGCGGGTGTAATCCCAGCACTCTGAGCCGAGACAGAAGGATCACAAATTCCAGTCCAGCCTGGGAACTTGGCAACTTAGTAAGACCCTGTCGCAGGTAACGAAAAGGGGCTGGGGATGTGGCTGAGCGTGAAGGCCCCAGGTTCAGTGCCCTGCACGCCTACACACATGTACACACAAACCCACAGAAAGAGCATGTTCCATACCACCACGTTAGGGTTCGTGGTGCACCACCTTGTCCTGCTAAGCAAAACCTGCCGGGGGTCAGGCCCTGTCCCCCTGACCTGTGCGGAGAGGCCTGTCCATAGCTCTAGCCATCCCAAGGGACACAGCCAGAAACTCTTGCTTGGGACAAACTCTCCCTAATCAAACAGAAATGTTGTCCCTTTGGAGAAGGGCTCCCAATGGGGACTTGAAGGTGTGATTTTTAATAGACCATGCATCCCCTGCCGCCCGCCTGGAGCCAGCGCTCCCGTGGGGAAGTGTCGTGCCTCCTTTTGCTTGTGTTTGTTCCTCTCAGTTGCGGCTGTCTTCGGGCCCTGGCTTGATAAAGTTGTGTTGTATGTTGTGTTGTATGATATTTGAATGGGGTAAGCACAGAGCTGTGGCCTGGATTTGAAATGTTCCCTCAGGACCCGTGTCACAGACTCGTTCCCTGTCCTGGTGCAGGTGGGAGGCGACGGACCCTTGAGTGAGGCCCAGCAGAATGTCTTGGCCGTGGGACGCCCTTACAGAGGAGGGTGGGGCTGCCCCTGCTCTCTCCTGCTCCTTTGCTTCCTGGCCGTGAGGTGGGCCGCTGCGCTCCCCCGCATGGTCCCAGCACGACAGGCTCCTCGTCCAGGCCCAGAGTGACAGGGCACAGCAACCATGCCCCAAAACTTCTGACACTGTGAGCCAAAACGAACCTTTCCTCTTTGTGGTTGTCTCAGGTGTTTGTTACAGTAATAGAAGGTTGACTGACACACTTCATCTCGCTCCTTAAACGTGTATCATTTCTTTGTGGTAAAAATACTGAAAATCTTCACGATTTTTTTTAACTCCACAGCCCGCTCTCACTGTCTGCGTAGGACACCAGAGCTTATTTCTTCCCTCTCCCTTGACTTGGCCCATTCACGAGCCTTGGCCCGTCCTTTCTTTGCTTCCCACGTTCAAGGTCATGACGGTCTGGCATGTGGAACACTTCCTTTATAAAAATCTGCCGTATATACCTTTTCCCATGTGAATGTTTCCCCCAATTATCCTTTTTATTAGTATGTATTTGCCACAAACTCCGGATTCTGTTTTTTTTTTTTTTTCCCAGAACACAGCTTGTGTGATTTTGTTTTTTCCCTACAGTATCTTTTCTCAAAGCTTCATTTGCACCCTTTCTGTGTCATTTTGGAATAAATGCATTTGTAAGGACTTGGACTTAATGTCTTTTTAAAAAATCCACAAAGATGAGCCGGGTGTGGTGGCGCACGCCTGTAATCCCAGCACTCGGGAGGCTGAGGCAGGAGGATTGTCCTGAGTCAAAGGCTGCCTGGGCTCCATAGCGAGTTCAGGACCAGCCTGAGCTACAGAGCGAGACCCTGTCTCAAAAAAAAAATATTCCACAAAGGTCACTCCGTCATAAATCTGGGGTGATTGCATGAAAGAAGAGCTGTCCTCACAACCAGGCTCTCCAGATCCTTTAAACCATTTGAGAATCTATAGGGATCATTAAAAGATAACCAGGTCACTTTTGTGTTTGCCCATCTGCACTTGGGAGTTTTTGAAACCTCACATTACCGTTTTTTTTTTTTTCCTCTCTCTCCCGGGGAAATCCTGCACCACAGATCCAAGAGGCTCAGCCTTAAAGATCACTTGTCCCATAGAAGGTGGTAATGGTGTCGTGGCTCTCCTCTGGAGAGTAGGGTTTCCACAGGAAAAGCACCCCTAAAAGCATTTGCGAGAGACAACTGAGTGTTCTTTTTTATCACCGGCAAGAGGGACCCCCCTATAAATATATGGCATTCAGTAGCACAATCTCCTTCCCAGGCGCCACGCACGCCTCCTTCAAAAGCAGCTCTTCCTGCGTCGTGGGACCATTCAGCGGAGCGGAATCAGCCCGTTTACATAACAGCTGTTCTGTGAGCGCTGACATGCTGCTTCAGGGCCTTCCGCCTATAATGGGTTTCTCAAATGTGTTGCCGTGTTCGGTTGATTAGTTGTGGGTGATCTGAAATGTCAAACTATTAGCCTTGACAACTACTGCCAAGGTTACTGTCTTCAGAAAATATCTTTTTAATAATATAACTGTTGGTAAGTGGAAAGGTGAGGCTCAAAATACAAAGTGACAGTAAGGGTGGATTGCCGAGCTACCGATGGCTGTGGTCCCTCCTCTTGTCTTGCCTTGCCGGGTCGTCGTAACAGGCAGGTGCCTGGGATGTCCTAGGCGCCCATGAGTCACACGCGGGTGTTTCTGGGGTTGGAAGCTGGCAGCAGGGAAGAGAGGGGCAAACGCTTCTCACTGACTGTTCTGCTGCCCTCTGTCCACGCATAATTGGAATGCCGTGATTATAAAGTCACCTCACTACCATCCACACCTATGGCTTCCAAATTAGGCTTGGTATGGAGGAAGGAGATCTTAAAATCTGAATTTGCACTTTTGAGCTGTAAGATGGAGCCAGTGTCAGGGAACCCAGGTAAAAGTATTCCTTGGCAACACACTACCCAGCAGAGACCACAGATACCGTGTTCTCTCTCTGACACTCTCAGGAGTGGAAGGGCTAGTGAGTGTGGCAGTCGCCCTGGGGGGTTTGGGACACTGGCAGCCACACCCAGGGCTGTGGGGCCCCCCTGTCCATGTGGGGTCAGCACTGCTGGTGGCCTGCCCCTCTTGGAAACCTGGGCTTTGTTCCGATCCAGGCTTCCTGGCACTGCACCTGGGCTCACAGAGACTTCGGCATGCTAGGAGATGCCGTAAAGCAGTTAGCTCCGTCCCGTGACCGGAGAGACACTGACATTCGCGTAATGAAAGAAACCAAAGTCCACGTTGGGTCTGACCCCTGGGGGCAACCGCTTCTACCGCCTGGGTTTCCCGAGTCACTGCTGGGGTGAACCCACACACTGAAGCTTCGCCTCGTGTTTTCACATGAACCGGGCTGCGGTGTTCTCTTTGTCTTGCGTTTCATGGTGAAGCCAGCTGGCCTCATCCACAGCCACCTTTACTGCTCAGTGGGTAGCGTGAAGAAGGGGGTGGCCTGGGGAGAGATGGCGTGACCGTGTCTCAGTGTGTGAGTACGGGAGAGGGCACCTCTCACCTGCACTGATTTTTAGGGCAGCGGTACTGATGCCACCCCACCCCATCCATACTTGAATTAGCAGATTGCACAGGCTGCTGGGGAAGCTATTAGAGGGTGGAGGACAGCTTCTACTGTGGCTCAAAGGATGTGGAAGAAGGCTGTCAGCTCCTGTAACAAGCACTTGAAGGCAAGTGTGGAAATCTGTTTACAAAGGACTGTGGCCTCTTGGATCTGCCCCTCGCCCCAGTCCCGTCCCAGACTGTGGGAGATTCAAAAAACTGACGATATGTGGAAGATGGATGCAAATTGCTGTTCATGGCTAACCAAATTATCTCTACACAGAAATGGTTAATAAAAACTTCTTTAAAGAAGGCAAATTTTTGAAATTGGTTGCGGATTTTAGTCAAAAATAAGCACAAGGATAGGACTAAAAGGGGTGCAGACTATGGGCACTGAAAGAAACCCACAGGTTCCCCCAGGTCCCCAGGGAAGGATCACTGTACACCACACCTGCACCCCGGTTACATGTAAAGAATTGGCCTCTTTTTGTTGGGAACAGTCTCAGAATAGTATTTGAAATGCGTAACACACAGAATTACAAAGGAAACCAATGTCTTGCTTTGTAAAGTGTGATAAAGTAACGTGGCGGCTTTTGTTTTTGTGCTTGTTTCCATCTGGGGACTGAACCCACAACCTTCACGCTGAGATGTACCCCCAACCCATTACTTAGTTTTGATTTGGAGAGAGAGTCTTGCTAAGTTGCCCAGGCTGGCCTTGAACTCACAGATCTCCTGTTTCCTGGCCTTCTTTGTCAGTGCTTGAAATAGCAGGCCCTGGTGGCAACTCTAGCCACCCCCAAAACGTCGCACACATGGTAGCTTGCCATCTCTGTAGTAATGTTCTACTGGTGACACAGTTGTGCGCCCGCTGACGCTGTTGCAGTTTGTCGCCTGCATCTGTAGTTTAAAGGAAGTGCAGGCTTTCACTCAGAGGTCTGTGAAAATAGTGCTCTAATTTTTAATTATTTGGGTGTCCAAACCCCCTGAAATCCCACCATGGATTTCCTGGGGCCCCGCAAGCCACAGATGAAGAATCACGAGACCGTGCTGGCTGTCTTTGTGTCCGGCCTGAACCGCAGCCCCAGCCTCATCTCTCCCTTGGTGACTCTCTGAGGTCATCTTGGAGTCATCGTCCTTCCCAGCCTGGTGCCATAATGGGGACCCTGGTAGCCACCCCCTGGGCGTGAGGACACGTCTCTGCACCCTGCTGACCTCTCCCATGCCACAGGCAATAGTGGATGTAGGAGCATTGCTCACGTGCATATGTCCATCTGGAATGACTGCTAAGCCTGGAAGTTCCCCAAATCTCTAACTCTCGACCAGAAGCTGTAGCAGAAAAGCCTTCTCAGCTATTACATGCCTGGAGAGGAGGGAAGAGGTGGGATCCCCCTCCCCAGATTTCTTTTACTTAAAATGTAAATTAATGTCATTGAGAAAACAAGCTAAAATTGAGCTGTTGTGAGAGGTACTGTAAGTCAGCAAAGGGTCTCCAGGCTCTGTGGAGCTGGTTTTCATCCCGCTCGTGTATGTACTAAATGCAACCCCGAGTTTTTAATCTCCCCAAGCCTCAGCTTCCCTAGCAGTGATGTGTATACGGTACTATGTATCCCAGAGCTGCAGAACATCTGCAGGGATGACGTGTCTGTGAGCACCAAGGACTGTCCTTAGGCACAGGCTGACAAAGCAGGCTCCCCTCTGTGGGAGGCCAGGGCACTGAAATGATTGAATCAGGCCTGGAGGTGAAGGCACACCCAACAAGGCAAGGGTTCAGTCCTCAAGAGATAGTTGACTCCCACCCTATGCCACAGGCATGGAGCTAAGAAGCTGCCCGTACTCCACCCGAAACACCGGGAGTGTGCCTTGCTCAGGTGTGCACGGCCTTCCTGCCCTGGTATGCGGCCACCTTTGTGCCACCCTCACTGGCCCTCTGCGCGTGAAGTGCTTCCTAGCTTATGGTAAGAATGTTACATGTAGCCATTCCCCTATCTCGTGAACTGTAATAACTGCTTTGTAACTAATAACGCTGTTTTTGAGTATTATAGACCCCTTGGGAAATCAGATCTGTCAGAGCCCTGAGCTTTGTCCCAGTGCAAGGTCGGGAGTGGTGTGTTGCATCGCGTTCTTCCCTTTACCTGGTGCTGTTCCTTCTGTGCTGACCGACCTACCCTGGCCGCTGTGCTGTCCCCAAGCGCGGTCCCTCCTGCCACTCTCAAGCGCTGTGTGGCTCTATCGGGCAGCCTCTCTGCTCCAGCTGTGTTTCAACAGGAACATCTCTAAATAATTGATAATTACAACCACCACCGTCACTTCTTAAGCATTTGTTGTATGTCACCATATTAACTGTCGCACTTACCCTCCACCAGAGCCCTGTTGGGCAGATGCAGTCGTGGTGTCCATTGTACAGGCGTGGAAACGGGCTCGTAGAGCTGCAGTTGATGTGGAATGAGAGCAGACGGTGCCTTTTCTGACAATCAGGCAGTCTCCTCATGGCCAGGCGCAATACCCAACACCTACAGCTTAAAGGAAGAGAGAGTAACTTATGTCATGGGTTTAGCAGATGCCGTCCGTGGTCAGCTGGCTCCAAGGCAGGCGTGTCATGGCAGAGGGGTGTGGGGGAGTAATGCCGCTTAGTTCGTGGTGGATGGGAAGCAGAGCCACGTGGCAGGGCTACAGTGCCAGGGAGGAGGGAGAGGGGACCCTATATGGTGCCCCAGGTCATGACTCTGTGACCCACCCAGATACACCCAGAAGTGCGCTCCACCCATTCCCCCCTTAGGCAGTCCCAAAGCCAACCGACTTGACATTTGGCCCTAAACACCACAGGTGTCAACTGAGGACTGTCAGTGGGCCAGGAGCACTCACTGAGTAGTTATTCTTACATTGCTGCTAACCAAAGTGCATTACAACCAGCTGTCTCTCCCAGATCTTCCTTCCACAAAAATACAAACTCCCCAGCACACTGGTTGCCACCATCAGCTTGCACTGCCCCTCAGGGGCTTGGTCTGGAACGTTCTAGTCTGGTGCTAGAAATACTGGAAGCAGAATCAGCCAAACCCAGGTCCAAGAGATAGGTAGTCAGTGAAACACTGTGGCCTTCTCTATGGCTACCTAAGTGTGGAATAGCCACCAGGGACCTGGGACCTGGGAGATGAAGCCTCAGAGGCAGCCAGCGTCGCCCATTGGCCAATAGATGGACACCGCCTTCATCCTTACCAACAGAAAAAGGAGGGTAGACATGGTCTCTCTTCCGGATGCATCCTACTGTGAGGAGTGGGGAAACTGGTGGGAAGGGAAACCCCTTGAGAAGAGGCAAGTAAACCGCACTGTCACCAGGGGGTTAAGAAGGCCTGGAGTTTCCAGAGCTAGCTCCTCTACTTCCCCCCTAAATATGTTTGGCTATGTAATTTTCCCATATAAGTGTAATGGCAGTTGAAAAATCTAGCTTTGGAACCCTCAAATCCTCCCTGGGTTGGGCCTCAAGGAAAGCACTTGTGGTCTGATGGTATCAGTTTCCCTTCCAGGGTTCCTGAGTAAGAGCCGCTTTGTAACAATGGAGTGTATTCCTCCGAATGAAGTAGCCAGGACTTCGATGTTGTGTGCTTCCTTTCTGTGGATTAGTTCAGGCTTAGTGGTGTAAAGCAAGTCAACAGACCAGAGTTGTAAATCAGTTCCCGCCCAGTTATCTTTACTCAGGCTTTGGAGTGTTAGCAACTTTTAGTAACAGAGCAAATTTTTAATAATATCTCATCTACCAAGAGTCTTGTCAACCTACAATACAAAACATCGTGCTTTCATTATGTTCTGAACTTCTGCCATCTTACCTTCAGCAGTGGCTACACCCTGGCCCAGATAATAAGAATGCATCAAAGATCTATGAGAGCAGTGCCGTGGTCAGAGCTGTGTAAGGACTGCCCTCCTCAGCTGGGTGAGCACAGCTGGTAACTTCTCAGCTTCTGAATGTTTCTCCAGGCTCTGAGGAGTGACACAGAAGGATAAGTCAATAAGGACGTGACCACAGTGGCCACTTCATGGGCGTTTACTGCACTCTGTGTGGCTCTTACGCTTCCCTCAGGAGGGCCGTCGAGCTGGTCCTGCGCATCAGAGACTGCTTCTGCAGATTCAGCCGACCATGTGCAGAAAATGCTTGAACAAGTTGCGTCGATGCTGATCATGCACAGACTTTTTTTTTTTCATTATTTCCCAAGCAACACAGTACAGTAGCTGTTGACACAGCGTCGTCTACACTGTATTAGGGATTACAGGGAATCTTTTAAAGTATACAGAGGGGTAGGAGTAGGTCATGTGCAAATACTGGATCGTGTTATGTGAGTGATACTGTAATTTTGATCTTAAAAGACCAGTGTGCTAGAGGCTGGGTCTCTGCAGTCTGTATGGTACTATTGGGAGGTAAAAGACACTTAAAGAGGTGGTACCCAGTGGGAGGTGCTCCTGTCACTGGGGAGTGCCCTTGGAGGGGATTGTGGGGGTCCGCAGTCCTTTCTTCTCTCTCTATCTTTTGTTCCCAGACATGGAGTGCATACCCACAGGCTCAGTAAGGCCCAAGGTCATAGACTAAAACTTCCAACACTGTGAGTCAAAACAAACTTTTACTCCTTACAAGTTGACTGTCTAGGTGTTTGTTATAGTTACTGAAAGCTGACTAGCACAAGATGCCTGAGTATCCATGGATTTTGGTATGGGATTGAGGGTGGTGGGCCATAGTTCCTGTAGCCAATATTCCTAAGATGTGTTTGTGGTGTCCAGGGGGGATGTTTCTTGGAACACACGTGTCTTAGTTACTTTTTCATTACTGTGATTCAATACCCAACATCCGCAAGCCAGGGGAGGAAAAGTTTAGTTTAGCTCACGTTTTTGGAAGGTCACAGTCCACTCATTGGCGACTGGCAGCAGTGGATGGACATAGTGGAGGCAGCTCCCGTAGCATTGCAAACAGGAAGCCAGGTCAAATCAAGTCCCAGAGGAAGGTAACAGCATGTATATACTAACAGGTCCCATCCCAGTGATCTCCTTCAGCGTCAGGCCACAGTGTTCTGCCCCTTCCAGGTGTGGTTTTAACCCACCACACACCTGCAGTCTCATCCACATACCTGTAATCCAACCACATGCCTGCATTCCACCCCTCCAGTCTCCAGACAGCTTATGATTCCATATCTGTAATATTAAAATACATGAGACTTTTGGGCAACATTCTAGATCCAAATCCCACGGTGATTTTTATTTTAGAAATTAGGAAGCTCAGATTCAGAGAAGTGTCCCCATTTCCTGCATTTCCCAGATGGTAAGTGGCAGAACTGGGGACTTGAACCTATGTCCTTGACTGTTGGTCCTCATGTTACCTGTGCCCTAAAGAATCCTATCGTCTAGGTAAGGATAGGACTCATGCACAAGGCCTGAACATGAAGCCTGACAGTTAGAGGGAGGGCTGGAGGGCCAGAGACAAAGCTGGTCATGAGTGTGCAAGTATGTGGCCTGCTTTCCAGGATCATCTTAGTAAGGCATATGCACATGTGTGTGTGCGTGCGCATGTAGTGCCAGAGATTAAGCCTAGGGCCTTCACACTGAGCTACATCCTCTGCCCTTTTTAATTTAATATAATTTTTATTTTATTGGGGCAGGGTCTTGCTGTATTGTCCACGATGGTCCTGAACTCGCTGTAGAGCCCAGGCTGGCCTCAAATTCCCAGCAGTCCTCCAGCCTCGGCCTTCTAAATTCTGAGAATATAGATGTGGACCTCAGACCCAGATTATATAGTACTGGGGTATCAAACCTGTGGCCTTGCATTTGCAAAGCAAGTGCTCTGACTGCTATGCTATTCCTCCAGCCTTTATTTTTTGAGTGTTTTGTTAAATTGCCAAATTGCCCACGCAGGGCTCACACTTACTATTCTCCTGCCTCATTTTCCCTGAGTTCCGGGATCCCAGCCATGGACCACCATTCCCAGTGTTAGCAAGATGTTAAAGCCTAATTTCACACATTCTGCCAAGTTCCAGGCAGAGGTACCTTGACATGCATGTTTGAATTGCACTAATCTATCGGGACAGCTCTTTTCACGTAGGCCATAACGAATGGGCTTTGCGAGTCTCCAGAGACAAGGCTCCTTTCCTATTCAGACTGACTCTAATGATGTTCTGGGGAATTACTCAATAATAGCTCTTACCACGTCTTGATGAAAAGATAACAGTATTTCCATGGCGTATCTTTTCTTTGCCATGGGTGAAGCACAAATGCGTGTGAAGGCTAATAATGTTATCTGCAGTTTAACGGCAAATCAAATGAAAT
Source organism: Ctenodactylus gundi (assembly GCA_004027205.1). Taxonomy (NCBI): domain Eukaryota; kingdom Metazoa; phylum Chordata; class Mammalia; order Rodentia; family Ctenodactylidae; genus Ctenodactylus; species Ctenodactylus gundi. Next base: position 270,410 of record PVKB01001399.1, read on the forward strand.
TACAGGTGTGAAATAGCTCTGTTAGAGGAGAGAGTGCCATCCGATACATGGCATCGCTATGGAGAAGGCTGGCACGCCGTCACTTCTTGACCATCACCCTCCACACTGGTTTTCCTGACTAACCAGGGACGTCCCACTTGAAGTGTGATTTTCTAATTTTTTCACCCATTTAACAAATACTCATGGGCTGGACATCATGCACTTGAACTAGGAGCTAGAGAGAAAAAAAACAGTAGAAGTTATTAAAAATGAATCCAAGATATTGGAAATTATATACTAAGGTGCACACTGAGCCAGAAAACCTGGCTGTGTTCTGTCGTTCGGAGCAGCCAGTGAAGGGGCCTCGCTGAATTAGCAGCTGAACCAAAGAGATGCTGTTGGAGGAGCTCAGAGTATCACCGATGCCCGACTTGTCCATTCTTTGCTCATGCCTCTGTGTGCCCTTTGGGGTGGGGCCTGGGTGGCGGTGGGTGGCCGGGAGTGTGAACTGGAAGAGTGTGTTCTGGTCCCGGCTGCTCCCCTGTCCCCTACCAGGCATGGCCCCTTCTGCCTTGAATCCAGCCATCTGTGCACGCACTAAGACCTCTGAAGCTGTGAGCTATAGTGAAATAAACCTTTTGTTCTGTAACTTGTAGGTGTCCCGGTGACAGGAAAGAGAGCTAGCCACCGATCTTTTGGTATAAGCGTTGAAGAATATATTTTTGCGAAATAGTTTTTTTGCAGCCTCCCGGTGAGCAAGTCCCACACGGTTATGTTGGAGTCCAGTTTGGTTTTCTCCTTTCCAGGAATTTGAATGCTTTTATTGTTGTTGCTTCTGCAGCTGTTAAAGAAAGAGCCGCCCATGGCTGTCTCACGACTCTGTTGTCAGCTAGGCTACTTCTGCCTTCACTTGGCAACAAAATTCAGAAGTCACACAAAGGCTGACGGTCCCTGCTCCTGATCCACCGAGCCCTTGCAAGCTCCAACATCTCCACCTTCAGGAATCGTGCAGAACACACCTCTGTACTGGGCCGTGTGAGATACAGGGACAAACATCGCACACTGGAGCAGCCGCACCTGGTTTCCTTTTTCATTTCTTTCTACCCCAACCTTCCGGTATTCTCCCCTTAAAAAAACAAACACTAAAGGCCAGTCTCAAGCCACCTGCTTCCAGGTTGCAGAAGGTGCCAGAGGGAAGGAAGAGCGTTTTGTCCTTCGGAGGGCACCCAGCCATGGAGGGCACCATGTGACATCTCTGACTGCCGTTCCAGAGAGAAAAGAAGGAAGGTACAGATTCAGGGATTCCACACATTTCTCTGGCCACGTAAAAAAGTATTGGCGAGAGTTTCCAAGAGTGATCAATTTAACAGCTGCGCAGTCTCAGAAGGGGTCAGGCCGATGCTGAGGTATTCCAACGATGCTTTTTCTTTGAACGTTTTTTTCGTCCCTTTATGAAGGTTTATTGGATTCAGCTTAAGCCACTGAGTGAGTCCATCCTGTCGTTCTGTTCAGTAAGCTCCAGCACTCAAGAGCAAGACGTTTATCTCCATGGCAGCTAGACGGCTTGTGGTCCAGATTCCTCCCTGTGGCAGCTCTAGGTCAGCTTGTCCAGTGGAACATTCCGGAATGGTAGCCATATGACACATCTGTACTGTCCTGTGCCCTAACCCATCATGCGGTGGGGCTCTGAGCGCTTGAAATGTGCCTCGTGGGACTGAGTAACTGAATTTGTACTTTTCTTTAATTGGAGTTGACTCGAAGTTCAGCACTGCAGTGAACAACACAGGCTGTGACTTCAGAGCTGCAGCTCAGTCGGGCCCTCAGAAGGGGACGTCTTTGGATGGCTTTCACCAGCCATGTCTGCAGCGAGACTGCTTCCCTGGCCCTCTCTGTGCTGTGCACACTAGTGTGTTTCTGCCCTTCATGTCCTTATGCCTTCATAAGTTAAAAGTCAACCCTCCCCAAAATACGTTTTCCTTAGAAGAGTAAGCAAACATTTCAGGGAGACAGTTGGGGGCCACAACACAAGGACCTTCTCAGAGGCTACTTTTGTCTCCATATCCTCTGTATGATCTGACGAGAACCAAGCTCACTAGACACTTCCGGGTGGCACAGTGGGCTTGTACACCTGCAGGCTCTACATCTGCAGGTTCTACTCACAAATATTCTGGAACGTCACATCTCTACTGACCCTGTCCAGGCCTTTCTCGTGATTAATATTTAAACAGTGCAGTACAGCAACTATTTATACATTTGCACTGTATTAGGTATTACAGGTAATCAGGAGATTATTTAAACTTTAGGGGAGGATATGCCTAGGTTATGTGCAGATACTACCAATTTGCCACAAGAGGCCTGGACATCTGTGGATTTCGGTACCTGTGGGGATTCTGCAGAAAGCAGAACCAGCCTCCTGCAGATAGCAAGGAGCAACTGCCCCTTCATCCTTTGGCTTGCAGTCTCCAGGGGGAAAGACGGCTGTACTGCTGCAGCCTGCTGGTCTAGCTTCCGACCTTTCTGCTTCGGCTTACCCACCTGCAGACACCTCGGTGGCTTGGTGGTCAGCATCTCCTGGGAGCTCCGTAGGTGGCATTTCCAGGCTCCTCCTAGACCTAGAGAATCAGAATGTGTAGAAAAAGATTTCCCCACATCTCCGGTGTTAAGCGTTACCAGACGCGAGTGCTAGGCCAATCGATGGGACGTCTCGGCCTGTCTGTTGTGGACTTTGCAGTTGTCGACAGGATTGCCCTTCGCAGCCCAGAGCTGGGCCACGGGAGACAAGCAGAGGGAAGCTGTGGTTTGGGGGGGGGGGGGGGATTTGCTTTAAGTGCTTATTAGGAAAAAGTTTTTTACCTGCCTAGTGAACTTGAAAGGCTCATTCTGCCATTGAGCTGTAGCAGAGAACACTCCAGAGCCAACCAGGGAACAGACAAGCTCAGTGCCCAGGTGAGAAGGTGTGAGAACTCGAGCCATCATACCGGATTGTGGTTCCTGGGTTTTGAGTGAGCAGGAAGCCAGCTACACATAGGGGACCCCGGGCGTCACAGGATGGAAAAACATGGGTCTTCAGAGGATGCCAGGAGAGGAGGATTCCAGCCCGTACCACCTCTGCGGCGTCCCCAGTTCCATCTTGAGGAGGAGCTACTGGTCTATATCACTCTTTTTCATCCAGTGTTAAGTCCTCTTAACGTAAATAACAATAGGGCTGGAGGGAGCTCAGGGAGGTGATGGCTGTGTCCATGGCCTGGTGGTGGCGATGGGTTTACTGGTATCTCCCCCAAGCTGGAGCTTGTGAAGTTGTGCACATTAAATAAGTACACCTGTGCACGTATCAGTCGTCCCTGCCACGGCTCTCAACTAAAGCCTCAGTGAATTCTGTTTCCAGTTCCGCAGCCGTCTGACAGCGTGCTATACTTCTGCTTCTGTGGTATGGGCCCGTTGTTGGCAAGTGCTCCTGTTACCTTCGTAAAGACTCCCAGGTAGACCTTGCAGCAGGACAGAGCTGCGTGTGGCCGCCTCGGCTGCGCCAGCCGTGCCTGACAGAGTCAGGCTGCCGGTGTGCAGGGTGACCCCGGCAAGCAGCTTTCCGTCCAGAATGTTGTTCTGCCAAACCTTTCTGTTGGACCCGTGAAAAACAAAGTCTTAGAATCTTTTGAGCTAAAAGCCAAAGGACAGTGATGCCTTTGTGTTGTAACGTTTCAGCTCTCCCTCTCGTTTCTGTCTCTAGACTGAAGCTGTGGACCCGGGCGATGCCCAGTTCTCTCTTCGCTGTCGGGGTGCTGAGTTGGGTTTTCTAGCGCTCCCTCTTCCACATGTGGGAAGGAGAGAGGCAGAGGGCCCACTGCACGGGGAGGGGGCAGAGGGAAGCGCGTGATTGTTGGGTGGTCAGTGGCGTAAGCCGTGTTGGACCGTTCTGAGTCTTCCTTGGTCTGTGAGAACTGAGCCTGACCCGGGTAAGCGTGTCATTTCCTTGGCACGGGTGGCCATGGGAGACTCCATCTCTTGGCTCCCTTGAGCACTCTACAGTTCAAGGGCCTTCTCTGCATTTTCCCCTTCTGATTTTCCCCGAAGTGGAGCCCCGCGGCCCAGAAGCGCCCCTTTTCCTGGTTGTGACTCTGACCTTGGGAGGACACGGCCACAGTCTCCAGATCTCCGAGTCATCAGCTTGGTGACTGGACACTAACTCGCTTGTAGTAATTCTGGGGCTCTTGTTTTCTGCCTTTGCTGGATGCTGCTGCTCACTGCTGTTACTAGAGGCACCTGCTCAGACAAGTTTGTGGTCGTTTACCTCACTTAGAGGGATAGCACGCCGCTGGTGTTGCTCCAGCTCCAGTGGCGATGCCGTGATAGTTCTGAAGGGAAGCCATGCAAACCACAGCGTGCCGGGAGAGTTCACCGGTCGGTAAACGCAAGGGTCTTCGAGCACCGTGCCGCATTCCCCTTATTCATTTGCCCTGGAGCGGGTTCAGCCTCTTGAATTAAGGTCCAGGCTCAGATGCCAGTGGCGGTGGAGTGTGTGCAGAAACTGGTGTTTCCTTGAATGTGGTTATTAAGTGCTCTTCCTGCCTTCCTCTCTCGTCCCTCCCGAGCTTTGAGGAGGGAATCCAGCATTTCCAATTATTTGACCGTTTCTCCTGAACGTGTGTTATTTGAGTCTGCCGACAGCCATAATAACTTTCATTTTGTTTTTTTGATAATTGCTGTAGTCAATTATTAAAGTAACAGTTATGGAAGCTTCGGTTGATTATAATTAAGAGATGTTACGTAAGGCAATTAAGAGACGCTCTATAATTGCCTTCAATTCCAACAGTAAAAAGAAGTCATGTGGCGTTTAAGATCCCTCGGGCCTCTCTCCGTGTGTCTGGATGTGTGCCTCAGGGCTAGGAAGAGACTCGGGCCGTGGCAGGTGGGTGCTGGTGACTTCCTTCCCCGACGCTGGGCTTGCGCGCCCCCTTCTGGCCAAGGGTGTGGTGACGGCGGTCGAGGACCTGGAGACTTGAAACAGGTGGAAAGCAGGAGTGGGCAGATCGCTAACACACATACCTGCCGTCATCCGTCTCAGCTTTAAGGAGTCCAGGCACTCATGCAGATGGCAGGAATAGGTATTTTTAGAAATTGCCTTGTTTTCCCATGGCCTTCCCAAGAAGTTGATTTCCCATGTTTAATTTCAAGCAGCTGTTCACTGTGCTATTCTACCACTTATCTTTGAAAGTGGAGGTGCCAGTTGAGATGGTGTGTGCGTGTGTGTGGGGAGGGGTATGTGACGTAATAAAGCCACTCCATTTCCATCAAGTCCTCCTTTTTTGGCAGTCGTGGGGATTGAACCCAGCACCTTTACACTGAGCTACATCCTCAGCCCTTTCTTGTTTTGTTTTGATACAGGATTTTGCTAAGTTGCTAAATTGCCTAGACTGAGTTTGAACTTACAACCCTCCTGCCTCAGTCTCCTAAGATTGCTGAAATGGCAGGGTGTGCCACCACCCCTTGTCAGATCTTCCACTTTTTAAACCACCGGCATTGTTACTTCCTCCATCCTCAATAAGGCGTTATCCGGTGGAGCTCCAGGCCCCTCTCTGTTCCCACCTTTGCCAGCCAAGAGCGGCTTCCACGCAGGGACTCTGGCCACCCATGCCACTTACAGTGTTCTGAGATGTCTCTGCTTAACTCTCCACTTGCACCTGATGGGGTACACGAAATTCTCTTGTGTCTCCAAAGCAGGGCTCGCTCCCCGTAGCAGCCCACTGTGGCCAGCTCCTGAAGTGTGACCGTCCCCCGTAGGCAGTCGGTGCCAGGCTGTGCTTGGCTCTGAGCCCCAGCAGGCCTGGACACAGCAGGGGAGGGTGAGCTGAGTCTTCAGGCACGCGTTGGAATGAAGCGCCAGCGGTGTGAGCCAAGGCCCCCTCAGGGCTGAGACTTTGGCCTGTCGCCATAGGGCAAAAGAGGGCACGACCCTGAACTGCTGCAGAATGTGGCATCCTGTCCTGGGGGCAGTACCCGCTGCCTGGGAGAAAGGACCTCGATGCCAGGATGTGAGTTGGGGTGGTACCTGTGTCTCACCAAGCCACGCCACGCTGCCACCGTCATGCTTGCATCCCACCACCAGCCACCCAGCCACCCACGTCCTACATCTTACAGTCTTTTCTCCCACTCAGTCAGGTCTCCCTTGGAGTCTCCAGCTGGTCTGTCTCACCCTTCGCTTAAAACTTCCAGTGACTGCTGCTCTTACACTAAGACTGGTATCTTCAGGGTAGCTGAGAAGGCCAGGAAGGTTTCTTAGCTACCTTTCCTATCACCCTCAAGCTGAAGAGGCCTCTCTGTTGCACTGTGCTATTTCACAAGTACACCTGACATTGACCTTTATTCCCATAAGCACAAGGCGGGAGCAAGTGCCTGGACCCAGGGGCCTAGCACTCCATGGCACCGGGAGGCAGCACCTAGGATGAGGACCGCCAGGCCTTGGGGACTGGCACAGAGCATCCTTGTCAAGACCTCAGTGACAGTCCCAGCTTTCCTATGCCTGTGGCTTCATTGGCAGCAAAGTACTGACCATAGACATCACCAGGGGGGGCCAGAAGACAGCAGGCACTGGGCTGCAGCTGGAGAATGTGCGCAAGGGCGGAGCCAGGGCCCCTCCCAGGTGCAGGGAAGTGCTGAGGGGGCCGGAGCTCTACAAAGTTCTCGCCCAGGGACAACAGACAGAGCTCAAAGAAAATGTTTCTTCTCATCATTTTGCTAAGTTTTTACAGTCAACATATGAAATCAATAAGCAACAGGCATCCATACAACATGGGAAGACACATTTAGGATAGTGGCTCAGAGAATGAGCCGCAAAGAGACCATGGGTTTTGAGGATTTCAGCCACAGTTGACCCCAGGAACTCGGCACAAACGCTGCTTCATGTCATTGAGATATCATTTTGCCTGATTGCATTTCTAATCCCATGCTAGAAGCATAAAAATGCTTGTGATTTCCACACACAGTGTACCTCAGTGCCCTCCATAAGCCTAAATTCTGGGAGAGTCCATCGTCTTACTAGTGTGTTTCCTTAGAGATCTTTTGTCATTTTAAGTGGCATGTTGGCTTTGGAGGAACCGTTGGGTTCCTTGGAAATACATGATGGCAGCAACGATAAGTTGTTAAAATCCTAAATGGCTTTGTAAAAGCCAAGTGTAGATTCCCTGCCGTACGGGAATCTCATTGCCAATTTCAAGGAGAGTTTCCAGTCCCCGCTGCCCCTCCTGTTGGTGCAAAGCTGGAGACGACTTCCAGCTCAATCCAGTTAAAATACCGTTGGTGGGGCATTCTGGTTTCAGTCCTCCCGCCTTGCAGCTGCAGGGCACAAACGCGCCAGGTTAACTTAGCCCCGTCCCTCTGGGATGGAGGCAGGCCCCATCCGGAAGCTCCCAGCTTCTCACTGTTAGCATCTTGAACTGTAATCCCCTTGCTGCCACCTCACATGACCCCTTGCACGCCTGCTCACTAATCACACCCTCCAACCTGTGCGTCTCCTCATTGCCATACATCATCTCTGCCCGGGTATCCCTCACCCCTCCCCACCCCCATGAGGCACTCATGTGCGCACCCACACCCACTCCTACACCCTCACTGTGGCGTGAGCACTTCCAGTGGGCATGTCTAGATACCTCCTGGCCGGGAGGCCCCCAGCCAAGTGTCTCGCCCAACACCCCAACATCCAAGGCCTTCTTGGCTTCTCCCACACTCCTCAGCTCCTCACTCCTCTCACATTCCGTACCCCAATCTTTCTTCTTAACTGGGTGCCACTGTCGAGATTGGGGCCACCTCCTATGTCTGTCCCACAACGTGTCTTCATACGTGGTCGCCGAGAGAAAGACCAGGCCATGGTGACTTACTGGTTTGAATACCTTTCTTTTATCCGAGGGCAGACAGAGGGGCCCCCCTCTAAGTGGCAGGGCCACCTGCCTAAGGTAGGTGACATCCTTTTCACAAATGCCCTCTGCTCTGAATTACACTGACCAAACCACTTAATTGAAAAATGCACACTTCTTGTTTGTTTCCTATCCAAACAGCTGAGGGACGGAGGCCAAGGACAATGCCCCTGGGATCCCTAAGCTTGTTACAGAGTCGCAGGCATTGCGCTAAGAGTGACAGGGCATCCACGGGTGTTCATGACCTGCACCCAAAGGTTATTGTCCCGGCCGGAGAAAGTTCTTACTCAAAATGGCTCTTGTGGACATTACTCTGCTTTTACTTAAACAAATACTTGACTCGTATTTCTCTTTTATTCTGGCCTTTGATTCAAGGAGGGGAGGAAGAAACCCAGCAGTGTTAATTCTGAGCAGACCCCCGGGCACCAGAAGCCTCCCTTCCTACCACAGAGAGCTCCAAGCGTCTCACAAGTGTTCCCCCCCCCAGCCCCCCCAGCACCTTATGCAGGTTGTCTTCCGGCCTTGGCTCTGACGTGCCATTTCTGCTGTTGCTGACACTGATTTTCCAGGATTTCTTTCATTAGCTGGAGGACATTTTGCCGGTTTTCAGATAAATCTGCATCAACATGGTGCTTGAATTTGTAGCCGTGTCTTTCCCCAGTGGGGCGATGGTTCTGCCATTTGTCTGATCCTGTCCTGGCTGCACGTTTGGATGGGGTCCGCCTGGGCCTAGAGTTGGGGGTACCCTTTGCAGTCCCCCTGTGGTGGTGGGGGGATCCTCTCTACCCACTTCCCTGCATGCCACGTTTTGATTTATATCTGGAGTGCCCCCCAAAGCTTCATGTATTTGCCTGTGGATTACCAGTGGATTTCATGTGCGTTAGAAGATGGGGCCTGATCAGGAAGGGCGGATTTTTGGGGTGTGGTGGGTCACAAAGTAGGGTGCGTCACAGGGTGTGGCAGATCACAAGGTGCAGCCTGGGGAGATGCGCTCTTGCCTGGCTTCTCCCCAAGCCTGATCCTTTGTCTTGTGATGCCACGAGTAGCTCTTCTCCACCAGACCCTTCCTGCTATCACCAGTGGTGCATGAGTGGATTGAGACCTCCTGAAACTGTGAGCCAAAATACACTTCCTCCTCTACCTCAGGTTGTGGGTGTTGGGTATTGGTCCTAGCTGCGGAAAGGCTGCGTAGGTCCGACTCCAGGAGGAGGTTCTGTGCTCCCTCATATCTCCCTGTCCCTGATTCTCTGCAATAACACAACTAGCATTTCCCTCTCTGTCTCTCTGTCTCTCTGTCTCTCTCTGTCTCTCTGTCTCTCTGTCTCTCTCTCTCTCTCTCTCTCTCTCTCTCTCTCTCTCTCTGTGTATGTGTGTGTGTGTGTGTCTGTCTCTCTCTGTCTCTGTCTCTGTGCATGTGTGTTGTTACTGGAGGTCCTACAATCCAGGGCCTTTGCACTAAGCTATCTCCTCAGCCCATTTTTAGTTTTCACTTTTGAGACAGGGTTTCCCTAAGTTGTTAAATTGCCCAGACTGGGTCAGAACTTATGATCCTCCTGCCTCAGCCTCCCAGATTGGTGGGATTTGTGTAAATTTAAGACTCTCGAAGCAATGTCTTCATTCCTGGTCTCTTAGCCAGTAGCTCTTAACCTATTTGGCAGGTGGCTCTAGGAACAGCTCTGAAAACACTCCATAGATACCAACTACTTTGTTTTCTCTTATTTCTGATTTTTTTTAATAAACTGACTATAATTGGCAAGTAAAATCTTATATATTTGAGGTGTCCAGCACCATGCTTGACACACACATGTTGTGAGATGCTTACCACACCAAGCCAGTTAGCACACCCGTGTCCCCACATACTTACAACGCTTCCTCATGTAAAACATAGAAGCACAAGTCAAAGAAAATGTAACACAGAGAAAACTGCTCAGCGTTTCACTTCCAGGGCCGGATTTAAAAGGTTAGTGAGCACCAATCTGGATGATTCTTGAGATTCTGTACATGAATGAAGTTTAGAAAAAAATAGCAAATCCACCTCTACTGTTTGGTGACCTGACGTTTCATTTCATGAAGTGTCATGGGCATAATTTCTAATTTCTGGAACCCAAAATACATCACAAAGCTCCAGTGTGGTTTTGTCACCAGTTACCCGAATCTTTACAAGACCTTGCGCCCTCACTTGTCCGAACGGCTCCATCTTCTGCCCCTGAGGTCCCATGTAAGCAGGAGGTTGGCCCTGTCACTTGTCTGTTTTGAGCACCTGAACTGGTGCTTAGTATACAACAGGTGCGTGGAACCCTTCGTTTGATCGTAAGGACAGAATGCTGACCAGGTGACAACGCTGGCCCTGTTTTTCGTTTTGTCTCTTGCTGAATCCACTACGCCCAGAAAGTATCTGTAATCACAGCAGAAACTCTTCCCCACGTGTTGGGATGGAGGTTGCCGGCCGGGAGGCCACCTTAGCCTTGGGGGGATGCAGCCAGAGGATTCAGAGGAAGTGATGGCATGCCCATCAGATGCCGGTTGACGTGGGGAGGACTCTGGTGTCTGCACACGCGTCTCCCATCGCGTCATAGATGTTTGGGAGGAGAAAGGAAAGTGACTCCCCACTGGGGGGCCCTCCTGCCAGGCCACCCTGCCCGGAGCCTCCCAGGCATGTACCACATGTGCTACTTCTTTATGGGAATGTCCTGTCCCCCTCGCTGGAGCTTGGTACCTGGGGAGGATGTGGTGGTGTCCCAGCTCACCTGTCTCTGTGTCCATCTCACAGGTAGAAATGAAGTACAGGAAATGAAAGGGGGACCCCAGCCTTGCTGCCACCCCAGGTCACCATCGGATGTAGGGCGGAGTTGGCTCTAAGCACTGGCTGTCCATCTTCTGGCCATCTTAGAGGGGGCAGAGGGACGGTGCATTGCTGGTTCCAACTTAGTCCACACCACATACATGCGTGTGCTCTCAGGCTCACGCTCACTGAGACAGTCCCGCCTTGTGCATGCAAACTATGAGCAACAGTGTAACCGCCGTGTACCCCAGATCCAGGGGTGCCTAGCAACGTCAGCTCCCTGTTTCTGGTCTGCTGTTGGCGCAGTCCGGCCTTCCTGGGCAGGGACTTGGGAAGCCCCAAGCAAACACTTCGCAGAGCCGCAGTTCTGAGACCTCTGAGCGCCGTGAAGTTCTGTTTTCCCTCCAAGTCCTGCTGCACATCACACCTTCGAAGAACCTGCATGCGTAAAAACATAGTCAAGAAAGGAAGGAACTGAGCCCCCTAGGGTGAATTTCAAGTTAACCCCGTAACCTGTATGTCTTTCTCAATAAAACGTTAGTAAAAAAATTACGTAACTTTGTCAGAGTTAAAGTACAAGTTCAACTCTTGTACATTATAATGGCCTGCCCTCTTCAATTAGGATTTCAAGACACTGGCTCCCCAGTTATAGAAGAACTTTGCACTTTCATGATCATACACTTACAATTGTTCTCTTATTAGCTCCTTAGTTCTTTATATTATTACTCTAATATTAACAAAACTCACACCAGTACAGCTAGTACTATAGATGCTCAAGAAATTGAAACTGAACCATCCTCCCTGTGATTATCTTTATCTTGGTTGCTTTTCCCTCCTAATCCTTCATGTAACAGATGACATTAATAGCCCTTCCCTAACAGTAAAACCTACGGGACATCAGTGGTATTGAAGTTATGAATATACTGACTATGGAGATCTAAATTTTGACTCTTAGGTAATTCCTACATCAGATCTAAAACCCAGAGAACTACATTTGCTAGAAGTATACTCATTTTATCAGAAATGGTCTGTGCTCTGGAGCCGTCCCCTCTTTAGGTTTAAAAACAGATGCTATCCCTGGGTGCCTAAACCAAGCAACACTACTATCAACCCACCCTGGCCTCTCCTGGGGATCATGTTCAGATCCCCCCACCTGCAACTCCTCCCTTTCCTCTGTGCGCGCCTCCTCCTCGACTCCAACCACAGCCTTCCAGTTCCTAGAGCACTGGCCTGTGTTCCTCGCACAACCTGCTGTCTTGTTGCTGCGGCTGACAGGTGGTCTCACGGCCACTGGCGCCTCACCGGCGCCCTGCCCCGATCTCTGTAGAATGCCCCCTCCAAGGCTTGGTCCTTGGTGGGTCTCTCTGTATATCAGCCCGTCAGCTGGGCCCACTGTCACCTCTTGCTGGACTCCCAAGGCCCCAGTGGTTGCCTTGCTGATCACTAGTTGCCTAATGCCATCTCTTACGAGCCAGACGGGCTTTCTGTCGTGGCCGTCCTCCATCTACCTCAACCCCCAACCTGGACCACAGGTTCTGTCTTCCAGGCTATCCTGTCCCCCTCCTGCATCTGCCTATATCAGGAAACAAATTCTGAGATAAGCAACAGTGAGTCATGCTGTGTGCAGGGACACCGCCTGGTTCGCCAGCGACCCAGAAACAGGCCACATGAAAGCTCTTCTCAAGTGCCCTTCTGCAGACGTGCCTTCCCAACACACAGCTCTGACGGCGCTAGCAGGGCTCCCGGGATGAACCAGACGTACCACAGAGCACACGGGGCCTTAGCAAAATACTTCAATCCAGTAAGATTCAGGGAAGTAACGGTCAATATTAAAATAATGTCACGTCACAGAAAACAATTAATGAAAACACAACTATTAGTTGGAGAAACCTGGATACCCATGTGAGCACAAAATGGAACAAGCAGGGGGCCGGGAGATGGTGCAGTCGTCAGAGCCTCGGCCTAGCAAGCACGGGCCCTGGGTTCGATTCCCCAGCACCGCATACACCAGGTGGCACATGCCTGGAATCCTAACATTCGGGAGGCTGAGACAAAGACCGCCTAAGTTTGAGGCCAGCCTGGGCTACATAGTGAGTTCAGGAGCAGTCGGAACTACAGAGACCTTGTCTCAAGAAGAAAAGGTAGAAATAGCAAAGCCTCCATATATCCTGTGAGCAGGTGTTTGGTTTGTTGATGTGTTTCTGTGAGTCAGAGCTATTTTCCGGGGTGGATCATGTGAAGGTCTATAGAATCTTTCTGAATTTACAGTCAGGCAACAAATTTGAGTCTTGAGCAACATATGCAGGTGACTAGCACATGGGAACCTGCAAGGAAGTGGCTTTCTGGGAGGGAAGGAAGGGGGCCAGCTGACTGCCCACATTTCTGGATGGCAGCAGTGGGGAGGAGAGAGCAAGAAGCTTGGTGGTAGGGGAGGGAGAGCTGGGAAGGGGTCACAGCCGTCCTGCCGCTTACCAAAGGAGTGGGTCCTTCTACTGTCAAGGTGTTTTACACTTCTAGTTTATAGCCAGCCCCATGGTGCCGGCCTGTAATCTCAGCACTCTAGGAGGCTGAGGCAGGAGGATCACAAGTTCAAGCCTAGCCTGGGCAACTTAAAGCAACTTAGCGAGACTCGGTCTTACAAATCAGAAGTAAAAATGGGCTGGGGATGTAGCTCAGTGTGAAGGCCCAGGGCTTGGTCCCTGGTTCCGCATGTGCGTGCACGCACACACACACACACACACACACACACACACACCAAATCTTGTGTGAAATAATGCAGTATTTCTAGGTGGCCAGAGGCTAAAGCTCTGAAAATTGTTGGGGATGTTTAACCAAAAATAAGAGAAGCTGGGCTCCTTGGACTGTCAAATAATGCTTATGGGCTTAGCAGCCACACAGTGAGGGCACTGTCACCTCCCCTGGGCATGTGCACACCCCACCACCACGTCCCTCGACTGGATTGACTGAGCTGCGCAGTGCCTGGGAAGGCCGGCTGCCACAGAGCCCGTCCGTACCCGCCCTAGCTACCAGAGCTAAGCCATGCCCCCTTACCCGTGGCTGTCTCTCCTGCCTCCTCTGAAGCTCCGGGATAAAGTAGGATGACCCTGAGCCTCCGAGAGTCCGAGAACGCCCCAAAGGCACCGGTTTATTGATCAGAAGCTCCTCCACACACCACAGCAGGCATCGCACGTGTGTGGGGGAGCCCAGGCGCTGGTGTTAACGGGGCGCTTGAGGTTGACTTCTAACCAGCGTACAAAACGCACCAAATCTGGGCAGTGAACTTTGCGTTTGCGCGGCGTGCTGGGAATGTGCATGAATGTTCAAGTTTTTTTTTTTTTAATTTTGTTAAGTAAAAGGCACATTGCCAAGAATTCCCCACAAAGTCCCCCGACCGCACATTTCAAACACACCGAATCCACCGCTCCTGTCGCTGTCGGGCGCAGTTCTTGAAATCCCCTCTGGGGGTGTCCGGGGTCGATGCATTTTTACCGTAATAAATGTTTTTAAATGGGGGCGTTCGCTGTGCTTTTCGATCTTACTTTGTGTAGAGGTGACTTTCTCCTCCCGTATTCTTCCCCTCTTCTTCCTCTCCAGTGCCACCGCCACCACTCAAAAAAAAAAAAAAGAAAAATCCGTGACGGCCGCAGCCAAACGCCATCCACCAGAAAAGCAGGCTTTCGAAAACATGACGGTGTGTCCACACCCGCTTCATGGAATGGACCTGGTACCCTGTGACTTCTTCCTCTTCCACCGCTCTCCTTCAGAGTCAAAATGACCACGGAACGTCCCCGTTCTGAGTCAGGTCAGTGCGTCAGGCAGCCACAGCAGCCCGACTAAAGTCACAGAGGAAAGAGGAGCCCAGAACTGCTCCAACTGGCCACAGCAGTGGGGTGAGTCTGCTGGAAGTGAGGGGCGTATCTTGGGAGGGGGCTCGTGGCCGTGGGCCTTCTGTTGCAATAAAATTTAAAAGAATTTAAACACACACTGCATTTCTGCACCCCAGCTCATGCTAGGGGCTTCAGGGCCAGGGCCTGAGTGGTAGGTTATTAGGGAGGAGGCTGGGAATGGGCTGGAAAGTACACACATTTAGGATGCTTGAGGCGTGGCTTTGGGGAGATGGTGTTAGCCAAATCTCCCACTGTGCATTTCCAATCAAAGGTTTTCCCAGAGGAGGCAAGGGTTTGAAGATTGCTCGACGCACACCCAGAATCTTGGACTTAATTTGCACGATCTTTGACCCTAGAGCTCCTGGTGAGGTGGTTATTAACCGTTAGGAAAGTGTGTTTTCATTGATCTCATTTGCGTGTGGATGTAGTTGTGCCTATAAAGTTGAGCTGTAAAAGCCAGGTGGGCTGGCAGGCACCTGTGAACCCCAGCACCCTGGGAAGGCTGAGGCGGGAGCACTGTAGTTGGAGACCAGCCTGTGCAAGTTGGAAGCGCAGCTAGACCTTGTCTCAAAATTTAAAAAAAAAAAAGCATTATGAAGGGCCAGGAGTGCAGCTGAGCGGGAAAGCTTCCCCACAGCGAGGGGCGGCAGCAGGCCCCACGGCCCTCTCAGGCGTGGGTGCAGGCCAGGCTCTGCCAAGGCAGCACTCTCTCCCCTGAGCTGCGTGGCAGCCCTCTACACTTCCCTTGCTTGGCACACCACGTGTGGTTTGCTTCAACCCCCCCCCCCCCCCCCCCCCCCCCCCCCGCGCCTACCTAGCTTGCTGGTCTCTGTGTTGACAGTCCGGCTCGATGGGCAGGTGGCTCCTACAACTTCCCTGGACTCTTGGGAGCCGGGTGGCCCTGCAGCTAGGGCTTGTCCTGCCAGTCACCAGGGTCATGGGAGTACCTGGGCCACACACTGAGAAGGGCTCTGCGCAAGGAGAGGAAAAGGTGCAGGGTTTGGTTTGTTTTCTGATAGCGGGGATAGAGCCCAGGCCCTTCACGCTGAGCTGTAGCCCCAGCTCTTTGCCTTTTCCTTTGGGAACAGTCTTGGTCAGTCATTAAGTTGTCAATGGACTTAAAATTCTGATCCTCATGCCTCAGCCCCCCAGAGTGCGGGGATCACAGGCCTTCGCCAGCTTGCTCAGCCTTACCCCACAACCGTCTTTGCAAGCAGTTTACAAAAGCCTCAACTTGAGACAGCCTTAGTTCTTGGTGAGGCCGGACACAGCCCGTCCCAGCACCAGGCCAGCCCTGCTCCGGCCGCACCGAGAGCTCTAGCCTAGTCACCACCCCGCGTAAACCCTATCACCCCCTCGGGCTGGCCTGGAAACCATCTGGCCCACCGCCCTTCCTGTGACATTCCTGACCTCTGAGCCTCACGTTCTGTGGGTCACAACCTTGTGTAGGAATGTCTGCAGCTGTTTGAGGATTTCCCTGCACTGGGCAGACCACAGGCAGGAGGGGCTCAGCCCCCCATCACGCGGGAGCAGCAGTGGTGGCTCCAGCGCCCACTCCGCCCCCACCAGGGCCCATACTCTGGCGTGAGGCCTTGTGTGAAAAGTCTGAGTCGAGAGGTGAGAGCGCAGACTTGCAAACCCACCCTAAGCTCGCTCCGCACCCTTGGGAATCCTCTTAGGAGAAAAGCGTTTGAGGGTTGTGATGATTGATTTGGTGCGTCGGCTTGGCTAGGCCACACCACTAGTCAGACAGAGGCTTTGACTGAAGTAGATTATGCTACTGTAATGCAGGTGGGCCTCATCTGATCAGGTCATGGCTTTAAGAGAAACACTGACCTACCCTCAGGTAAGAGGGAATTCCACTCGTATCCTGCCTTAGAGCTTCAGCTGGACTTGGCCTTGAGTCTCCAGTCTGCTGGTCTGCCTGCCAACTCAGAGTCAGCCCCTTGAAAGGAATTTCTCTACGTATCCATCCTGTCGGTGTTGGCTGTCTGGGACCCTGACCAGTCCAGAGCTGAAAACACCCAACCAAAGCGCATGTCCACAAGGTCTAGCACCAGTATCAGAAAACTAATACATTGCGTGTTCTGGGCCAGACACTTTTTTTCAGAAGCCGTGGGAGAAACAAAAATAAACCCAAGGAAGGTAGAAAGGAAAGCAATCATATATTCTATTCTTGTATTTCAGGCCTGGTTCACTAAGATCAGTTGACGCTGAGGGGCAGAGATTTACACCACGTGTGAGAGGCTCTGTGTGACGTACGGCTTCACACGTGTTTCTGCTGCTTTCCGTTTGTGCCCTGACGCCAGAATGGTGAAGCGGGCTCGTCAGGATAGTCCCCCAGCAGGCTCACTCGAGGGTCTCCTGCTCACCTCTGAGGCAGCTGTTTTTCCAAGAACAGAAACAAAGATGGTGAACATCCCCCTAAAACAAAGCCTCACACATGATCAGCATGTTTCCTGGCTAAGAAACAAAACCTCGAAAAAGCAGCCAGGCAGAAATGTTTTCCACCCGAGGGCTGAGGCAAAGTTGCTGCAGGCTTTGGTTTGAAGCAAAGCCCCAGCACATCTTCCAGGAAGGGGAAGGGAACCCGCAGCCAGTGGGATGCGTGTCCCAGGAAGGGGCAGGGGACCCGTAGCCGGCGGGACGTGTGTCCCGGTAGTGAGTGGCAAGAGTCACGCGGTGACTCTGATCTCTGCACCCTCGGCCACTCATGGAGACGCGCTGCTAAGTGCTGAGCGCTGTACCCGGCCCCAGCAGTGTAGCACACAGTGCGCCTGTCCAGGGGCCCCTCCCACAGGCCCTCTGCACTTTCCCCCACCTCCCCTGCATCCCCAAAGCTTTCCAGTAGGAGTAGAAGAGGGTAGCTGCTCAGCTGGGCCCAGCCCCCTCTGCGAAGAGGACACTTTTATTTTCTGGTCCACACTGCCACCTGCTGGCCGTGAGCATCTCTAGGGAGCATCCGTGCTTCCTACCAGTACAGACAGAGTTCACACCGTATTTTAAAACTCCGCTGATCCCAGTACTGCAGACTCGTAATTCCGATAGGCCGGGAAACTGAGACAGGACGGTCACAAGTTCAAGTTCAGCCTGGGCAGCCTAGTGAGACCATGGCACAAAACGAAAAATAGCAGTAATAAGAGGCTGGGAATGCGGCTCAGGGTCAAGGCCCTGGAGTCAATCCCAGAGTCACAACAATTATTAATAATTAGTATTATCGATCCAGTCCCTGTGTTAGAAGCGTTAGGAGAGCCCGAATTCCTCACAGGAAAAGCCCCCCACCTCCCTGGGAAGCGGACACAGTTCTTACCTTTACGAATGGGATCTCAGTGGTGTCCCGCAGAGGGCGCCAGAGAAGAGCCCACCACCCCTGAGGTCCGCTGACCTAAATCAAGTTGAGTGCAACCAGACCACAGCCTGGTTTCCTGGCTTCTCCCCGCCAGCGCCCGGCTTCCCAGTAGTCAGCTTCAGGGCCACCCCAGCCCTTCCCCTCCCTGCATGACAGCAAGAAACGGGCCCTGCAAGGACTTTGTAATGAAAACCTCTAACTGGAGTGGTGGCCTGTCATTCCAGCATTGTACCTCAGATAGATAGGTAGATGCACAGATACGACGGACAGATAGGCTGGACGCGCTAGGTTCAGTCCCCAGTACCACCAGCAAACACCTCCACGCTGCTGGCAGATGCTGGTCCCTGACTGAGGAAAGGCCTGGCTTGTTCCTTGATGCTCAGAGCACTTGGTTCTGACTCCCAGGAGCCCTTTCGGCCCCCGTGGGACGGGCATTTCTCCACATACGTCAGCATTACCCTCTGTCCGTCACCAACCTGGCCCTTGTTTTATATAGTTCTCTGATGAGGAAAAAATGCAGGCCCCAGGGAGGTCCACTCTGCCGGACTGCCTGCAGTGCGGCTCTGGTAGGCCCAGCCTCGCCTTAGTGGTGGAGGCCGCTTGGCTCTGTCCGGGTAGGACCGCTGGTGTTACCTTTGCTGCGCTTAGGCTTTGAGTTGATCTCTCAGTTTCTCCAAATGGCTGGTGATTTTGGTAAACATTTAGGAAAGGAAGAGATAAGCACTGTTTTCAGTCTGCTGTTGGCAAGGTGGAGGCGGCATGGTGCCCGAGGACGGTGTCTGAGGGCCAGAGGACCCAGGAGTCCAAGGCGTGCCTAGGCCAGGAGGAGGGGAAGCACCCAGCTCCGGTAGCAAGCAGGAAGAGGGAGAATCTGCCCTCCTGGCTGGTTCTGCTCAGGTCCTTGACGACTGGCTGGGGTGTCAACCCTTTTCAGCCCAGACTCTGTTCTGGTCCCTGCAGTGCAGTAGGAGTGACTTGTCTGGTCTCCTGCCCAGGGCAGAGCCTGGTCACTTTGCTTGACTCCTGGTGTGAACATCTAGAAGCTCGCTGAGGGGCTGTTTTAAAAGCTTCCAAGTGAAAGATGTACACCTGCCTCTCGAGGGTCTGTCCTGGGTTAGCCCGAACCGAGAAAATGGGTGTGGGTGGGGGCATCTGAACACGCAAGAGGCCAGCGGCACGCTGGCAGCACACACAGGGTGGGCCTCCCACTTCTGCCCAGGGCACGATGAGGGGACTGCTCGCTTTAATAGGAAGAGGACAGGCTGGCACCCATGAACGCATGCAGATTCAAGTTTCTGTACCAGTTCCTAGATGCTGTTCAGTGCCTCCATAGCTGTGCATTCTGTTGGGAGGCACTACTGAAAAGAAATGTTAAACCAGTTTTTAAATTTAACCTTCCTCTCCCATCATTCCCATTTTTTAAAATGTCATATTAGAGAGTGAGCCCAGGGCCTTCGTACTGAGCTGTATTATCAGCCCTTTTTAATTTTAAAAAATATTTTTGAGGTACGGTCTCAGTCTCTGAGTTGCCCAGGCCGGGCCTGCACTTGTAGGCCCTCCTGCCCAGCCTCCTGAGGCTGTGAGGACAGGCGTGCGCTCTTAGGCCTGGCTTTCCGAATCTTCCTAAGCTGTTGCTCCTTGCTTTCACTTGCAGTTATCAGTTGCTGGGCTGGGCTCTGAAGCTCAGACCACTGCCTCTTTCCTTGCTGCAAGCTGGTTAATGTCACTGGTCCTGTAACTTGCTCAGGACCTGTCAGGTAGCGGGAAGGAGAACAAGAAAACACAACACCCGATGCTCACCCCTAACCCTCGGCAGATACGGCGGGCGGAGGAGCCGTTCCTGGTGGGAAGCAGCCTGGAGGGAGCGGAAGACCCGGCGGGCGGGCGTCTGCGTGTAGGATCTTGAGTGAGGACTAAGACGTGAATGTTGCAAAAGCTGGAGGGGAGTCAGGAGCCCACCTCGGAGGTTATTACATGCGCGGCATTGGCTGGCCATTGAGTTAAGAGCTGTACCAGGAGTTCAGATGCCGTGGCTTTAATGTAGGAGGGG
This sequence comes from Ctenodactylus gundi, assembly GCA_004027205.1. Classification (NCBI taxonomy): domain Eukaryota; kingdom Metazoa; phylum Chordata; class Mammalia; order Rodentia; family Ctenodactylidae; genus Ctenodactylus; species Ctenodactylus gundi. The sequence goes on from PVKB01001399.1 coordinate 290,364, forward strand.
TTTTATTCTCTTGTGGAAAAGAAGTCAGGGAGCCAGCTCTCCGGGGGAGGGGGGGTGGTGCAGCCAGCCTTGGGGACCCGGCCTCTTACCTGCCTCCTCCATCCTCAAGGTCACAGGTTGGCTGCAGGAGCTCCAGCCATCTTGCCTGCACTCTAGGGCCAGCTCATAGGAAGGAGCAAGAAAGAGCAGGTCACGTCCCTCTGGCCGGACAAGGTGGGCCTGGGAGGCCTCGCTACAGAAGTCCCAGTGACTTCTTCATACAGAGAAGTTGGCACATGTCATCCTTTAACTAAGCGCTGCTTCCTGGAACCGAATCAGCACCCTAGGGCGGAAGTGAACAGGGGATGTTGGCAGGCGTTATGGGGCACTCTCACCTGCCCGTCGGAACTGTCTCTACTCAGCAGCTGGCATGGTTCTGTAGAGTCCCCCCAGCTTGAGGAGTGCGGACTCTCTCCTTGCTGTGGAAGTCACAGTGGGGTGGGATGCTGTGGTCCCGAAGGCGAGGCCGGCAGAAGTATGCAGGAGCCCGTGCAGAGGACGGAGCAAGGGTCGTGCTCAGTGCATACACGCAGAAAAGAAGGGGACATGCACCCCCAGCTGCTCACAACCCAGGGAAACCGAGGGAGGTAGGTGGCATGGCTTTAGGAAATACCTTCTCTGCAGCATTGGAAATAACGTATTGTATGGCTTAGATCTGGAGCGTCCCCCAAACCTCACGTATCTGGGTGATGACTGAATCGGGGGCTAATTGGATCCGGCGGTTTGGTCCATTGATGATTTTTTGTGCTGTCAGGAGGTGGGGTGTAGCTGGAGGTAGGTCACTGAGGGTGTGACCCAGGGGGTATGTTCTTCCCCCTGACCCCACCCTGGTCTCTCTATTTCTCGGCCCCCATACCATGGGCTACCACCCCCCTCACCAGGGCCTCTCACCATTGCTGTCCAACCTCTGAACTGTGAGCTGAGATAAATCCCTCCTCCTGTGAGCTAGAAGTGTCAAGTCCGTGTCCCAAGGATAAGAAAGTGACAGGACAGGAACTCTACCAGTTCACGAAGGCTTTGGTCGCTGTGAAACACAACGCCATTTCAGGCGACCCTCACAATTCCACAACTTTGCGGGCTGGCGGTTCCATTTCTTTTGTAAAACAGGGAGCCGCCCTAGAGCGCTTGCTCCTCTGTCCTTTGCATTTGTTTTTTATACTGTAGCATTTTATGATTGAGTAGTATTTCCAGTCCTCTTCGGTCCAAGCCGTGCTCACCTGAACCTGGAGGTACTTTCCCCTTTGGTGTGTTGGCACCAAATCATGAGAAATTTGAAGCCACACTCAGATCAGTTTTGGACCATGAGCTTTGTAACTCGAAAGTGAAGCCCAGGTTCCCAGAATATACACATCAGTAATAGAGAACATGAGTCAGATGGGACTTGGTGCCATAGGCCTGTAATCCCAGTACTCTGGGACGCCAAGGCAGGAGAATTAACAAATGCAGGCCCAGGCTAGGCAACTTAGTGATTTGGCAGGACCCTGCCTCAGAATCAAAAATAAAAAATGAGCTGGGGATATAAGCCAATGTGAAGGCCCGTGGCTCGATCCCCAGTATCACAAATAAACAGTCAAAAAGGAAATGCGCCAATGTGTGCCTCTGTTATGACAAACCATGACAGAATCACTGCCGCTCTGAAGTGTCCCACGAATAGCGTCACTGCAGTGCTTATTAATGTCTTTCGGTGGCTGAGTAGCTGGGTTTGGATGCGAGGTTTCTGAGGTGTGTCGGTGGTTCATGCAGACAGAGGGTTGGGGTTGTAAGTGGCCTTGGCTAGCCATAGCACGGATATTCAGAATTGTAGGGTCGATGTTTGAACAGCCAGAATTTTCTTTAATAAAGGGACGATAAGCTGTGCAACAGCTTGTAGTCATCAGAACGGAAAGTCTAGAGATAGGGACACCTGCAGGGAATGGCATGAGATGGCCGGTTTCTGGGCCACAACGCCCCCAGTGGACTTCCCGGACGGAGCTGCACAAAAACAGGCCCCTCCACGCTGGCTGCTTAGACATGGTTCAAAAAGTATCAGCCACAGCTGCCACCATTTCCTGCGGGCTCGTTCTTAATTTGGTGGGACTTCCTTGTCTGAAACTCCACAAGCAGACAGTATTTCTTTTGGCTTTAAAACCGGCCATCCTGTGGAAGAAACAAACTAACAAACCAAATGCTATTCCACTTCGGGCGGTGTCAGAGTCGGCCCGGGGTCTCTCGGTAGAAGAGTGCTGCTCTCCATGTCGCGCCCATGCCAAGCGCGGCATCTCCTCTGGAGGCAGGACGTGGCCACGCAGCCACACGGTTCCGGGTGACAGGGCAGGGTCAGAGGTGTCAGAAGCATCTGCTTGGTTTTCAGTAGCCACTTAGCGAACTTCTTTCCCATTCAAGGCACACAGCACACATCACCACCCTACAGAGAAGGTGCAACCCCGTGTTCATGCTGTCCCGCAGTAAAGAGCCGACCTTCCCACCCAGCTTGGAGGCACACCCCTGTAATCCCAGCACCCTGGGACGCTGAGGAAGGAGGATTGCAAGCTCTAGCTCAGCCTGAGCAACTTAGGGAGTCCCGGCTCAAAATAAAAATATTTTTTAGAGGGGTCTGGGGAGGTAGCTCAGTGTGAAGGCCTGGGTTCAGTCCCAAGTACATATGAAAAATAAAGAATCAGCCTTCCAAGGATTACCACATTCTTGCTGCCGTAGCAACTGCTTTTGGAATCTGAGCCTCTGTCAGTGTGCTCAGGTGACATCTGGGAGCTCAGGACTGTGACATCCTAAAGGCAGCAGCTGTCCCACCAGCAGGTACTCCCACGTGGGGCTTGCCCTTTCTCGGTATATCTGCAGGTTTTTCAGTGTTTTCTTTCTTCAGTTGGGACTGGAAATTGAACTTAGGGCCTTCACACTGAGCTATACCCCCTGCCCTTTCAAAAAACTTATCTCTTTTTTAAAAAAATTTTGAGACAGGGTTTTGTAAGTCACCAGGTTGCCCAGATGGGGCTTGAACTTGCAGTCCTTGCTCAGCCGCCCAGAGAGCTGGGATTCCAGGCCCACGTCACCAAGCTTGTAAAATGCTTTTGACGCCATCACCGCTTCGGCCCAAGTCCTAACCAGTAAGTTTTCTTGGCCCAAAGAGAAAGATAAAAGGTGGCAAGGTAGGAAAGGTTTCAGCTCTGTGCCCAGAGCTCTGCCGTCCTCGCCCTGTGGACAGCGTCTTGCTGGAGCTGGGCTCTTTGATCTTTTCCCCTTGTGAATTGCCAATATTACATGTTTCTCTCAACAGTGAATTCTCCTACAGACTGTTTCCATTCTGCGAAGTCCTGTGAGTTGTATGTCCTAGAATCTCTGAAGGCCGGTCAGCGCTGTGATAGATGTGGCTTCCTCAGCCCCAGGCAGCAAGCCGCAGGGAAAAGGGGAGTTGAGGAGGCGGGGAGCTAGGGAGCTGGGGAGGGAGGTCTGCACCCAGGGCTTGCTCCAGGCTCATCAGGAATGAGACCAGGAAGAGGGCAAGTCTTCATCCAGCCCCAGAGGCCCGGTTGTTCCTTCTGACAGGTCAGTCTGCCTGGCTTTGCTGTGGAGGCAGGGGGACTTTTGGGCTCGAAGCCACAGCTACCTGACTGCTCCACCCAAACATGCCTGGCTCGCAGGAGCACCAGTGCCAAAGGGCGGCATCCTTTCATCCACCAGCCCTGCAGACAGCCTCCAAAACCATATCCTGAGCGATTTGGGGTGCTTGCCACAGAAAGGTAGCTCTGAAACAAGTCCCCTAATCCCTCTGCCCACCAGATGGCTGCCCCGAAGCCTGGCCTGCATGGAAATTCTGGATCAGTGTCTGTTTAGAGGATTATGTTTATCCCGAGCTGAAAGTGGCTTCTCTCCACATCATTACAAAGCTGGAGATACACGTACCCGGGAACCAGGTCCCACCACACGTGTGCGCAGTAGCAGATCTCAGCTTCGGAGAGTCGGTAGAAGCTTTGTGGGCAGCAGCCCTGGTGGTACATGTTGGTCATCCCAGCCCTGCAGGAGGCCGAGGCAGGAAGACTGCAAACTCAAGCCCAATCTGGGCAATTTAGCATCTTAGCAAAACCCGGGCTCAAACAAAACAAACAGTGTTATGATGGTCTGAGTTACGGTGCTGAGGTTGGTGAGGGGTGATGCCGTGACACCATCAGGAAGGCTTCGCCCGTGGGCAGGAGGGGGCCAGGCAGCGCCTCCGGGTGTGACAGGCACTCAAAGGCTGTAACGTTCAGGTCCGTCCACTCGCCGCGATGACGAAATCAAAGGAAGCCACTCGTTGTGGTAAAGAGGAAGGAAGGTTTGTGCCAAGCTGGCTTTGGGGCCTGGCGGACGGTTCTTCTCAGTCACCACCTCTCTGAGCTGTCTGGTCACAGGGGGTCGTCATAGAATGGGCCAGAGTGATGAGGAGTTACAGAAGGAAGTTTCCACAGTATACGTGAGGTTTGGTGCGTGGAGCTCTCGTGGGAGGGTCTCCGGGAAGCTTTCTGTCACAAATGCTTTGCCGAAGCCTGGGCGTGGGGAGCCTCCACGTGGCAGCGTGGCAGGGAACTGCTTCTCCCTTCAGCCGGTGCCTGGGTCGTCTTCCTCTGGGGACAGGTGGAGCCGTTAGATACCTGAGGAGGGCGCCAAGTGTCCCAACTTTTCAGTCTAAAGTGCTTTTCTGTGGGAATCCCAGGGAGAGGCCGGTGGTGAGCACAGGGATGGGCACCCGGGGAGGTCCTTGCCCACCACGCCCCGGCTGGGGAGGGGGCGGGGAATGGCTGCTGCCTTCTCCACAGAGTCCTCTTCAGAGAACAGCGGGAGTCCAGTACACAGAGAGGCCCCAAATGGAGAAAATATTGGCTGGACTCTAGGCTGACCCAGGTCCTGTGCCGGACACAGGGCACAGCTGCTAGTAGCACTGTCCCTGCCCCAAGGTGTTCACAGGTGCAGACACAGAAGCAACTCAGTTGGTGACTCAAGGAGAAGTCGGGCTTGACAGGAGCCACGGAGGAAGGGCAGCAGCCATGGTCTCCGAGCCCACCCACGTCCGCCTGCAGCGGGCAGCCTCTAGGCACGCCGGCAGCTCCCCTCCAAAGCACCTGCCTGACGCTTCTTCCTCTCTGCCCGGGGGCACAGAGCAGCCAGCAAGCACCAAGCACCAAGCACCAGAGGTGGATCAACCCTGGTCCTCACCCCGCTAGGCGGAGAAATTCTGTGCTCCGTCTCCACAACGTCTCCAGTGGCTGAGCCCTGGACGCTCACAAGGGAGCAGACTCACAGACACAGAAGATTTCCCACCTTTTTCTCCGCCTTTTTTTGGTCGTACTTGGGATTGAATCTAGGACCTTCACACTGAGATACAGCCCTAGCATTTTTTTTTTTTTTTGATACAACTCCTTCTTGCTAAGCTGTGAGGTTGCCCAGGCTAAGCTAGAATGTGTGGTCCTCCTGCCTCAGCCTCCCGAGATGCTGGGTTGACAGCCCCGTATCGCCAGGCCCAGACTTACCACTGTTAGGAGCACTTGTGACCTCCTGTGGGGAGCACGTGTCGTTTGCAGCAGTGTCTCCTGCCCCCCAGCTGCGCTGTGCCATTCCGGGTGGCCACCGTCAGCACCAGAGTGCCCACACTGTTGCAGAGGCTCAACCCCAGGCTGGGGGGGGGGGGGCTCCTCTTCCCTCCCTCACCCCTGTCTCTTGAAAAGTTTGTAAACTACTGCGCACTTAGAAAGGTAAGGGACGTAGAAAAATAAAGCCAGGGGTCAAATAAAACACTGGCACGTGAGCCACCTTCCCTCACATCCGGAGCCAGCCCGGCAGAGAGCAGGAGGTGATGCCTGTGTGTTGTAGATAGTCCCAGCCAGATATTTCTTTTTCAAGTGATTAAAATGCCTCTTCACTACTTCTGAGCTGTTGTGGGAAAAAAAAAGAAAGAAAAAGAAAAAACCTCTTCAATTCTAGATGCCAAAAACCAAAGAACTTTTGTAGAATTGTCCCCTGATTTTCAGATCCTCTGTGGTCTAGGAGCACGGGCGCCACCCAGAAGCCTGTGAGGGACACAATCCTAGATCCTTCTGGCTGCCAGTAAACTCACGTTGCTATGTAACAAGATTCCCTTGGCCATGAGAGTTTGAGATCTGCTCAAAAAAATAAAAATGAAAATCACTGTTAAGAGGCTGGAGGAACGGCTCAGCAGCTAAAGTGCTTGCCTAGCAAGTGCTGAGTCAAGTGCTAAGTACCTGAGTTTGATTCCCCAGCACCACATAAGCTGGGCCTGGTGGCACATGCCTGTAATCCCAGCACTCGGGAGGCTGAGACAGGAGGATTGCCATGAGTCCAAGGCCAGCCTGGGCTTCACGGTGAGTTCGGGAGCAGCCTGGGCTGCAGAGTGAGATCCTGTCTCAAAAAAAAGATTACTGTTAAATATTCCAGAGAGATTGGGTAGCTGATAGGACCACCTTGGGAACGGAGAAGGATGATCATCCACCTTAGGCAGTGGGCGCTGCTTTTGACCTTTCCCAGTTCCCTTAGAGCCAGTGCCCTGAAGCCAGTAGTGAGAATTGTCCTGGAAGAAAGTGAAGGCACCGTCCAGGGTGAGACACAGACCCACAGCTTGGTATGTTCTTACATGGAAGCAGGGAGCACAGGGCGAGTCCCAGGGGACAGACGTTTCACCCGCTGTGACCCCTCTCAGAGCCCCTCGGGTCACCACTCCTGGGCCCAGAGGTGACAGCGTCATCAATTCTAAAAAGCCTCCGTCACGTGTTCTGAACACATTTCTATTTCAGAGTTTCCCTTTGGTAAAAACACTTAGTGTTCCTTCTCTTTTTAGACCTGTTTTTCCATTCAGGCACATATACCCATATATATTGCTTGCGGCAAAATGAGAGGAGAGACGTCCCCTCCGTGTCGGTGTCGGATCGCTACCAAGGTCCTGCTCCGGCTGGAGGGTGGAGGGAGGCTGGGAGACGCGCCTCCTGCCCCGTCCCCGGGTACTCTCCGTGGATCTGCTGCCGCACTCTCGCCAGTTTCCTTTCCCCAAGCATCCCCAGCTCAGCTCAGCTTCAGAGGTTTTGTGCCCCAGAGATATACGGTGACGTTTGGGCACATCTGGGCTCTCGTGCCTGTCAGTACAGAGGCAGTCTCTCTCCTAGTGGACGTGTGACCGGCCATTACATCCACGTGATCAGGACTGTTTGCTCACCACTGACTACATCAAAGGGAAAAGGGATTTCTCCCGGGCTAGCTTGGAGGAGCTGGGGGATTCTCGAGTACAGGTAGGTTAGGTTAGTAGCAAGGCTCAGTAGGAGAGGGCAGACACGAGACACCAGCTGTGTCCCAGCCTGCTGTACCTCTTTCTTGACCCAGACCTTCCCTGGCCTGTGGAGTGAAATAAGACTGACTTTCTGATGCCGGTGCCTCATCTCACAGTAACCACCTCATTCTGCAAAGTGGGCTTATTACATCTCTAAGAATCACCGAGACTTAACAGTTTCATTGTCGCTGAAAACTCCCAAGTCCAAAGTCTCTTCCAAGACTTCAGACTCCTAGCTGTGAGCTCCCATAGAAATGAAAAAGAAGCACTTCCAGTGTACAGTGGCACAAGGTACAACATTCCCCTTCCAAAAGGGGGAAATAAGGGCATAGGGAGGAATGGGACCTTGGCAAAACAGAAACCCGGCAGGGCAAACGGTAAATCCTGTAGTCCCTTGTCCAACATCCGGGCCAGGTGGGAGGCGCTAACCCCAGAGGGCTTTGGCGTTGCCCCTGTGGCCTTGCTTTTGAGCTGGCTTTGCTCACCATCTTTGGCTCAACTCAAAACCTGTCCAGGTTCCTGCCATCTCCGATTTCGTAGAGTGTCCCTGGCACTTTCATGTCCACTGTCTAAGCTTCACGTGCTGCCCTCCAGGGGCCCACTGCCTGGCCTCTCCTCTGAGATCTGGAAGAAGCCTCCATGGCTCCACAGTGCTTGCGCTCTGCATGCCAGTGAAACCGGCACCATGTAGGTAGTGTCAAGGTCAGCTGCCCGCTGGAGCAGCGGGGGGGCCCCCTTGGGCCAAGGCCGCAATGGCCTCTGAATGCCTGGTGGCTGAACTCCTTGGGGACTCCTTTGACTACACAGCCCAGGAGTAGGACCCTCAGTTCTCTTTCAAAGCAAAGCCTTTCAAACCCTCAGTCCTGAGATTTCCTCATGTCCCTTTCCTCTTGGCCGAGTGCTTAGCCTCTTTGTAACAGCCTTTTGGCAACCACACTGTCCTGTGAGACAGGTCTGCAGCTTCCTTTCTGTTTAAGCTAGAATCGTTTTTTACATCTTTTGGTTCTGCCATTTTCTTCTGATTTTCGGCATAGACCTCACTAAAAGCGGCAGGCGGTAGCCACGGCACAGCTTGAGCGCTGACCTGCCTTGGATTCCCTCCCACCAGATTAATCAGTTCTTCATCCTTCACCTCAGTTTCAGGCAGAGTCTGGAAACAGGCATAGTGCAGACCCCTTCTTACCAGAATATAGCACACGGCTTCTAGACCCATCGCCTGTACAGTCCTCTGTCTCATCCAAAACCTCTCGAGCTTGGCCTGTATGATTTGAATTTCTGTCAGTACTTGTATCTTCTGACCTCTGCCAGAATTGGCCAGATACTTGGCTTATCGTGTTCAAAGACTTCTCTTGCTGGCTTCTTCAAACCTTTTCCAGGATTCGGGTCAGTTCCAAACCAAGATCCTAAGCTATACGGTCACTGTCACAGCAGTGACCCCACTCTCAGTCCCAGTTTCTGTCTTAGTACCTTTCTCATCATGGGGCACAATACCTGGCATTCATAGCTTACAGGAGGAGAGGTTCAGTTCATTTTAGCGTACAGTCCAGAGGTCTCAGTCCTGGCCTGGCTGACTGGCTGCGGTGGAGTGGCCTGGCAGAGTGTGGTTGCTCATCCCATCTGGCCAGAAAGCAGAGAGGCCAGGACAAGGGAGGAAGAGGCCGGGGTCTGGGGAGACGTGTCGCCTACGTCACGGAGCCCCCCTTCCACGCCATGGCTGGGGTCTGGAGCATCCCTGCAAGCCTTGTGTACTGGGAAGCGAATCCGTGTGGGTTGCATCAGGTGGAATACTGCATGGATGGCTTCATGTGCTGCTCTTAAGAGGCAGGCCTTCTCAGAGGGGCCGTCACTGGAGGCCTAGCTCAGAGGGGTCCACGCCTGCCCCCAGCTTTCCTTGCTGTGCTTGCTGTCTTCATGTCATCAACAGCTTCGCCCTGGCCAGGCCTCTGCCAGGTCCTGCCAGCATTGCTAGCTGACCGTGAGTGGGCTGCGACCTCTGAACTGTGAGCTGTGATAAGCCTTTCCTCCCTTCAGTTGTGGGGATCAGGCACTATGTCCCAGAAATGAGAAGTGACTGGGACACCTTCTGTGGTCGCTTTGGCTTTGGGAGAGAGCCAGAAGACTCACAGCGACAGATGTGGTGACTAGGGTGGGTGACTGCCGCCCTTTCTGTGAGCCCACATTTCCTTCGGGTGGCACTTGGCAGCAGCATTCGCTGTGTTTTTGATCGTACCTTGTAAAGACACTCATGAAAGAGGACTTCCAAATTTAAAATTTTTAAATTTTACAATTTGCACATCACTTGATTTTTTTTCAATCCCCTTGTATGTTTTTTCTTTGGGGGGAGGGGCAAGAGTATAAAAATTATTGTATTGACCTCTTCACTGTAAGTGGAATAACAGAGCAGGTGAGCAGACCACAGCGACTTGTTTCAGCCCAGACAGGCAGCAGCGCGGTGGAACAGGCCGGGGTCTGCCGGGGAGGGGTGCGTACGTGAGTATGGTATGTAGTAGGTACTACAGGCATAGTATTGCATGACACTCGTGTAATAAGTTATCAGAATGTAAATTTTCCCTGTCTGTGCTTCCTCTTTTGCCCCAAAAAGGAAAAGGCATCATTCCAGGTCAAGTGGGAGAATGTGGACGCCGAGACAGTGCCCACGCCCTGGGGCACGGGTCGATCTGGCCAGTCTGTTCCCATGCACCTCGTTCACTGAAACAGACCGGGTACACAACTGGCTGGCGAAACCCAGCTGGGTGACCCGCGGCCCTCAGACCGCACATTGCAGCCTCTGCATGAACTAATGGGGGAAAAACTAACCCCTGGCCATCCATTCCTCATAAAAATATCACTCTCTGGCTGTCACCAATCTTCCTCTTTGTGTCTGGCTTGATTTATGAGGCCAAAACACAAATTACTTGCTGACACATGAACTTTAATCTCCCAGGCGAGGCAGAGAGAAACATTATCCGACATGCTGCTGGACTCTGAGGTAGAGAATCCTCCCCCTTTAAGAATGCACCTTTATCTCATTTATTCAGGCCACTGGGCGACTTGGCTGAGAAAACTTGGAAGAAAGTTATATTTAGAAAAGTGTGGAGCCAAGCAAATTCCCCCATGACCCCCTCGGAGCGGGAGTGTGTGTACTGCTATTTCTGCCTGCCCTGGGGAGGACTTTTTATTAAGAAGCACATGATTGGGCATTACTGGCCCATATGCCCAAGAGAAGTTTATAAGCACTGGTATAAAAGGGCACAATGAATACCTCTGGGTAATAATTGCAGTTGCCTGATTTTACTGGGGCCTTAATTGCTAGAATGTTAAAGGTTTTTATGATTAGCACAAGAAAAAGGAGTTAGCGCCTAGTCCCTGCCAACCCTCTCAGGCCAAGGGTTCACCCCCCTCGCTGGGCCCACCCATTTGTACACAGACAAGATGTGCCTCATGCTTTTGGCTTCCAGGAAAAGCCACTCAGTTGGCCGCTGCTCAATACCAGGGTTTGTTTACTCCCAGGCAAGATGAGAAACAAGGGTGACAGCGTCTTACAGGGACTCACAGACCCTGTGAGAGGCCCTCGGGGGCCTCCCAGGAATGAGGACCCAGGATCTGTATGTGGAAACAGGAGGGGTTCTGGACCCCAGAGGCCCAGCTCCACCAGGTGGCACTGGATCCCCGGATCACAGGGGAGGTCACCGGTCGCCACCATTGTGTGCTGCTTTGGGGGTTGATTTGTGCTTCCCTTTTGCTCGTTGATGTCCTAACCCCAGAGCCTTGGAATATAACTTAATTAGGGAATGTATTGCTTCATTTTCTGTGACTATAACAAAATAGCAGTCTGGGTGCCTCCTAAAGAAATAAGGTTTTCCCAGGTCACTGTTTGGGAGGCTAGAATTCCAAGATTGGGCAGTCCCATCAATTAGGACTCTCGTAAGTGTCCCTTTGGTCACACCATGTCAAAGCAGGTAGCACCATGGCAGAAGCACATGTGAGCACGCAGAGGTCACATGGCGAGACAGGAGCAGAGAGGGACGAGACTTTCTCTTTCATAATAACTTGCTCTCAAGAGATAACGGGTCAGGGTCCTGTGAGTACTGCTCAGATCTCTTCCCACATCGGCCCCTGTGACCCAGCCACCTCCCGCGGGCCCCGCCTTATGATGCCACCACTTCCCAACACCACCACCTCCATGAGCCCTGCGGGCACCCTCAAACCACATCAAACGTCAGTAGAGATGAGAGGTGACGAGATAAAGTGAGGCCGCCTGAGTGGCTCGAGTCCAGTGTGACCCGTGCCTTATGAGAGCGGGAAATGAGGGCAGAGACGTGGGGACACTGCCACAGGACAACACACCCAGAGGGGAGGTGGCACCTGCAATCCAAGGAGAGAGGAGAGGAAGGCGGTGTGGCTGGTGCCCTGATCTCAGGCACCCAGCTTGCAGGACTGTGAGAAATCGATTTCTGTCATTTAAGCCACTTGGCCTGCGATCTTATGTTACGTTGCTCTGGCACATTCACACAAGGGACATGTCACTCCGCCCGGTGTCTGTGACTTCTCGCTCGAAGCTGCAGCATCCAGGCAGCTGCCCTCTTTTCCTTACCTTACACCATATGTGAAAATTGATCCAAATGGATCAAAGTCCTAGATATAAGAGATAAAATTAAAAACTCTTAGAAGAAAACCTAAGTATAAATCTCCGTGGCCTTGGATTGGGCCATGGCTGCTTAAGTGTGACATTGAAAGCACAAACAACTAAAGAAAAAAAGATGTGGATTGGATTTCATTGAAATTAAAAATGTCTGTGATTTAGAAAATGAAAATTGTAAATCATGTATCTATCTGGTAAGATGTTTGTATCTAGAATACAAAAAGAACTCTCAAAACTCAACAGTAGCAAAGAATTAAAGAATGAGTGTGTGGGAGATGCACGTGTTAGGTCTTGTCTGTGGGGCCGCAGACACAGGATGGAAGGTCTTTCCACGGTCCCGAGACCCAGAGCATGGGTTGTGAAGTGAAGAGAGGGGTCCTGAAAGTCACGAGAGACAAGAGCGTGCAGGATGCCAGGTGTGGCAGTGGGCCGCGAGGAGACCAGTGGCACAGATTTTCCCTGCTGCGTCACATTTTTGCCTGCTGCCGCCTCTGATCACACTATATCCGAGCTCAAATGAAACCACCTGCTGAAGCCTGTTCTAATTCATTCCAGCCGTTTACCAACCCTACAGTTCCTGGCATATGTTCAATGTTGGATAGGCTTCTGCGTTTTTTCATAGTCTTAGGCTGGATTACCTCAGGAGAAACCCTAAGATGAGAATAAGATTGTAGAGGTCTATTTTTGAGATGCTGGTTGGAAATCCTGGCATGGGGTTGAGGGAGAGATAAGGAGGGAAAGTAGTCAAGAAGGTGTGTGAACACGCATGTTGCAGGTGAGAATAACGGGGCTGAGCCTGCCAGGGGAGTGTGGGGGGTCAGTGTGGGACGCGTTGGGGTACTGTCCCAACTGATGGACAAGGTTGCTGGAGTATCAGTCTATTCAGGAAGGGAGGGCTGCTCCCAAAGACAGGGGCTCCAGAGACTCCAGGATGTCCTCCCAGGTGCTCCCCTGGAAGATTTTGGGTTGTCCTACCAGTGGGAACAGAGGGGATGAAAGGTGTCGGGAAAGAGAGACACAAATGACGTGTCTTCTAGGTCCATGTCTTCAGAGACACACATTTCATGTTGTCAGTATGGGGACAACCTGGTCCTCGCTCCTGGCCTTTCCTGTCGTCCGTTCTTTCAGTATGTGACCATCTCTCTCAACTCTTGAGTCCCAGAAATACAAATTACCAAAGAGCAACTTTAAAAATACCAACAACTGCAGTGCGGTGGCAGGTAGCAAGCATGGAGACTCCTGGAGCAAGGGCTGTTTGGGTTCATGGTGACTCTTGACGTTGAGGGGTCGGCAAGTGCTGCCTGGGCATGGACACAGCCTCGCTCTTGTTTAACTGAGTTGCTTCTGGAGTCTGCCTCTCCAAGACCGTCCCTTTGTCCAGAAGGCGGCTGTCCAAATCTCTGCGGCCACCCTGGCCTGGCCGTCAGGAGGCTCAGGACCTCACAGGCAGAGGGATCGCCTCTTAGCTTACCACATTCCACCGGCACGAAGCCCACCCAGAGGCCCACGAATGTGGCTCTGTGGAGATAATCTCATGGTTTTAGTGGTGGTCCAGGGCTTGCAGTCGTCTGGGAGAGCCGTCACCTGACAGAATGGAAGAAGGCAGCCAGGGGAGGGGTGTAAAGAAGACCACCATGAAAGTTCGAAGAGCAGGGGAGGGGGAAGACGTAGAGAGTAACAGAAAGAAAGGTAGAAAGTGACGAGGAGGAAGTGTTATGCAAGTCTCCAGAACAGGGCCTTGGCACCTGTCACGCGCCTTTGAAGTAGGTTTTGTCTCTGTCTGGATTCCCTCTGAGGCGGGTCCTAGGAGAGGAATTGGAGGGCAGCGCTGTCGGGAGAAGCGAGGGTCAGTGCAGCGGTTTGGACGTGCACCCCGCAGGGGTCCCTGTGTTCGAAACTTGGTCCCCATGCGGCATTACTGGGTGGTGCTGTGGAATGGAAAAGGGGTGGGGCCTTGAGGGAGGCCTTGAGGTCATGGGTGCCCTTGAAGGAGGCTGTCCGACCCCCTCCTCTTGCCCTCTTCTGCTTCCCGCCCACGCTTCTCACACATTTCCTCCCCAGGAAAAGTCACATATAGTTCTGCACCACTGTGCTGCCGGTACAGTGGGCGCCCCTCTACAGGCCTGAAGCTCCAGGCCAGTGGGTCATGGGGCCGCCAGACCCGAGTCAAAATAAGCCTTTGCTCTCTGTCACCGTGTCACTTCGGGTGCTTTGTCTTAGTGGCCAAAGCTGACCAGCGCAGTCAGAGCTGAGCCGCGATACGAAGGAAGGCGGCTGTGGGCCAGAGATGTGTGGTGGGCTTAATTTTCCCATCCTGCTCTTAAAGGAGGACAGGTTGACTTTGGCGCACAGCCTCAGTGCATGGTGAGCAGGCCCCAAGGCCTAACTGGCCAGGCAGATGGCATGGTGGGGAGACGCCGTTCACACCCCGGGAGCTCGGAAGCGGAGGTGGAGGGGAGGCGCTGGGGCAGAACCAGTGACCCTCCCACCAAGGCCCATTTCTGAACATGAGACTGTTGGGGGACATTTTAGATCTAAAGCATAGTAGTGATCAAGCTGCCCTCCCCTGGGCAGAGCGCCAGCCCGTGTGATCCCTCCCGGGGGAGAGGCAGTGGCTGTGTGCACCTGGGCTTAGAATTCCCCTGGCATCTTTGGCCTGTTGCGAGGGTGTGCTCACCGGAAATGCCAGGATTGGGAACAGGAAACAGGGCCAGTGGTGTGCGGGAGGGAGCTCAGCAGGAGGCGGGCAGTGCCCCAGGTATAAGCCACAGGTATCTGCCTGACATTTCTTCCGAATTCTCCTCTTGTAAGTCTCTGTTACGGGTATTTCAGAGGAAAATGATGCCGTCTCTGCTTGACTTGAATTGCACTCCAGGGCTTTGTGCAAGCTCTCAGACCAAGGTGACCTGGGGACTCTCTCGGTGTCTAGGGCCCAGGTCTTGGGAGCAGAGCCAGTGGACAGCCCTGGGGACACAGCCCATCTGTAGTTTCCTGGGTGCTGGTGACCGCCTCAGCTTCAGGTCTCCTAGGGGAGAGATGTATTTCAGAGCGAATATCCCCCAGCTCGAAGTGACAGTTGCAGGCAGACAGACCTGATCTAAGCAAAGATAGAAACTTCAGCACGTTTCAGGTCTCAGAGAAGAGGCAGTGGCAGTTTCGAAGTGAGAACTAACTCCCTTGTTTGAAGCAGTCTTTTGGGCAAGGCTGTGTGGACCCTCCTAGTGTTTAGCAAGTGCTGGCTCTTGTCATGTTTTATAAAATAGAGTGCAGCTTACAGAACAGGGACATTAGAAAAAGATCCACATGCAAATGGTAAAGGATGAAAATGTGTACTTTTAATATCTTCTTTGTTCACTGATTTGCAATAAAAATAATGCTGACAATTACAAATGCGATTGCAAATACTGACTCATTTAACAAATCCTTCTTGGTCTACACGTCAAGATTCTCAGTGAGCCTGAAGGAGGAAACTGGTCCTTGCTGAGCTGCTCTGAGCTGGGCCCTCACTCTGTTGTTTTTCTGGTCCCCAAGGCCTTCAGGGACAAGGACTGGGGACAGATTCCATGCAACTCGTGGTCCTCAGGCCCCTCCCCAGCCCTGGGCAGGGAAGGGCAGATCTGACAGGGGTCAGAGGAACTTTGAATTTTGTTTCAGTGAGTTTCATTCTTCCTGGACAGTAGCTACAGCGCAATGCAGTTGTCTAGTGGAGTCTCAGACAGAGAGAAAAACGTGCCCTAAATGCCCCAAAGGAGCAAAAAACCCTGGTAATTCCCTGGGTGGAGTTTCGCACCCCCACTTACAGCTTGGTCCTGGGTGTGGCTCGGTAGGAGGACACTTGCCTTTCACACACAAGGCCCTGTGTTTGAATCCCGGCCCTGGAGTACATAAATGCATGAGTAAATAAGTAAAATATGGCTGTGATGGTGATGCAGCCGGAGATGAGTTGCTTCTGGAAAAAGTAAAACAGTGAACGCCTGCCGCAATTACCCCCACGCCCTTCTAGACAGTAGGCAAAGAAAACGCACGAAAATGGTAAAAGTAGGTGAATGATGATGTACGGCGGTGATCACCAACTTTTTTTTTTCTGAATTGCTTTGAAGTTCTAGGTTTCTAGTTTCCTCTTTGATACAATAGAGAAATCTGGCTTGTGGGACTTGGTGGCCTTGAAGGATCTGACAGGGACTGTGTGGGAGGGTCGGGCTCTGCGTCTGGGGGCAGGGAAGGGAGTCCTGGGTCCCTGTGAGGCCAGGCCTGAGTCACGCTGTCCTTTCAAGCTTCCTGGGAATCATAGGACAGTTTCCTGGCAGCAGTCACCAGTCATCAGCAGATTAAACTAACAAAGATACACGGGGTGTCCTTCCTCCTTCCTTGTCCTTTCTCTTCAGAAACAGTCCAACAGGAATTCCGAAGGTCACTTCTCTTGTCAGGAGATTTTAACGACCTCAAGCACTTTCCTGCAGATTTCATGAGTGAACAGCCTTTGTTAGACAAATGGTGAGGGAGGAAATTGGCGGCTGGAGTTTTAGAGTGCTTAGGGGTTAAAGTGTGCTTCATAAGAAGTCTGAGTTAACACATAGAGCAGAAAGTTTCAGATGCTTAATTCCCCGTTTTCATGCCCAGGTAAATAATTCAGTTAACTTCCAAAGAATTCAATCTGTAATTTTAGGGAAGTCATTTATATAATCATTTAAGACCTTAATTCTGCTTCCTGGTATAATTTTTTAAAAAACTTACGAATCCAAAAGCCTGCAATGCTAGCTGGTAGACATTTCATAAATGCAGTTCACTTTCGATCTATTAAATGAGCTGTCACTGTGTCCTGGAAGGAAGATTGGAATTAATTTTTATTTTTCAGATAAACATCTAGTTAGTAAGATGCTCTCATGGAAAAACGATAGCACTTTATGCTTTTTTCTTCTTCCCTTCCCTCCTTCCCTTCTTTCTTTCCTTCCACCCTTTCCTCCTGCCTACAAATTCAGGTAATTATGGGTCACCTGTGCTCATACGACTGTGTTTGTCACGGAACTGAGATTGTTGAGAGTATTTTAGCAGCACCCTTTTTCTTGGAACTTCTCAAAGATGAAATGTGCTTAGTGACCCCGTCCGATCTGTTTCCTTGGCTCCTCCCTCTTTCTTGCCTCTGTTTTTCTCACTTTCTCTTTGTCCTCTTGCCATTGGGGTTGTGGGAAAGCTACACTAGATTTGGGAGCTGTGGAAGGAGGCTCATCTCTAATTAATGCTCTAATTAAAGTAGACGTTGGAAGCAGCCTCCTAATGAACCGTTGTGCCAGGTCCCATTGCCCCAGTCTCTTTGATGTCGCTGTTGGTGGCTTTGCTTCCAACCTTCGTTATAAGAAGCAGATCCCGTGACCATTTGGCACCTGTGCAGGGTCACGGTGGTCCTCTGGCCATCCGACAGGAATGGCTTCTTCTGTGGCGTGTTCTCAGCCAACTTGGCTTTTTCTTCTTTTCTCTCTTCTTTGGGTCTGAGGTTGGACGTGGCTGGCATGCACATGACCGCGACTTGGGCTAAGCTTTTCTAGGGGTTGTCTAGGACAAGATTTGTCACTTCAGTGGCAACCCTATGCCTCAGCATCCCCGCTCCTGGGGACTGAACCATTGCACCGCACTGTCATTACTTTGCTCTGAGCACCAATCCTTTGTTCTGAGCCTGAGCTCAACCTGTCTATGACTTTCTCCTGCCCAGGCAAACACCCAGCTCTGTGGCTGAGGTGTTTTAACTATTTAGACAAGAAACATTTAATACTTCTTCTAAAAATAAGAATCTGGGCTCATATCTTCATTACTTCATACATTATAAACACAGCCGGAATGGTACCAGCACATCTGATGGGCAAACCATTCCATCTATATTTGGCAATGGGCATCCAGAATTTTTAAATGGGGCAAATGTATTATAAATAGATGGGTTACCAATAATACACAGGCTCCATTTGTTTGCCGTGACGCTTGGAACAAAAATTGCAAATATCCGGACAATCTGGTGTTTCTGTTTGTGTGAGGTAACGGGTTATGCTGATTGACACACTTGCTTGTGGAGTACAGATTTAAGGGTGATGAGAAGGTTTCACTGGGACGCAATAAACACACAGAAGAGTACACATAACAAGATAATCATGAATGTTTCAAAGCGTACACACCCTTGTAATCAGACCCCAGTCAGGAACTAGAACATTCTTAGCCCCCGAAAGTCACCTCACACTTTCTCCCTGACACTACCGTCCAACAAGGTGACTGCCATAGTTTGTGTCTGGACTGTGCCCCCAAAGCTTATATGTTAAAAACTTGTTCTCCAGCCTGGTGCTGTTATGAGGACACTGGGGCACTGTGGAAGGTCCCCAGCGCACTCGGGGTGTGCCACTGGAGAAGACAGGGTGACCCCACTCCTTCCTGGTTTTCTTCCCGGCTTTCCACCTGTCACAAAGTGAGCGACTTGCTCCACCACAGTCCCCCATCACGACATGATGCCTCAGCACAGGCCCAGAAGCACGGGGGCCGAGTGGCCACTGACGGAGACCTCCCAAACCACGAGCCAATAGGCGTCTTCCTTCCTTATACATTGACTACCGCAGGTGTTTTTGTGGGTTTTTTTTTTTTTTGTTTGTTTGTTTGTTTTTTTACTGTATTGAAAAGTCAACGGACACAGTGCCATCTCCTGACTTTTAACTTCCTAGGTTCATCTTTTCTAGCCTTGTACATTTGGTGGGGTGTCTTTCTCTGCACATTGTACTTGCATATTTATTTACACGGCTTACATGATTTTTATTGCAGTAGAGATTTCCTTTTCCATGATGTGAAGGGCCCTAATTCATTCTCCTCCTGCTGGGAATGCATTCATTTCCTGTTTTGGCCGCTACACATCATTGTGTGCTGAATATTCTGGCACATGTGTCTGGTACAAATGTGCACCCGCCTCCACACTGGGCAGTAGAGTCATACGGGCGCTGCAGGGGACGCTCGGGGACCCCAGGGCCTCACCTGCACTTGGCATTGCCCTTGCGTTTTACCTCCGTTCTTCTGATGGTAGCCATAACTTGTGGCTCCCTGGTGACGCACACGTACACTGTCCATTTAGATGCACCTGGGGTATAAAATCTTGACGTCTTCTGGAATTGCTAATTTGTGTGATATAAAATAAAGTAGAAGAGACACTCTGCATTGAATTTCCCCTTTAGAGAAGCGCAGGTCGCTGCCAGTGTTCATTTGATTTTCAGCAAGAATTATTACATTTTTGTAAATGAAAATACCACTAACAAAGCCACCCTGCTGTAAATGAGACGATGACTTTATTTTCAAGACTGAAGCTGGACCGCAAGAATACGAGAACAGTAACAACAGCGGGGTATTCTGTGGCAGACTTCAGAAGCAAGGATGGGGCTGTGACTTACAAATTATCTTTCGATAAATGGTACAAGTATAGGCACGGGCAGTGAGCACTCCCGGGGCAAATGGAAAGTGGTCAAAAATATAAAAAGACAAAATTCATGTTTTGGCCTCACTTAACTTTTCATCTAGTGTACAAATAAGGGTGTTTACCCCTTTCCCAGTGGGAACGATCTGCATAGATAGTTCCAGAGACCTTGAGGAGGCGACTTCTGCAGAGATGGGAGCAAGGTAGGAAGGGGCCGGGAAGCCCCCATAGACCAGTGGCGGTGGATAGCCAGTGTCGCCCAGACCACAGAGGCAAAGGAAGCAGTCGTATCGCGGGGCCCAGCAAGGTCCGCTCCCAGGCCAGGTCCTTCTACAGGAGCTGTGCTCAGAAGGGATGTGAATGCTGAAAGACAGTGGTGTCCGACCACCGAGGAGTCAGGAAAGAAATGCCCTTACCCTCCAGCATGCCTGCCATTGACCAAGTCCAACTGGAAACCCCCGACGGGCTGGGGGGGGGGGGGGGGAGCCTGGGAGGCCCTTTCATTTGTAAAGAACCTCAGATCATTCTCTTCCTTGTAGCAGTTGACTCCCCACAGAAGGCGAGGGCCTCCCCCTCTGCCCGTGACCTTTGAGTTGCTTGTGTGAGAGGAACGGCTCTTCGGAGGCTGGCCCATGATTTCTGTTGCTGTGGCTGCTGCTGTTCCGTGAGGCCGTCGTGACATTGGCACTTCTAATCTCAGGCGAGTCAGTGATTTGTCTGCTGAGATCTTACTCAGCTTTTTACCTGGTGGCGAGTTTGGAAGTGGAAACGCAACCTGATTTAATAGTGGACCGACGTGGGACACCACTGAAATTCCAAGTAGTGTTTGCTATTCAAAGGTCATTATGTTGTTATGAAACATTTTCTTTAAAAATTGAAGGAGCTAAAGTACTTAGAGTGAGTCAGTTAAGGTGTGGAATTTCAGCTTCACACCCTCTGACTTTGTCTAATAGAAATGATAAGGTTTTTGACCAAGGGTATCTTTTTCCTTGAGTTCCTTCAGGGAATATTATTTAGCAAAAGGAGTGAGAGACACAGGAATGGGGACAAGTTTTATGCATACTGTGCTGGGGAAAAGTAGTCACCGAACACACAAACCATAGGATTCCCTATGTCTGAAGTTCAAACCCAAAACTGATTCGGGCTGATGAGAGGACAAGTGCCTGCCCTGGGAGTTACTGGATGAGGTAGGGAAAGCTTCTCAGGCATGCTGTAGTTTGGATCTTAAGTGTCCCTAAGTGGCTAAACGTTAAATACCCTGGTCCCAGCTTGGCACCACTGGGAGGTGGGGTCGATTGGAGGCCTCTGGGATCTTTGGGAACGTGCCCTCGGAGGACCCAAGGCCCTCTTCTTCCTGTTTTTACGTCCCTACCCTTAGGGGAGTAGTTTGGCACTGTCTCACACTCCGCTGTCGTGATGTGCTGCCCCGACCCCCAGAAGTCTGAGGCAGTGGGTGCCCCCAATCACAGACTGGAAACTCCAAAACTGTGAACCTTTTCTCTTCATCAGTGGATTGCTGCAGGTATTTGTTGGAGCAACACAAGACTGACTTAGACAAGATGCTTGCTGTACCTGGAGGCGGTCTCACGGACACCGGAGCACATGGAATTGTCAAGCTCTGTGCTTCTTCTCTTGGCTCTTTTCTATGTGTTACAATTTTTTTTTTTTTGAAAAAAAGCAAAAATGAACCAAGCAAGACACTACCTAGAACACAGTGGTATCTTCAGACTACTTCTTGGCAAATCTAACCTATAAGTTAGAATTATTTTTTAGTACTTAGGGAACTCGAAAAACAAGATAAATGATCCACAAATACGTTGATCTAGACTTAGAAACTGAATGATTTAGGTGACTAATAAATTCGTTTTATATGACTCTCTGGGAAAGAGCAATAATGAAGGAGTATAATTCTTAGTGAATCTGACTTGGTTTTTGGCACATAGGTAGTTATCTCACAGTTGACGTTATTTGGTACCAATGTTCCCGGATGCAGAGAATGTTCCGTGACACCATATATTTTAATACCTTTATTTGACAACCGTTCATATCAAATTAAAAGTAATTTTCCTGTAATTTTTGCTTTTGTTTTTTCAGACATTATCTTGTAAGGAGCAGCTTGATCGTCATTTTTCTTTGAATTTGTTTTCAGAGTTTTTTGTATGTTTTTCTGCAGAACATCAGCTGTGTTGCTAAAAATGAGTATGTTTGTTGTTGCGTTCAGCTTGTTGCTGGATGGCAAGAAATCTTGACCAATTATTAAATTGCTCTCGGAGCTGTAATTATTGTAATTTCTTGTGCAGCAATCCACTTGAAAGAAGGGATGTGCCAAAGCCTATAAACTACCAGTGACTCACGAACTCCCTCTGAGAGCTCCTCTGCCCAGGGAGTACTGGGCACCGGCATGTTGGTTTCCACATGCGTGCACAGTGACTATATCTGGTTTATTTTTTTCAACTTTGGCCTTAGAGACCTGGTACGAGATAAAGTTCCAACAAACAAGAAAACCAGGAAGTGACTGGTAAAATGACGCCATTGATCTAAGAGTCTAGAGCTAAGTAGTTATTCTGGCCCTGCAGGTCATAAATACACTTGCATGTGATCACTTAGGCATGAGTGCCACCACTGTACGGGCAGGTTTCCGTGTCCTAAGCTCCAGGCCCTGTCCCCAGAGGTGAGTGTCCCGGGGCAGGTCCTGTGCACATTCTGCCCAGAGTTTCTGGGGTGACTTTTTTGTCCTGTTTTGTTTTTGCTGTGCTTATGTGCCGTCCACCCCGATCCACCAACCACTTCAACCATTAGTGTGTAGGGAGTGGTCAGGAATCAGTGGAAGTTCACATTCCTTAATGGGTAACAACAGAAGGCCAGTTGCCATGACTCCCCCTCTGAGAACTTCCCCCTGGCTCAGACAGGCTTGTCCCGTTGTTCTTGCCACTTCGAGAAGCAGATCCCCAAGTGCTTTCCCTGAGCGTCTTCACAAGGTTGCAATGGAAAACACAGAGGGGGTGCTGTGGAGTGGTAGCCAGTGGAAACGCCGGACTGTGAAACATGGTGGCGTGCCCCTTTTCACCTTAGTTATCCGGTCTGGCACCTGGGAACTTCTGACTCTTTCCCAAAGCCAGAGTGACCACAGGGAAGTGGCCTGAGTTGCTTCAGGACGTTGGGGCAGCCATAGCAGTGCAGCTGTAGGCACTCAGGAAGGAGGGTTTGTGCTTTTGCTCTCCACAGCCGCGCCCACTGCTGGCACACGGAAGCTCACGCTCCACAGCTGATGGCGTCACGTGGAGCGAATGCGAGCGCGCTGAGATAATCTGCAGTCAGCCTGGGAGGCCGGCGGTTGCTCCTTTCAGTGCCTCTCTGGGAGCGTGGCCTGGCCTCCGTCTGGACAAGTCCCAAGGTGCACCCTGCACCCCAGAGTCCCTGCAGTGTGGAGCTGAAGCCACCCTTCCCCGGCCTGACTTCCTCCCTTTGCTCGCTTTTTCCAGAGCGTCTCCCTGGGGGAGAGTCCTTTGTAAACCCTGTCGCAGAAATCTTAACCCTGAGGTTTGCGCTGGGGGAACCTGACTTAACACTGCTACCTCCTCCACCTTGAGTTCTGCAAACACATCGGCCCTGAGACCTGAGGCCGTGCACGGGTGGCCAGCTTGCTCCCACTGCCTTTTCTCCATGTGTCCTTGGAAGAACCCACCAGCGTCCTCAGGACTGACAGCCCCTCCTACGTGTCCAGCACCTTGGAACTGTCCAGTTAATAGGCATGTCAGACGGATACAATTGCATAGTAGAGTTACACAACTTCAAAATGGCATTTAGTGCAAAGCGTTGGAGCCACAATCTGCCTCCCTAAATCAGTTCTGGGGTGGAGCCACATCTGTATGTCCTCCCAGCGAAGGCCTTACAGATCTGGTGTACCAGCTGTGCCAACTGTTGTGGTTACCTAGCAGCACAGCTGACTGAAATGAGGGGAAATCCTCACAGTGCAGTATTTAAAACGTGTGCAGTAAGCAGTACATTAGATCTCTTGCTTGTCTTCCTCTTTGTGTTTAGTGCGGATATGATGGTGAAAAATATTTCAGCTCTTTTGGAGAATCACACTCAAACAGCCACTCATACGGAGAGGGGCTAGATTCTCAATTTCTATGATGGAATCACTCATATTAGTAGGTGATCAGTTGCAGTTTAAGGGAAAGGCCGGGAGGACAAGGAGGTGGAAAGTCGAAATGATCAAGACGTGAATGTCTGTGCACCAGTTCCTCCCTCTGAATGTAGTTATTGTAGGTCAAAACCACCCAGTAACACAGAGTAGAATCTGGTGGGGGGAGTTTTATGAACCCCAAGTGAACGTATTGGAAAATCTTACGCTGGATAGAATTCTTACTGCTGTAATTACTTCTGGAATCTCCTTAGGATAATAGAAATAATCAGATGAGTACTATAAATTACTCAACTTCTATTTTTGTAAATAGGTTTTAAAATAAGGTACCGCCGGTGCATCCATTAAGTTCCTGAGACCCCAGAAGCTGTAATGTGCCTGAAAGTAGGACAATTCTAGGTACGATACTTTTTCTCACAGTCTAAAGGTTGAGACAGAAGGTAGCCTTTTTGTTTTGTTTTGTTTGTGACACTGGGGACGGAGCCCCGGCCTTCACACTGGACTACATCTCCAGCCCCTAAGGAAAAAAAAATGGTCATTTTGTTGTTGTTGTTGTTAATTTTGTGACAGGATCTCACTGAGTTCTCCAGCCTGGGGTAGGACTTAGCAATCCTCCTGCCTCAGCTTCCCATAATGCACTGCCGTCCCTGGCTTGTTTTTTTTTAACATTGCCACCTCCACCGTCAGGACATATGAGGAGAGATACTGATTAGACACTTCGTGGAAGGGCTTTAGCCTGCCCGGACACTCTAGAGTCATTAGAACATGGGTGATTCTTAAGAACATGTGACTTGCACAGATCACCAAGAGAGAGGGGGAAATAAGGAAAATCCCAAGGGCAGAGGCTTGGGACTCCACATTTAAGGCCTGGGAAGTATGGGGTGGAATCAGCGAAGAAGGATGAGGAAGAGCTCCTAGGGTGACAGGAGACGCGGTGCCCAGAGGCCAGTGTGACAGGTTGTGTTCCGCAGTGGCCTCAACGTCATCTTCCTCACAGTGGGGTCTTAACACTCCTCCCAAACCAGGTGTGATGGTTTGGGTTTAGAACACCCTCCAGAGCCTCATGTTTTTGGAAGGCACTTGGGTTGTGGGGATTAACTGGATCTGTGGGTTAGTGTGCTGATGGTTTCATACACTGTTGAGAAAGGGCAGGCCGGTCGGGACAGATCACGGAGGGCGTGGCCTGGGGGGACAGATTCTTGCTCCCAGCTCTTCCTTCCTGGCTTGCAGTCTCAGTCTGCTTCCTCCAGGATGGGATGAGTGACCATATTCCACTCAGGCCTCCACTGTGCCCTTCTGCCGTTATCAGCTGACCACACTGGACTGAGACCTCTCGAGTATGAACTAAAACAAACCTTTCCTCCTCTAAATTGTGGGTGTTGGAGATTGTTTCCCAGCAGCAACAAAGTGACTAGCCAGGCCCAAGCTTGTCATCCCAGTGCTTGGGGCACTGAGGCAGAAGGGTCACAGGTTCAAGCCTAGACTGGGCAACTTAGCAAGATCTTCTCTCAAAATAAAAAAATTTTAAAATGGGCTCGGGATGTAGCTCATTATGAAGGCCCATGGCTCTGGCCCCAGTACCGGGGGGGTGGGGGGGGGGAGCCTCACGCTGTCTGTGACCCTATGAACTCGGTAGGTCTGAGACTGGTAAATGTGAAGCCGGGCGGTGAAAGGCAGGCAGTGTGGCGTTCATTCTGGCCTCTTTCTCTCGGGATCTGCGTGCTCGGCGCCAACTCCGGTGCTTAGGAGAGAGGCAGAGAGAGACAGAGACGGAGAGGGACAGAGGTGTCCTGGAGGCCAAGTGTCCCCCCACCTAGTGCGGGAGACTCCCTACCAGGTACCAGGCTTTTGAGTGCATGAATTCCCAGTCATCCCAGGCCCAGCCCACGGGCCAGCCTCAGATGACACGGCATGGAGCAGCAACGTGTTGTCCCCACACCCTGTCCAGGTTGCAGACTCCTGAGCAGAATAAATGAGGTGACTGTCTTGATCACTGGGTTTTGGGGTAACATGTTACATAGTCCTAGTAACTGCGGACAGCCCCTCTCAGAAGTGAGTTCTCAGTGGTGCCCTCAGGGCCTGTCAGGGAAGTCGGGTGACAGCTGGGAGCTGGCTTGCAATGACGGGGCGGGGAACATCGCAGCCCTGGGTGGTCACGACAGGGGCGGGATGGAATGAGCCCAAGGAAAACCGGGAACTGAACCGGAGGCTGCAGTTGAGCAGCGCTGCGCTTCCCACAGGCTTTGCTAAAGACTCCACGCAAGAACTGGGACAGAGGAGCGGACAGAGGAAGTGTGGTTTGTGTGCACAGTGAAATGTTGACAGTATGAAGCGCTGCAAGGAAAGGGGTCACTGGAGCCAGGAAGGCCCCGTGACATGGACCGAACCCAGAAGGTTATTCCATGGTGTCTCATGTGAGAGGGCCCTAAACACAGGTGTCACAGGTGTTGACGTGAGAGACAGGACGGGGAAGGGAGATGCACTGCGTGCCAGGAGAAAAGATTCTGCGAGTGGGAGGGGGGAAGGCGAGTTGAAAAGGGTTAAGGGAAGGGAAAAAAGAGATCAGAAAGCAGCACATAGGGCGCGAGTCCCCCAAGTTGTATGTAATTAATTCCAAATGAATCTGTAGTACGTACATACTGAAACAAAAATGGAAAAAGGGATCAGGGCAGTGGTTGGAGAGGAAGGTGAAGTCGGGAGGGACCTAGATGGGGGACGTGAGGGAGTGGGTATCAGGGCTGCCCAACTTGTGGCTGTCATTTTTTTTTATCCCTGTGTTCTGAGTGAAGAGGAGCTACCTTGAGCTAGCTATGGAATATAAAAATATTCAGTCGTGAGTGCACATAAATAATAACATTTCCTTTAGAAATTTCTTATTATAAAGTTAAATGAACAAAAAGGAATGGGAGGGAAAGGGCAGCGAACCAGGGAGCAGGCGATGGGGACAGCAGGGACACAGAGGGCCGGGATGGTGGCCTTGGCGGGCCCCCAGCGGCTAGTTCACAGTGGCAGCAGTGAGGGCATAGGCCAGGCACAGGTGCAGTAAGGTGAGGCCACCACGGCAGACAGGAGCATCAACAACTGCTTGGCTGCTTTGGTCTCCTCTGAGGGCGGAAGTGGCCCACAAGCCCCGAGGGGCTGCTTGACACTCATGGGCGTGACTGCAAAGAGAGGACAATCAGTGTGGCGACACATTGTCCTGCTGAGCCCCGTGACCCAGAAGCGGACTCAGCCGGGAAGCATTGAATTTGCCCCGGTTGGGGTGCTCTTGAGAGAAAACTGAGGGTGAGAAGAAGGGGAAGCGTGACTACATCCTGCAGCCCGCGGATTTCCCAAAGGAAGCACTTGTCATAATTACATCACAAACCCAGTTGCCTATCATGGCCAAGTAAGTAGAACGAGAAGCAGGGTCCCTCAGTTTCTTCCCCATGAGCTGCTCCGCTGGATGGCACCCATCAGCTAGCTGAGGATGTTTGTGGAGGAAGTTTTGCAAGGGAGCGTGGCAGCCTCCCTTGTGTGCTCTGCCCTCCCTTGCGTTTGCAGTAACATTTCCTGTGGTCGATGGTCCCGTAATTCTGGTTGGGTGGCAAGTCTGGCCTGGGCATTGTGTTTATTCCCAGCGGAGGAGCTTTGGGTGGAGAAGCGGGTGGTAGTTGGGAGGCTGGTCTTTGTGTGTTTAAAAGGTGGGCGTGTCTGAATACATTATATTCTCTTCCCTTTGAGGAAGTGTAAGACAAAACATAGATACGTTTGATGGCTTAGCAGATGTGCATGTTAAAACAGGTGGAGGGGAATTAATTATGTGATTCAATACCAAAATAAGGCCACAGGGAGGGGAAATGCTCTCTGTCAGTTCAGACCTAGCTGTTTCCTCCTCCTCCACTCCCACACTGGGAACTTTGAGGCGTCCCATTGCTCTACAGGGTGTGATCAAAATATGCACTGAATTTTGAGATTTTAAAAAACAAATCACAGGGGCGTGAGGAATGGCTCTGTTGTTAAGCGCTTGCCTAGCAAGCAATAAGTCAAGTGCTAAGTATCTGAGTTTGATTCGCCAGCACCACATAAGCCAGGTGTGGTGGTGCACTCCTGTAATCCCAGCACTCGGTAGGCTGAGGCAGGAGGATTGCCGTGAGTCCAAGGCCAGCCTGGGCTCCATAGTGAGTTCAGGACAAGCCTGGGCTGCAGAGTGAGATCCTGTCTCACAAAAAAAAAAAAGTTGCAGTAAAACACTGCCGTGAATTCGCTTACCATCCTCCCCTCACCATGAGCACGCCTGCCCCATGGCGCCCTTCACTTCCTGACGCGGTCCTGGGGTCCTCTTTCCCGAGTGTCTGCTGGGGCTGCGTGGCCGCCTCCATGGCCTGAGTCAACTCAGAGCATTGACCTTTCACGGTTGTTTTGACTTCGGGAAAGGGCCTGAGATCACACAGTGGCAGATACAAATAAAGTGGACAGGACAGACCATAGCAATTTCATGTGATGTAATAACTGTAAACATTTAATTAGGAAGAAGCGATCAAAAAAATAGCAGTGAATGTTTAAAGCAATTTTAGTATATATTACAATAAAAGACATACTGCAGTTAATCCCCCTCAAAAAAACTTTCCTTTGCTATGCATACACGTATCCCAGCTTTCTTGGCAATGTATTTTTTACCATTATACGGTTTTAAAATTTAACCATTCCCCATGTTTTTAATCACTCTATATACCTCCCTGAGCCATGTCACAGGACGCATGCGTACCGCGACGCCCGTTACACTCCTATGTCTGGGCATTTGGTCCACACGCTGCCACAACACTTCCCCTTCTATTCCTGCTTCTCCAGGCCAGGGTTGTCGCTAACATCTTGCATTGTTTGGAATTTCGATCCCACGTTTCCAACATTTGCCACGCATTATTCCAGGGGAGCTTTCTGGGGTCTCGTGAGCTGAGTAGGACAGGTATTATCATTCATATATACTGTTCCACATATAAAGACAGACTTGGGGACATGTGGCCAGTGTTCCCAAGGTCACAGCCCTGGTTTGAGCCAGTTATCAGCCACCTTGCTCTGACACAGCTCGTGACCTTGGAGAGCGGTCTCGGTCACTTTCTCCTCCCTGGGACATAACCCCCAACCCTAGAACCAAAGGGAGCTCACAGCTCAGAGGTCAGTGTGTGCACGGTCAGCTGGCAGTGGTGGCATAGTGGGAGGGTCAGGTGGAGAACAGCTGCTCAAGGGGTCACAGTAGGAAGGACAGGGCTGGGGAGAGAAGCTGAGGCCCGAGTGGATCTTTGCAGGCCATGCTCTGAGTGACCTGCCACACCCTCAGTGGTTCAGCCCTCCCAACCAGGCCCCGCCTTTAACAGCTCAGGAAATCAACGAATTACCCTATGATTGAGTTACCTTCTAAAACACGTGACACTTTTGGGAGACATGTGAGATTTAAACCATAACAGGACCCCCTTCAGCCGTTCCCCCATTTGTGTGACCCTGATTCCAGAGACGGCGTTGTCTGGCCTACGAGCCCGTGTATGTGTCGCTGCCTCTAAGCTGCACAGCGGGGCCTGAGCGGCCTTAATGCTAAATAAGGCCTTTTTTTTTGCATCTGAAATTCCTCTAAGTGCTGAAGAACCAGAAATACTGATTTTGATTTTTCAGTAGTTTAGAGCCATCGGAAGCAATAGCTTGATCCTTAGGGCAAGGGGTGGGGTGGGAGGGGGAGGAAGAGGTCTCTGGTGTTGGCACATTTCTGGGCCCCAAAGGCTTCAGCCACGTCCAGTTCCACTTCCTCAGCTCGGGAGAGCGCTGGCTTCTCTTGCAGCAGCGCCTCCTCTCCTGGCGCGTGCAGTGGCTCCGATCAGGTCACCCTCCTGCTCTGTTGTCCCCGCCCCTGTACTGTCTCCATAGTACAACGCCATAGACTAAAGACGGCAACACCCCAACGCAGGCAGCCCAAGAGCCTTCAGCCCCTGCTGGGGTCCAGTGTGCGCGGACAAGCCTGTGACCTTTTGGTGAGCTTGTTTGCAGTCACACTTGAACTTGGTCAGGAAACAACAATCTCGGGCAAGGGAGACAACACTGAAATACACGAGATGTTAGAGGCACTAATGAACCCACGAGCAGGCTTCAGAATAGGTCGGATTCCTTCCCTCCTGAGCCAGATTTTGACCCTCCATTGATCACCTGACATTGTCCATTTTCACTTCTTTGAGCCCCTTGTGAATGTAGTTTGGCACATTGTTAACATTTTGAGTATGTTTGTTTATTTGTTTATGTTTTGCTTTATCCTCTAAAAAGGTTTTAAATGGTTACAGTGAAACACGGCTGAATTCCAAAGAATGCTGTCTCTTGGTTACTTGAGCTAAATTTAAAAGACAGTCTATATGCATGAGGGACTATCTGGAGA
The DNA here is from genome assembly GCA_004027205.1 of Ctenodactylus gundi. Taxonomy (NCBI): domain Eukaryota; kingdom Metazoa; phylum Chordata; class Mammalia; order Rodentia; family Ctenodactylidae; genus Ctenodactylus; species Ctenodactylus gundi. The sequence goes on from PVKB01001399.1 coordinate 320,321, forward strand.
TGAATTTTCAATTCAGCAATCTGTGCGGCATGTTTATTTTGCAGTAAGCAATGGGAGAGAAAGAGGATATCGATACGGCTTCTTGATTGGAGTACAAAAGTTTTGCCCATAAAATAAAAGAATTATTAGAGATAATTTTACAAGTGCAGAGGGGAATATAGCCAATTGATGAGTGAGGTCGATCACGTATGCCGTGCCTAGTAGAACAAAGGATCATTGGTACAGTCCCGAGTGCACAGGAGGGCAAGCTGGGCATCTTGCCTGTGGGCTCTCAGCGTTGCTAGTGTCACGGATGAGGACTAAAGGAAGTCTTCTAGAAGACAGTATGTTTATTGATAGTTTGTGCCAACTACATATTGAAATAGAAAAACTACCCACAAATTTGGTAGTTTATGAGCGACCACCATTTTATTATCTTTGTGATTCTAGAGGCTGACTTGATGCACCTGTGAGCTTTGTTCCACATGATGCCAGCCGGGACCCTAGTCATCTGTTCTAGTCCCTTTCCCTTCACTGGGATGCCATAACCGACACCCGCATCCTGGAGGAGGAGGGGTTTAAATTGGCGCATGGTTTTAGAGAAACCTGTCCGTGCTTGGTTGGCTCTGAGACCAAAACATCATTGTGGAAGGTTTGGCAAAGCAAAGAGACTCAGTGCACGGCAGCTGGAAAGCAGAGGCACAGGGAAAGGGCCACGCCTCCTTGGGCACCCAGACTCTGCCAGAGGTTCACCCCACCTTGTTCCCCACAGGGCTCCTGAGCCAGTCAAGTTGAAACTCCACCCTAATTACCACGTCAGCCGAGCTGGCACCCACCCTGGAGCACCCGGCACCCAGGCTGGCGGACGCCCAGGCTGATGGCTGCTGCTGGGTGTCCCTGATCTGCCCTGGTGGCCTCTCCACAGGAGTCGGGGTCTCAACAGTCCTAAGTGACTGTTGGAGACGACTGTGTTCCAAGAAGAATGAAGCAAAGGCTGTCAGGACTTTGACAATGTGGTGTCAGGAGCCTGGATTCAACCCTTTCCATTGCATTCTGTTGGGCAGGGAGGTCGGAGGTCAACCCAGAGACAAGGAGAAGAGACGCAACAGCACCAGTGTATGGCAGGTCAGCGTGCCCAGAGGTGAGGGAAGGAATTCGTGGCAGCTGTGGTGGGGCCGATCTGCACAGAGCTGGGGCAGATGCGCAAGACAGGCACGGTCAGGGAGGCCGCAGCGTTGCTCAGCCTGGTACAGCCGTGGCTGCCGGCTCTGCTCCGCTGTCCTGCCTGTGCCTTCTTCCAGCCTCGTCTCCCCTGTGTGAGCTGAACCCGTAACTTCTGAGCTCTTCCCAAACCCGGGGTGTTGACGTTGCTCCTGTGATTGAAAGTCCTCCGACATGGACTTACAAGGTGTGACAAAAAATAGAAAAAATATATATAGTAAATGTTTCGTATGTAAAGTTTATCATAGTGAGAAAGACATGGCCATGATTCACTCTCAGACCCTCCCCTGCACTTTAAACACATTTATCCATGGTTCTCATCACTCTGTGAAGCAGTTCTGGAAGTCTTTTATAGTGAGTGTGATTTTTAAAAAACGTACGGTGATTGCTTCTACTGAGTGCCATTCGACAGAAAGTTAAACTTGTAAAAACCTGTGTGTCCTCACCCAGCTTGTTCACGAGATCTGGCACCCGGCTCTTCCCCAAGTCAAAATGACCACGGAAGGTCAGTGTGGTGCATCGATCCGCGACACCAAGGCAGCCGCACGGCACAACCAGAGAGCCTCATGGAAGGAGGGCTCCCAGAACGTCTCAGAAAGTGGCAAGGTCTAGGCCCAGTGGCTCAGGCCTGTAGTCCTAGCACTCCGGGAGGCTGATGCAGGAGGATTATAAGTTAGAGCCCAGTCTGGACAACTTAAGAACTTGGTGAGATCCTGTCTCTAAGTCAGAGGTTTAAAAAATGGCCTGAAGATACAGGTCAGTGCAAAGGCTCTGGGCTCAATCCCCAATACCACACACAAAAAAGAAAGTGGCGAGCATGATGGGATAGGTGTGTTCAAGGCTAGGAGGAATGTTTTGAGGGGGGCTTAATCTCAAAGCAGCATGTCTTTTACTGACACAAACTTTTATAATATTCACTGTATGTTTTGATCGTCTCTCCTACTTAACCCCACGGGGCAGTGTTAGTGTAACGGGCTCTCTCAGGCCCGTGTGTGGGACCTTCATGCCCTGTTTCCTCTGAGCTCCAAGGGTTTTTAGTCCCAGCCTGTCCCTGTAGAATTTGTCCTGTTTCTTCCAACACCCTGGTTCTTAAGTTAATAGAGCAAGAAAACCCATAGACTATTTAAAAAATTAAAAAGGCTGTGACTGCACAGAGGGTAGAGGGGTTGGGTGAAGCTGTGTGATCAGGAAGAAACCTGAGATGCTTGTAGGAGAGAGGGTGTACAGGAAGCGTGTTCCTGAAGGACGCAAAGGCGACAGTGGGTGGAAAGACTGGCATGTGGCGACAGGTGTGACAGCCAGGCACAGGAGTTTCAGGCTGATGAGATGTGAAGTGGTAAGCCACCGTGACTTGTTGAGCCTAGGTGTGGCTGGAGGCAGTGACGGTTGAGCAGTGTCAGCACCGAGATGGAATGTGGGGTAGAGGAGACGAGCTGAGGCCACAGAGGCCAGCGCTGAGGTGAAGGAGGTGGCCGTGGAAAGGAAGGGTGGCGAGTGATATGGAGCAGGGAAGAGGAGTGGCCTTCAAATAGGGGAAATTCAGCGAAATGTCACCAAAAGGTAGACCCATGGCTTTGCCCATGCGAAGTTGCTGTAGGCTTCCGGGATGGGTTGGGGACCGAGAGTGGACGGCAGTGGACAGAAGGCTGCGGGCTGGAGGGGCGATAGGCCTGCGCAGTAGCAGTGGCTTCCTGCCTCCTAATGGCTGCTGAAATAAAGAAGCAAGACCCCGGGAAAATCAAGGCAGAAGAGACGGGCTTTCGTGAGAGTTTCTTCTGAGAATAAAAAAGAAAGCCTAGAGTAGTAGAGGTGACTCATCTGGATTTTGACAAAGGTTGGCATCTTCAGCACAAAGGGGTGGTGGGCTTGGGAGGGAAGCTGAGTACCACAGAGAGCCGGCCTCAGGTGACACTGGGCATTCTGCTGGGAATGTCCAGGAGGGCCCCAGCGGGTGAGACGTCAGGCAAGGCAGCATTGAGCATGAAGGGCCTTGTTTCGCCCTGGAATCCTGGGGGCAGACGTGGCTTCCAAATTCATTCCTGGGCCGCAGGAGTTTGCCCTCCGCCATGGAGAGTCAAGGGCAAAATGGCAGGGTAGGAAGGGGCATCAACCATGAATGGCGCGGGTACCCCAAGGTCCCAGTGTCTGCCCTTCTGAGATCTCCAGGGAGCTCCCGTTGCACACTTGACCTCGGCCCTCCAGCATACTCTGCTGCCCAGGAGCACACTGAGGTTCCTCCAGCTTTGGTGCCTGTTGCTTAGCTTCAGGTGACTGCTGACCTGTCCCAGCCACGGGTCCTGGAGGAAGGGCAGCAGACAGCCTCGCCCATCCGTGCTCACAGCCCGAGGTGAACTGCTGAGCCTCTGCCCTGCGCTCTGAGGTGGCAGCTCGGGCTGGCCACCCTGCTGCTCCACTAGCCACGCGGAGCCTGCCTTGTCCTCGACCGCCTTGGGAGAGGGGACCCGCCTCCTCTCTGCCTTTGCTAACCGGTACCTAGCTCTGCGTTCAGTGTCTGCTTCATGGAATGTAGGGCTTGCCTTTCTCAGCCCTGTTTTTCTCAGTTGCTCTCGTATCTGAAAATCCCTGTCCGCCTCAACTTTCAGTCAATAGAGGATTTCCTTGTTTTCTCTTTCAGCTGCTGTCAGCGTTATTCAAACCTCTCACTCCTCTCTCCCTCTCACATACACATTTACACGCAACAGGCATATATTCCTACAGAAGCAGCACAGTTATTGACTTTATCTCCCTTATTAATCAGTGTAGTTCTTAATTACAAGAGGGAATTCATTTTCTTAAACATAGCATGGCAGATCAAGCTAACCTGTGCCTATCCCCTGCTCCCGCCCTGGCCTCCCCACAGCCTTCCAATGCTCGTTGTTAGTGTGGCTTTGGTCTCAAAGCAGAGTGACATGATATCTCTGTATACATGCATGCAAACATGTACACCTATGTATCAGCCCAGTAAAAAATAGGCAAAAGGTCTGAGCAATAAAAAGGAACTGCTGACGTCTGCAGCAACAACAGGGATGAATCTCAGATGCACTCAGCTAAGGGGAAGAAGCCGGACCCAGGAGGCGACACACAGCATGGTCCCGTCATTGCATTATTTTTTTTTAAGACAGAAAACTGTAAGAAGAGAACCCATCTCAGTAGTTTCCACTCGCTTAATTTTTGCCAACTAATTTTTTAATTCATCCATGTTGGGAGGTGGAGCCTTGGTCTGTTTCTTTTTAGCTGCTATGAAATTCTTCCATCATACGAACCTACCTGCTGCTCTTGGACACTGGGATGTTTCCACTTCCACACCAGCGTAGCGCAGTGTCCTGCACGCAGCCTCTCCTTCCTTGGGCTCTGGCCCTTCCACAGACAGGTCGTGTGCCTGAGAGAGCAGGGCTGTCCACCCGTGGGGGTATCAGGATACAGAAAGGCACTTGTCCCTCCCTCTCATATTCCCCTGGAGGGAATGTAGGAAAAGTAGAATGGCTGGATGGTAAAGTGCACATTTCTAGATTTAATAAACTATCAAGTTGCCCTCTGACGTGGCCATATGAATCTGTACTCCTTCAGAAACAGTATGACATCCCCACTTCCTCTAATACCGACAGACTGCATACTGTGGAACTAACAAATGCTTCTACTAGCTACTTCCAAACCATCAGAAATAGCAAAGTTGTATTTTAGCACGGACCGCATAGCTCCCCTGCCTGCAGTAGGATGGCGTGTGCACCCAAGGGATCCCTGCTATTTAGTGACTGAAGAGGCTCCAGTATTTTTTCCTACTACTTCTCCAAGTGGATGAGTTTGCTCAAAGTTCAAGGGTGGCGCTTGGGAAACACCCGCCTGCGGTTCGGGACTGAAAATCAGAGTGGATGAGGAGCAGCAAGAAGTGGCCAAAGACATGGAAGGAAAATACAGCCAGAGAAGCTACAGAAAGAGCCGCAGGAGTCTGGGGAAGGCGAGCTAGTGGGAGAGAAAGGAGAGCCCCTTCTGGGTGCGGCCCTGTGCTGGTGGCTCTGCGTACCAGGGTAGCTAATCTTCACACTTTGCGGTTATTAGCATGCTCCCGGGGCCTCCCAGAATTCCTCTGGTGACTGAGCTCCGGGCGCCCAGGGCGCCACGGTAAGACATGGCTGGCTGTGCCGGCTCCCCTCTCCTGTCCCGGGTTGTTTCCTTACTCCCAGCTTTGCCTCCTCAGTAAGCTATTTGTGCTGTGCCACGGGGTCTCTGCTGTGTCTACTGAAGGGCCCCTGGAAGTGAGTTCCTCCCAGGCCTCCCATGGGTCTGGGGCAGCTGGACCGAGGTGGGCTGGCGCTGACGCCAGAAGGGTGCAGGAGGGCCTGGCGGATCTGAGAGTCTGCAGGCAGAGAGACCATTGAGGACCTACCTAGAGGCCCAGCAGGTGCCCAGCAGGTATCCAGGGAGGCTGTATCCCCAGGAACCCCAGGTCCCCTCTGTCCCTGAAGCCATTGGCTCCCCTACCTATCCAGTAGCCACCTCGTGACGGAGTCTGCTAAGGAAGCAGAACACAGAAAAATTGGAAGTCTGAGCATTACGTCATAAGACAACTACCAATGAGAGTGGAAAAATGGAAAACTGAAAAAAGTTAATTGACTTTCCTTGCCCACAGGTGGGAGGAGCCGTCATCATAGGAACAGCCCCCGCCTCTGCCCAGCCCAGCTCACAGCCCACCTGTGGGGCACAGCCACAGGCACACCTGTATAGGCCAGGATTCGAAAATCACGGAGCAGTAGAGAGCCACCGCTGGTAGAGGCAGGAGGCGCGCTTAGCCAGGTCTTTGGGACTCACGGAGCTTCGGACTGGCCTGTCTGCGATCCTCGCGTGTTTCCAGGAGCGGTCCTCTCCGCCACTGGACTTGGCCCTTCCTCACGCAGGCCGCGTCCCTGAGAGACTGGGGCTGCCCACAGGAAAGGGCAGCTTTCCAGCGTGGAAACTCAAGCTTCTGACCGAAAAACCACAGATCTGAGTAGGGGGGAGGTGGGGGGAAGGGTGCCACTGTCCCGAAGATAGAGGCTGCTTCAAGGAATGCTGAGGGCACCCCTGTGGGCAGGACTGTAATCGTCCACTTGCAGCCAGGCAGCCCTCAGAGGCCGGCGGGCAGAGCCTCGGCCCTCTCCGTGACCGAGAGAGGGAGTGGCTTGAGCCCCCCTGCCTGCGTCTGCACACAGCGAGCAGTCCCGAGGTCCTGAGCGTGAGGATGACCATTTCCTTTACTGGCAGCAAAGTGACTTTCCAGCAGGAGAAGCTCAAAATTCAAGGGCCAGAGGCCAGGCTGCAGCCGGCCGGGTGGGAGGAAGGTGGCGGTCTCAGCAACATCAGCACCAACCGCGGGCACTGTGCGGGGCCTGCCCGGTACCAGGCCACCCCAGGGAGCGTCCGTCCTGCCCCCAGATCGGCCCTCCACTGTCATGGTGCCCGGTCTGCATTTCGGGCAACTTGGGCTAAGAGAAGGCACGTGCCCCAATCTGACGACGATTACACAGGCTAGGGAGCAGCTGCAGAGGAGGGACCACTCCTGACCTAGCGCGGCACACAGGAGCTGGCTCCGGTCTGGGAGGATTCGGTATGTGTTTTGGAATAGCTCCTAGGGGATCTGGAATGTTCCTGGCACAAAGGAGGGTCAGTGTTGCAGGTGATGGTAGCCAGTTCCCCTGGTCCCATAGTTTTACATAGTAAGTATAGATAGAAGTGTCACATGATAGCCCATAAAGAGGCAGTTTTTATGTCTTTCAAAAATAAAAATATGGATATTAAAAGGAAAAAAAAACAGGGCTGGAGGAATAGCACTGTGTTTAAAGTGCTTGGCGAGCAACTGGATTCCCCGGTGGCACTTAAACCTGACATAATGGCGCACGGCTGTAATACCTGCACTCAGGAGGCTGAGGCAGGAGGGTTGCTATGAGTTCAGCGCCAGCCTGGGCTCCATAGTGAGTTCAGGACCAGCCTGGGCTACAGAGCGAGACCCTGTCTTAAGCTAACAAACCAGTCCCATCCATGGTCGCCTTTCCCCTCACCCCCAAGGCCTAGCTAAAATCAGGTTGCTTCGCTCACGACTTACTGAGACAACTCCAAAATCAAGAGCATCCAAAGCTCTGCGGAAGTCAGCGTTCGTCCCGCCGGCACTGGCTTCCTGTCTGAAACAAGGCAGATGGGGGGGGGGGGGGGCGGATAATCTTTCCCCTTTACTCTCATAACTGTTTTCCATAGGCGCTTTGTGCCCGGCCCCACTTTGCCCTCAAGGTGCAAAGTGCCTCGTGGCGCCGTCCTTAGAGGTCGCTGAGACGCCGTCTTCCGGTGAGCACCTCCTCTTACCTCCTGACCCAGATTCTTGCTGCGGTTCCAGAAGTACAGTGGAAAAACAAGGACAAGGAAGCAGAGAGCGGCGCCCCCTCCCCACTGCCGTCCTCCACCCGCAGCCTGGGTGTCCGGTGGGTTCACGTGAGCCTCGGGCACTCCGGCCAGTGTTTAAGAAATACTGAATTCAAGGCCGTGCGTAGCACAGCCTATAATCCTGGCCCTTGGAAGGCTGGGGAATGAGAAGCATGAGTTCACAAGTTCAAGGGCAGCCTAGGCTACACAGTGAGTTCAAGGCAGGCCTGGGCTCTAAAACAAGACCCTGTCTCAAAAAAAAAAAAAAAATTGGTGAAATTAAGCTACATCTCGGTTCCCCCAGCTTGTTCTGGGGTTTGGCACCAGCCTTATCTTCCACAACGATCCTACTGCACATGTGTGCACATTCCGCACCAAGTGCAGAAAAGGAAGGACAGCCGCGTGGCCGAAGGTCACTGTTTTCTGCAGCTGGCCGCTCGCTAAAGCCTCCGCGGGATGGCCGCCTCACGTGACTTGTTTGTATGTACCCACCGGCACACGCCCGTGGGCCATCGCCCAGAACTGGCCCTGGGAGGTGCCGACCCAGCAAGGTGTTACCAAAGCGTCCTGTGTTTCAGGAAACAGATGCCTTCGCTGGATTTCCCACTGTTCCAGGACAAGCGTACAGATGAAACGACTCTGGGGCAGCTGTTAAAGTGACTGTTTGATCACATCAGTTGAGCTCGCCTTCAGGAATCAGGTTACAAATTGTCTTGGCTACCTTTGGTGCTCCCTGGCCTGACCAACCGCACTTCCCCTAATGGCGTTCAGCGCATGCCCAGCGTGCCAGGCTGGAACTTCCCTCGCTGATGACTTGAACCTCAGCAGGCTCAGCTTTTGGGGTGCTGTGCTTTGGCCTCCTGTACGACAGGATGCTCCCCAACCTCATTCTCCTGGGTCTCTTCTAAGGCAGCGCTGCGTTTGTCACCAGCCGTGTGATAAACCAGCCTCTGAGGTGATGTGGGAAGCTGTGATAATTGCACCCGCAGTGGCCGTTGACTAAATACTTCTGAAGCCCTGGGTCGCGTGTGAGAAGGACGTTCTGGCCCTGCCAGGGACCCTGTGCCATAGATGTCGGCCTGTATCCAGCCTGTAATAGATTGGCGCTCAGTCCAAGGGATAGAAGTCCAGCGGGGGGACATTTACAGAGGTGAGAGAAAACTAAGGGGCCAGCGTGGGGTGGTGAGGAGCTAGGGAATGGCAGCAGTGAGAAGGCCTTGTCACCGCAGGCCTGAAGGAGTGGGGAAGAATCAGGTCAGGAAAGGTGGAGTCACAGCAGAGGGGCCTTGGCTGACCCCAAAGCCTGAAGCTACGTCATTCTGTTGACAGCTTATTCAAGGCTACTCTACAAACAAAAGAATATCCAACATTTCAGAAGTTGCTGAGAAAGCAGGGTGGTCATTACCTGCTTTCCACTTTCCACTTGAAATAAGGCGAACATGGTAGGCAAGTGGGTTTGAGCTTTCACTCTTACGTAAGTAACTGTAGACAGAGTTTGGCCAAGAAGATCGTGTGACATGGGACACAGCCACCTACAAGGATGATAGGAAATACAACCAGTGCTTAAGTTTTTTCAAAACATTACAATAAAGGACACATTGCCACGAATCCACTCAGAACACTCCCTGTCACTCCAGAAACTCGCGTTCCCTCATTCTTGGCAATTTCTGAAGCAGTTCTGGAAGTCTTCTTTCCTTGGTTAAGACAGGGTCTCTACCTGTAGTCCACTTGTGCCCTGGTGGCTGCTGTGGTGTTCTGAGCCAATCCAGAATGCTAAACTCCCACGGCTGTTGTGGTTTTCAGATGAGTCAGAAGCTGCACAGTGCCAGCCTGGTGAATACGGAGAGTGGGCGGCGCGGTCACGTTCCCGCCGGCTGCTTTCTGTTGGAGGGCTCTCGGCGGCGTTTGCAGCAGTAGTTTTTATCACATCTTGTCAAGATGCTCATGCCAGAGGACTTCCAGAACTGCTTCAGAAGGCGGCAGGAACGTCGGGATGAGTGTGTTCACGGCCGGGGGAGAGGGGGCTGTTGGGGGAGCTTTCACGGCAACATTTCTCTACTGAAATCTATTTTTTTTTTAAATTTAAACTCTATTTTTCCATTACATCTCCAAAAAGTAGCCTGTGCAGACAGGACTGGGGAGGGAGAAGGGCGTGACAATCCCCAACCTCTACTGGAGTATCCCCTTGGCCACACCCAGCCGGCAGACAGAGGACCTGAGGACATTATCCCGAGAGGTCAGTCGCCTGGGCAACGAAGAGCCGGGGAACAGCGAAGGGTGGGACTGCGGAAAGCGAGTGGAGAAAGCCCAGGATGACGTTTCTCCTGCTTTCGTCCCCAGGGAAAGTCCCCGCAAAACACAGGACAACTTCAGTAATTTGCCTGACTCAAGCGGCAGAGCTAGAGCTGTGGACCAAGGCTGTCCAGCTGAAAGCCTGCTGTGTAAGGCCAGAGTGGCGGGGGCCTGTGCGGCTCCCCATCCCTCACGTCACACTCAGGTGACCTGAGCCCTGCTTTTCCTGTGGCAAGCTGTTTAGAGCCCTGAGCCTCTTCCTCAGGCCAGTTTCCTGTTCTAAAAAAGTAATTGCACCAGGTTAACTGCAAACTGTTGCTTTCTCTGAAACTATCAAATGGCAGACTTGACTTGGGTTTCATTCTACACAGCTGAATGTGCTGTCGTGAGCTGCTGTATGCCTGGAGGGACACCCGTGTCTTCTTCATTTTCACGATGGGGGATTAGCGCGGCAAAGACGTCTGCTTGCTTTGCACTTTGAGAGGTGAAAGTTCAAACAGCATGGCACCAGCCTAGCCACAGCGTAGCAAGATCGGAAGTCAGACAGGTCCCAAGAGCACTGTGCCAGCACCCCCCAAGGCGTCTCCCCAGTGACCTAACCACTGCCCCACTGGTGTCACCTTCTACAGGTCCCACCGCTTCTTTATGTCACCACACTGGGGATGTAAGGTTCTCATACATAAAATTTTGGGGGCATAATGAAGCCATATCTAGTAATTCCAGCACTGTTGGAGACAGGAAGAGACAGGAAGATCACGAGCCCAGTCTGAAGAAAAGAAAGACAGACAAAGAAGTACAGAAATGCTGGGGATGTAGCTCAGTGTGAAGGCTTTGGACTCGATTCCCAATACAGGAAGAAAACAAAGCAGCTGAAGTTGGTGGATACGAGATGGGCACTGCTCCCAGTGGGTCCCTGCTCATGGACTCAGTGTCCTGCAGCCAAGTGCCCCGACTAGGGGCTGGGCAACGGTTGTTCCCTGGGCTGAGCCCGTACTGGCTGAGCCAGAGCCCACTATGGAGGGCAGGAGAAGCACGGAGAGATTAATTATGCCAAGAAAGAAGGGTCCTTTGGTCCCTGTGGCTTTCTCCTGCCGGGCCATGCGTTCGGTTTGAAAGGACAGAGCCATTCCATGGGATGTCTTCCACGGCACGGACAGCCTTCCCCTTCGCGACCATCAGTGCTGCTGCGTGAACTTCAGGGGATGAAGAAATGTCTAGCAGATGAGTGCAGCATGCTCCTGGAGGCACCAGCTGGGCCACAGAGGTGTGACCTTGGTGTCTCTGGCTGGTTCCTCGCCCCTGCCCCTAGGGCCCCGTCCCTCCTGTGCCCGCACCCTCTGCATGTTGTTCCTGCCTTGGAGCCGGCTGACCATGGATGGATTCCTGACACAGTGGTCGAAATCCAGCCTCCCCTTCTCCAGATCACGCACGGGTGTTGGGTACTGTGTCCCGGCTGCAGGGAAACTGACCCATACACTGTCACCCCTCTTCACCTCAGCCTTTCGCTGCATAAACACAAGAAACTTGGGAAAATGTCCCTTGGCTTATGGTGGCAGATATACTTTGAAAACCAAACTCTTGGGTCTGGAGCATTTTGAGTGACAAAATTAATACTGATCATGAGTCATAACGCATAGAATACAATAAACTACTTACGTATCCAGATGATATAAATAAATAATTGAATCCATAACAAAATAGGGAAGAGGGCAAGCTTTGCATTATAGTGGAGTCCCAATTAGTAAATGTGGAAGGAAGGAGACAGGTGGAAATCACTATCTGGCAAACCCCTCAGTAATTGTTCCAGACAAGAAACACCAGTGAACAGAGGATTTATCAGGTGGAAGTGTGGAGACAAATTATTTGCATAGTCTCCAAGTGTCTTCCCACAAGATAATTATTAATTTTAAAGCGCAAAGGTGGAAACATTAACAGCGGAAAAGCCTGGCAGGCACCACCGTCATACATTCAGAGTCAGCATCACCACTAATGAGATCTGTTAGCACCTTGTGTCTTCTGACACCGTGCACAGACAAGGCACTGGTCAAGCCAGCGTAGTCCTGTCCGGAATGCGCGACCTGGACATTAGTCATGGACAAACACCCGACAACCATGACCTGATACACAGTCTCCAGAACAACTTCTGAGAAAGTCTCAGAAATGAAAGTTAAGAAAGATAAGGCATTGTCCCAGATTGGAGGGCACCAAGAAGACAGACTTTCTGTGGAGTTATTGATTGGGCCCTGGACCAGGAAAACAGGACAGTTGCCTGACAACTGGCAACATTTGAACAAGGACAATAACCCAGTTAGTGGAGCCGTATCCATGGTACTTTGTGTTCGATCATTAACCAATGGTTACATGAGATGGTAACCCTGGGGGACATTGGCCAATGGACATAAGGCAGTTCCTCTAATCCCGTTCTTGGAACTCTTCTGAAATCGACGACAACAAGTTTAAAAGCATTCATTAAAAATAAACTGATTCTTGACTAGATACGGTTTTACTCTACATTTAAAACATGATTAGATTTAATGGGCGGATTTATAGTGTGTACCCTAAGGGGCGCCCGTTGCATTTCTGGTATGTTTCCTCTCGTCTGCCCTTTACAAGATCAGTCTTTCCATTACAAAATGTTCATGTGGTGGTATATAATGCTTCCACCGCCTGCTTCTCTTTCATATAGATCTCGGCACTAATTTTTCCTTCTCTTCTAGCCTTTCCAGTCTAAACAGTTGCATGGATGGATAGAAGAATAAAGCCAAAGAAACACTCCCCAGAGGTACAGATTCTCCAGAGTTCTCTGTCTTTCTCTCATACTCTTTCTCTCTCTCTCATGATACTGTGGATTGAACCCAAAAACCTTCATACGGAGCTATATTCCCAGCCCTTTTCTTATTTTGAGACAGGGTCTTGCTAAGTCGCTAACTGCCCAGGCTGGGCTTGAACTTGTTATCCTCCCGCCACACCCTCCCAGAAGCCTGGGATTATGTACCTGGCTATAACCTGCTTTTTGACATACCTTATACAGGGCCTCCTCCCTTCCCTGGACATTTTTTCCATTCTTTCCCCATGCATCCTGCAAACACCTCCCTGATTGACTGCTTACATCCAAGTCCTTATCTCAGGATCTGCCTTTAGGGAGAAATGAGGCTCAGGCCAGGGGAAGGGAGATCTCCTGCCTCAGACAACGAGGGCACTCCCTATCTAGAGAGGCAGAGGTGGAACAGGCTGCCTCAGCTTCTGTGTTTTCTCTCACGTTCACGTGTCACAATCCGCTGGGGACAGACCACGGCGCTTGGTCTTGCCCACCTTTACCACCATACATTTGCAAAACAGAAGATTGGATTCTGCCTTTTGTCCAGGTCTAGGTGGGCTAAGCTGTCACTGACCAGAAGTTAGGTAGTTGCTCAGGCACTTTCACACATGTACACAGATACACAGGTGTACAGAGACCATATTAGATGCTCATGAGCAGATACACAGGTTTACAGGTGCACATGGCTTAGAAGTAGGTGCTCATGAGCGGGTACACAGAACCTAGGTGTACTCAGCTCAGAAGTTAGTTAGTGCTCTGCCAGGCGCACAGTACACACCCAGTTGAGGGAACCCTAGCGCACCGTGCTGTACAGTTCTGGTGGTGCTATGCTCCTTACCTCCTCCCTTCACCTAGAAAGGTAAACCTGGAAATCTGAGCAGGGTGAGACTAGCCTAGCCTGAGCCCCAGGAGCCACCACCCAGGGGCAGAGACTCCAATTACTCTCTGCAAGTCTGTCATGACACCTCCCGTCTGCGGGGTTTAATGCAGATCTCATAGTGTTCACCTAATTGCTCTGTTAAGTTGGTTGAAGATGCTCAGTTTTCTTTCTGGACCTGTGCAGACTTGAAGAGTGAGACATTTAAACAGGCTGACCGATCCAGGTAAAAATTGCCGAGCTTTCCCTTTTAAATTTATTTTGTTTACGTAATAAGAGAACACCGTGCCAGTCCCTGTCCGTGTCATTTTAAGTGATGGGAGGTTTTGGGTTATGAAAAGCAAGGCACTACGAGCTGCTCGCATACATCTAGAAAGACACACTCCTGAAAACAAAAGTGACCAACTGGGTAACATTTAGCTAGCCAGGAGGGGGCTGTGTTTTCTTTCTGCAGCACTACGTAGAATTGTACATACAGGCCTATGTCGCTAAAGTTCTAAACCGTTATCCTACTGGGCACGAAATTTTTCTTTTTTCTTTTTGAGTCAACTGTCATAAAAATGACCGTTTTTCCCTTGGCGCAGTGAATTTGGAAAATAAGTTTTGTGGTTGAACAGGTCATGTTCCATTGAAGGAATGACCCATAATCTTTTAATTTTTCGGGGCAGGATGAATGGCACAGTGGATAAAGCGCTTGCCGAGCAAGCCCAACACCCTGAGTTCAGCTCTACAGAACTGCATAAAGCTGGGCATGGTGGCAAACACCTGTAATTCCAGCACTCGGGAGGCTGGGGCAGGAGGGCTGCTGGGCTACCTAAGGAGTTCAGGACAGCCTGAGTTACAGGGGAGACCCTGTCTCAAAAAACCCCGATCTTTTAATTTTTCTACTCCACACTAATGTTTTATGGTTTTTGATGTCATTAAACAGGGCTGTGCTGCCTGCACACTCACAGTGCTATGATAGACATTGTGTGCACGTTTCGGTTTTGCTAATATATTTCTTTGGGATGGTTGCTCCATGGAAATTACAGAGACAGCACAGGTCTGCGTGGGCCCAGTTTCCTATGAAAATGCCTGTCCGCAGTTAGACAAGTGGTATTCCGTGTCTCGTTTAGGTGTTGTATAAAACCATTTCCCTAACATAATTGGACAGAAGCAGCATGCTACTTGTGATTCACTCGTTGTTCTTTGCTTGGTAATGAAATCAATATTTTTTGTGCATTTATTTTGTGAAATTTTTGTTCATATCCCTTGACAATTTGGCATTTCATTTCTTCTGTACTTTAATTGACAGATAACAATTTTGCATATTTATGGTGTGCCGGCTGATGTAGAAAGACTGAACAAACTAAAGAACATATCTGCAATTGAACTAACTTTTTGTGGTAAGGATAAAAAAAATCTTTTAAAAAGCAATTTTGAAATACACAGTACACTGCAATTAACAATGGCCACTTCTGGGTGCGATAAATCGTGACCACGTTTCTGTGTATTTTGTTGGAGTCTTAGCAACTTTCTGACCAAGAAACAGGAGCATCGGCCTCTCACAATTACTGCAAGTATTGCTACCACGTGGCATCCGATTGTCACCATGCTTTTTGAAACGGTGCTTACAAGTATTTCCAGATTTTAAAAATGATTTAAAATTTTACCTGTAGTGCCTTCCCATCTCCAGAAATTATCTGAATACAAATAGCCTACTTCTGTTTTTCTAATCAACAGTTTTAACAGTTACTAAGTTATTAAGCAAGTTAGGTAATGAGCACTAGAAGGCTGGAGCAATAGCACAGCAGCTGGAGTGCGTGACTGGCAAGCGCAAGGCCCTGAGTTTGATTCCCCAGCACCACGTAAGTAGGGTATGGGGTGCACGCCTGTAACTCCAGCACTGGGGAGCCTGAGGCAGGAGAATTGCTGTGAATTCAAACCCAGCCTGGGCTACATAGTTCAGGACCAGCCTAGACTACAGAGCAAGACCCTGTCTAAAAAAAAAATTATATATATATATATATATATATATATATATATATATATATATAGTAGACACACAGAGACACACACACGAACATGAGTATGTTTGAGTGTGTGTGTGTGTAGTAACTGAAGTTCAACCTTGTCCAAAACCAGAAAAGAATTTGCTGGTGCCTTTGGCTTCCCAGAATCTGTGGATAGAGACTTTGAAAAGCAAATGAACAGGAAGATTCAGGACGTTTATGTGTTTCCATGGTACTGGGGTGTGACAGACAAGGCCTGTCCAGCCTGCGGCCTGGCCTTCCGGTGACGGGGAAGGACCCCCGGCAGGGGCACCCTTGCCCCGCTTCCTCAGCGTCCTTGCCAGGGGCTGGAGGAAGCCCCACACCAGGCAGTGGCGGGCTGCAGAAGCCTCTGCTCTTCCGCCCTTCCTGTAATGAAGTGATAATGTGTTTGTGGAAGAAGGGAAGCAGCAGACAGGATGACCTAACCTGCGCTGCTGGTTTCTGGCAAGTTTTAGACGTTTCAGCAAGATTTTGTTTTGTTTTCTTTTTCTAGTACTGAGGATTGAACCTTCAGGGGCAGCACCCTGAGCTACATTTCCAGACCTTTGCGATTTTTTTATCTTGAGGCAGGATCTCACTAAGTCGCTAAGCTGCACAGGCTGGGCTCCAAGGTGCAGTCCTCCTGCCTCAGCCTCCCAAGAGTGTTTTAAAAACACAGAAATTTCCCAGCCGACTTGGAGTTAGTCAGCCACTGCCAGGACTCGATTCTTTGGCGCACAGTACCGTGAGTGACAGCTGTCCTCAGTATTCGTGAAGACCTGGGCTTTGGCCACACCGCCGCAGTCCTCTGCATCACACTGGTTGGGCCTGAGTTTTGGGGGGTGGGGGGTGCTCCTACAGCTCAGCCTTTTCGGTCTTGGGCCGAGGTTGGGGTGGGCAGCCAGGGCTCCTTCTGTCAATTAACACAGCGAGGGGGCTAAATAAGAACTTTTCTCTGGAGCAGAAGTAATTAACAAAGGGCTTCAAGTGAAAATGACCTGTAGCAGCCTTTGCTCCACCGCTCAGCTGCTGTGCATGTTACTAGCCTCTTAGAGCCTCAGTAGAGCAAGGGAGCCTTGAACCCAGAGAGAAAAGCCGGGCTGCCTGGGTTTAAATCCCGGCTCTGGCCCTCGCTAGCCGTGTGTTAGGCAGGTTGCTTTACTTCCCGGTGCCTCAGTACCCTCCTGAGTACCACAGGAATAGGTAGACCCTGTGGACATTGCGTAGATTCAGCGGGGCAGTGTAAGAAAACAGTGACAGCGCCCACACGTGTGTGCTGTGGGAATGTTAGCTATTGGCATTTATTTTGGCACGATAGTACATGTGAACAAAATACTCAAGGTCAGTGTAGACGTTATGTGTCACGTATATACTTGTTAATAAAATGGGAAAAGATAAAGACAGAGTATCACTGGCTTGACATCTCTGGGCACAGCTGTGCCTTCAGGTCTCACAAATATTTTAAAAATATTTGGTGATCCTGAAACTAGAGGGAAAGCCCTCAGGAAGGAACATTCTTATGATTCAGGCATCCCCCTAAATAGCAGCAAAGCTGCCGCCACCCACTTAGGTGATTGGTGGGGCCAGCAGCTGAGTCACGCAGGGGTTTCCTCAGGGGAACCCACAGGGGCATTAGCTCCCTTTCTATTTTTAAAATACACCTTTGTGGATGGAGTTTTTGGTGAGAAAGTTGGGTAAAGCAGCGCCATCTTATTCAGAGACCTTGTGCAATCAACTGGAGTTGATGAAAGTAACGTTTTTGTCCGCTGACTGGAGGGAGGGAGGGAGGAATTTGAGCTAATTCCTGCCCGGAATACAGAGATGGAAAGATAGCCAGCAAGTCAAATTAGTCTGCTATTATTTTAATCAAGTGAGATCCAGCAAGCCAGGCCCTGAGTCACCTTCCTGGCCAACTGTGTTTATCTACTTGAAATAACAAAGCGCGAGAGACCAACAGTACCCCGGCCATCTTGGTCCCGGAGCTGCTGGGTTTCAGGGCCCGCTGGACACGCCAGGGCACTGGAATTCCCCTGAGGACGGGACTGTTGGCATAAGTCAACAATCTGAACAGGGATCCTTTTTCTTAACTGGTAGAATAAAAGCTTAGATATCAGGAAAAAAAATCTCTGTGCATCACGATGAAACAACTCCTTTTCACTGTGTGTGGGCTTGCTCCCTGGATTTGGTATTTCTGGAGTGTGTTGAGGTAGCGTTTCTCGGCTCCCTTGATCATTCCAGCCTGCTGGAGAGCAGCTTTCAGGCATAAAGGTGACTGAGTAGAACCTGGTTCTCCTTCAGTGGAATCGCTTTCCTTAGTTCCTGCGTTGCTCAATGCAACACTGGCAAAGTGCGTTTGTGAACATCCTGGGCTTTGTTCTGCTAACCACCTCGGCTTGTCGTTTTGACTATTTTCTCTTTGTGAGATGGAGTGTGCTCTCGGGATGGAGCCCAGACCTGAGAGGAAGAGGTTGATTTGGGAGAGGACTCGCTGGCTGGGGGCTGGGAGGGGGAAGGAGGGACAGCAGCCAGTGTGGGAAGCACAGATGCTCCTGCAAAGCCACAGGTTCCACATCCACGGATTCAGCCAACCATGGATCTAAGATATTTTTAAACATCGCTTCTGTGGGGTGAGGGAAGGGGCGGGGAGAAATGATTGAAATGTGTTATTATGTGAGTGCGGGAACCCGCCAGAATGAAACCCACTAACCGGTGTGAGTGACGTACACTGGTTATGGGCGGGGACGTTGCGTCTGTGCCGAGCCTGTGCTGGCTGGCTTGTCATTCCCTGGCTGATTGGGCACAGTAGCATTTGCATGGCATTTAGGCGGTATCAAGTATCACAAGCAGCCTAGAGGTGGTTTTAAGTCTGCAAGAGGACGTGCACAGGTTATGTGCCAATACCACAGAATTACATACAGGGAACCTGGATGCCTGCGCGTTCACAGTCCTTTGAAGGACAAGTGTGGGCACCATGGGCAAGTAGAGGTCAAGCCCGGTGCGACCCCTACACAGAGGACTGTGGGCCACATCCCTCAGAGTTCTCTCCCAAGGTGCAAGATCTAGGGCTGTTACCCACCTGCTCTGCATCTGCATCTGCCCTTGGCTGAGAGCTGCTTCTGAGAGCACCCCTCCCTGGTGTGTTCAGCCTGCCCATTGAGTGGACCAGACTCTCCCCATGATGAGAAAGAAAACTCCATGTCTTAGTGACTTGTTTATGTTATTTGTGGGACACGTTATCCGACACTCACAACTTAAGGGAAAACGGTTTCTTTTCGCTCTCTATTTCAGGACTCAGTCCCTTTATGGTTGATTGGCAATAGCGCAAGCACATGGCGGAGGTCTGGAGGGAGAAAAGCTGTTCACAGCGTGGCAGACAGGATGCAGAGTGAGCAAGGAAGAGCGCAGTTACTGTGTGACCTTCCAGACCGAGCCCCAGCCATCTGCCCCTCCACCTGGGCCCCGTCTCCCAACAGTGCGTGACGTCCATATGCAGTTCACAGTATCCAAATACATGAGTCTTGTGGGGGATGTTCCAGATCCAAATCGTAACGACAGGTGTGTTTGCAGCGAGGGTCCTCAGGTGTACAGGAGAGCCCAGAGGGACTCGGAGGGTTCATCGTGAACGTTTGAGGAAGATTGCCAGGGAAAATTTTCTCTGCTGAGATTTTTCCAGTTACATTCCAACCTTTAATATTCAGCCTACATATGCCAGTTAAATATAAGTGGCTGTTCGCTAGGATTTCACTTTCTGAACCAAGAGACGCATAAAATATACAAACATTGTGTTGAGTACCACACTTTTTATTGGAGAACGCCTTCATGTCCAGACACTGACCATTCCTCTAGGAGTCGAGGCTTCCAGAGACAAGGACTCAGCCACTAGACATGAGGTTGGGGTGGGGGTCTTCAGCTGGGAAAATGTCTCCAGTGGGGGTGGGGCGAGGGGAAGCTGCTCTTCCACAGTTTTCCACGGGATGGGGATGTATGCTGCCGTCCCGATGAATCTCGTAGTGAAGTTTGATTATCTAAGCCTAGAAATTCCATGTTATCTGTGTTCTCGTGGCTTCCGAGTGCCGGTCAGTGACCGGCCCAAACCAGACAAACCCAAACCACAACGGACTGATAAAGTCAGGCATCGTCAGGGCAGTGGCAGGGAGTCGGGTAAGTGCTTTTATTCCTGGCTCTCCCTGTCCACAGCCACGAGCCAGCTGTGGTTGTTTCTCCTTTTTATAATGAAAGGCTACATCTGTCAGTCCTGTTTTACTCTCAAACACTCTATGATTCCAGAATTTTCTTCCTCATACTCTTTGTCCCAGTGGTATCATGACCAGAGTTGGCAGAGGATGCAAATTACACAAAGGACAAGCAAACGAGAGCTTCTTTCCCTCCCCCTGTGCTCTTTGGAAGTTAAAAATAAATATAAAATGAGCCGGGCACAGTGGTGTATGCCAGTAATCCCAGCAGCCACTAGACATGAGGAGGCTGAGGCAGGAGGATTGCTGGGAGTTTGAGGCCTGAAGGTGGGATACATAGTGATTTGAGGACCAGCCTGGACTACAGAGCAAGACTTTCTTTTATAAAATATTACCTTCAGATAACTTACCAACCAGACCTTGAACTCCTTGGAAACAAAGGTTTTATTGTTGTGTACCCAGTGGCTACAGCAAGCTCCTGGCAGGAAGGATTTAGAAAAACACAGATACCTGTTTTTTTTTTTTTTTTCTCTTCTTCTTTCATTACTAGGATCAAACCCAGTGCCGAGTACTCTGCCACTAAATGACACCCCTTAGTCCAATAAAAGCTTTTTGAATGAATAAATGAGAAAAACCCAAAATTTTGAAGATGCTCAAGGAATGAGGGGCATTATTTTTGTTTTAAAAATGAATATTTAAGTGACAGAGAAAAACGTCTGTTGGTATATTTAGGTTAAGTTATTCGCACCAATTTTTTTTTTGGTTTCTAAGCATTCATTACTTTGTTGTTTTATGACTGTTACGGCTAAAGTCATTAATCTGTTTTTATATAATCTTATTAACCATCTGAATTATCACTTTAACTTTTGAAAGGACATAGAAAGTTATTCCTAAGGTTGACATTGCTGTAGTCAACAGAAGTAAAATACAGCTGGGAACAAAATGCTGAGCCGCGCGACCAGGTCCGCGGGCGCTTGGCCAGCTGCCTGAATCCAGCACCACAGTGGCCCAGAGAGAAGCAGATACTTCCCCTGGCACCGTGAGGGCTTCAGGGAGCGCCCCCGCCCAGTAGTGCTCCGAGAGAAGCAAAACATTCCGGGGCACAGCTCCTACCTGTTCTGCTGAAGTTTGTTGTCAGGTATGTAAAGCTGGGTAGCTGGAGCCAAGGGTGGACACCTGTGATCCCAGCACTCTGGGAGGCTGAGGTGGGAAGATTGCAAGTTCTTGCCCAACTCAGGCAGTTTAGTTACTTAGGGTAATCTTGTCTCAAAAAAAAAAAAAAATGGCTGGGCTTGATTCTCTGTACTGCAAAAATAGCAAACCGACGAATCAATCAATCAAATAAAAAGGAAGGAACAGGAATCTCAAGCTATGCCAACACCTCCCGTTTCACCCATTAGAAATAGAGTGAGCACACAAAGGAATAGTCTTAGCAAAAGGAGATTATCTCATTCAAATTTTCTGGGAAGTAGGGAAGAAGAGATACAATAAAATAGTACTTACGGAACATGTTCATACCAGACATTTCGCTCACTTCTTTTTATGCTCACTTATTGCTTAAAATAATCTAATGTGAGTCATCCACTTGATCCATGGGGAAAAGGCTACCTGAGAACTTGAGTCACGCCTTACTAGCACTAAGGGAATACTGTGTTTGCTCACTTGCTAAGTTTCTAGTGAAACAAACACTTGAGGTAATCAGCTTACCAAGAGAAAAGGTTGTTTTGGCTCACAGTTTGGGAGGGTTCAGTCCATGGTTAGTTATTTGTTTTTGGGTTTGTGGTGAAACAGCACATAGTGGTGGTAGAAGGGATTGAACCCAAGGCCTGCATACTGAGTTATAGTCCCAGAACTTCTAAAAACTATATATTTGTGTGTTTTATTTTTAAATTTTGAGACCGTGTCTTGCAGATACTCAGCTTCACAAGACTGCTGGGATTGTAGGCTGGCCGCACTGGGTGCAATTCTTGTTTTCCATATAATTTCATTGTTGCACATGAAACCAACAGAGAAAGGGTTCAGTTAGGTGTATTGACCAGGTAAAAAGATTATCAAGGAGGACACCACAAAGGGGTACATACTACTGTGGCTCCTAGAGCGATACTTCAGAGAGAAGAAGAAAAATAAGATACAAAGAAAGATCATGTAAGAGTCGCTAGAGGCAGGTGTTTTTCAAAGATGTCAAGGCAATGTCTGAGTAATGCTCTGTCTGGAGTTCATATTCTCAAATATTGGTTAAATAAAAACAAAATATAATTAGATCCATTTCATTATAGTAGTTTTTATAATTTCAAAATCCACACACACACTACGTATAATTAATAGGGGGGAGGATCCCCAATTTGGAAAGAACTTTGGAATGTAATTCTTCCTTAGGGACTTCCTGAGGGCAGCAAACTCTTAATTATAAATCAGCTCTGCAAGAAGATACTTTCTGTATTCCAGGACACACATTAATTAATGCCAAGTGAATGGTAAATGATGATGATTCTGCTTCTTATTGCTCTGGGAAGATGTATTGCTTTGTTGCTGTTGTTATTTTAGCTGTTCAGCCTCCAGCATCCCTTCCTGCAGGAGTGCATTCCATTGTTCTTTTGAGGAATGTCCTTTCTTGCATAATCTTGGGAGGAGGGGGTGCCCACCCCCTTTCACTATACAAAGGGGAGCAGCACCTCTAATTTTTGTCCTAGGGCAGCCGACAGGGTGGGCACACAGACTGGGCAGCTGCCCAGTGCTTAGCCAACTGGGCATTCTCTCTTGAGACTCTGAACTTCAGGATGAGGTATGTTTAAGGGTTTTTGTTGTCAAGGCAACCTTAGTGCGCTGACCCCTGTGCTCCAGCTGTGTGACTTGTCCAGGTCTCCCAGAGCTTCCTCAGTTTCTAATTTTCAAGTTATTTTATAAGCCTGGTCCTCCATTGATTTTTTGAACCTGATATTCTTCTGATGAATCATCTCACATATCTGGCCAGTCAGTTTCTGTTGCTCACAACTAAGGATCCTGCCTGGAACACCAAGTAAATCCTCTCAATTTAGGACATATATTTATATGGAGATTGGAAGAAAAGAATTTGTGTTCTTGTATTATGCTTTTCAAGAATTACCAGGTTCCCCAGTAATTATTTTGAGGTGTACTTCTTTTTTCTAATGACAGGATGTATTAAGCTAATGGGATGGATTTCCTCATTTTGAAGGGTTTTATTGGTGTCCGAAAATCTTCACTTGTCTTTTAAAAAATCAAACAGCTCTATTTAAGAAATAAATTAGATCTGGGCTGCAGGAATGGCTCAGCAGTTAAAGCACTTGCCTAGCAAGCTCTGCACCCGGTACCCAGTACCACATAACCCAGGTGTGGTGGCACATGCTTATAATCCTAGCACTCAGGAGGCTGAGGCAGGAGAGTGGACATTAGCTTCAGGTCAGCCTCGGCTCCATAGCAAGTTCAGGACCAGCCTGGGCTATAGAGTGAGACCCCGTTTCCCCCCCCCCCAAAAAAAAAAAAAGTCAATTAGATCTGATATTCTGATGTTAAGCCTAATAGTGGCACTTGGTCTACTAGGGACAGAGATGAGAGGAGAGCTGGTTTTCCATGCTTCTCACCTGAAGTAGCGTCATCCCCTCCAGCCTGTGGGCACCCCCTGCTATGCTCTTGTGGGATTGAGGATGGGCTCAGCAGCACGGTGTGCACCTGATTCGCGTGAGGCTCTGAGCCCGGCCCCCGAAACCAAAACACCATCAAGTTTTATGATTTAGCTCCCATGATTCTTGATTTTTCCAAATTATCATGCAAAGTTTTCTTTTCTTTTCTTTTCTTTTCTTTCTTTCTTTCTTTCTTCTTCTTCTTCTTCTTCTTCTTCTTCTTCTTCTTCTTCTTCTTCTTCTTCTTCTTCTTTTTAGCTTTTGAGGGCTTAGGTGCAGATCTCAGCAATTAGAGAGCTAGTCTAGCAGTCACAGGCTCTGTGTTTGAGTCCCCAGTACCATGTAAGCCAGGCATGGCAGTGCCTGTCATTCCAGCCCTTGGGAAGCTGAGGCAGGGGGCTGAGGCAGGAGAATTGCCGTGTGTTCGAGGCCAGCCTGGGCTATATAGTGACTTCAGGTCCAGCCTAGACTACACAATGAGGACCATCCTCCCACCCCCCAAAAATCCACTTTTGGATGTTCTCCCAGTCCCAGGTCCTTATCCCAGCACTCTGGGAGGCTGAGGCGGGAGAGTCACAAGCTCAAGTCTAATCTGGGCGACTTAGCAAGACCCCATCTCAAGATCACAAATAAAAAATGGGCGGGGATGTAGCTCAGTGGCTCAGTGCCCAGTACCACCCAAAACAAAACAAAACAAAAAAGTTCTCATGGCATATGCTTTCAGGTTTTTATTTTTCAAAAGTTGATGTGTATCCATGATCTGATGCTGAAATATTTATTAATTCTGTTTCAGTGATTAAAAAAAGAAATATACAGATGACATCACGGTTGAAACGCACAGCTGTGAAAACATCTCTTTGAATAAATTTAGGAAAATGATTAAATTTATTTCTCTTTAGGCATTACATTGTTATTAAGCATCCATCAGACATATCAAAATGACTACTACATTCACAAGAAATTTTTAAAGTCTGTCCTTAAGTGAAATTCTCATATAAAATGATTTATAGTCAAATTTAAACTTAAGTATTAAACTCTTTTTCTGACAGATATTTGGAAGGAAAAGAAACTAACAGTTTTTCAGTAGGAAAGAAAACTAATGGGAAATATTTCTGGAGGGCAAAATAATATATATTTTAATGTATACATTATATATCATCTGGCGAATAGTCATTGGGGTTTTTGTTCTTCAAGCACTGTGTGTGTGAGTGTGTGTGTGTGTGTGTGTGTGTGTGTGTGTGTGTGTGTGTGTGTGTGTGTGTTACTGGGGACTGGGATTGAACCCAGGGGCTTCACCCTGAGCCACATCCCCAGACTACTTTCCATTTTTGAGTATGTCAGTGATTCAGTGATTGACCTATTTAACGAATGTGAATTTTGTGGTGGCCAGGAGTGGTGGAATTGTTTGTAAAACACTCAACATCTGTGATTGCATGGGTCGCAGTTTTCACATAGGCCCCGGAAAGGCTAATTTTCATTGTAACTGAAAAGAATGGAAAAGTATAAAACTACAATGGTAACAATTTCACCATAGAGGTTGCTTAGTAACTCTGTGTTGATTTTAGCATGTAAAACCAAAAATTGACCGCACACACCATGAGGAATTGGCGAGTAATCACGTTTCCTCTTTGGGACTTCTTGGTCTCATGGCCCATGTTTTCCCCTTGGCTGCAATCACTGACTCCTCAGTGACGTAACCCAGTGTGGCATCGCCGGGAAGGCAGGATAGCTTCCGGTGCCTGAGGAAGGAAGGGAATGATAAATCCCAAAACTCGTTTCTCCTCCTTAGGATCTTGACACCCGTACCCAACTCAGATGCCTTTTCTTATTGTTTAATAAGAGAAGGTTTCTGCCAACTGAGTGCTCCCAAAGGGGATGTGTGTGTGTGTGACCTGAAATTATCAAAGGTGAAAGAAAGGTTCTCTACTTGGAACACTCTTAGATGGGCAGTAAGTGTTTCTGAGTTGTAGTCCGTGTTTTTATGGATTCCTGAATTTTAGTTTATTCGCAGTGTTTCAATCGCAGTCCATCATTATTCTTTTTGATGATCAAAATATCTTACCACGTGGCCATAAGGAGCTCCTTCAAGTCAACTCCTAGCTTTAGAAACTTCCACTTTTTTTTGAGTTCAGTTTTCAACCTGCTTTGTATTTTCCTTGTGCCAAGGGGTTGCGTCAAGTGAGCAGGGATAGCTGGAAGCCGAAAACTGAGCGCTAGGTGTAATCCCTGCCCCTGGGAATAGTGCTCCTGGGCCTTTGTAGAGATTGGAAGAAACAGAAGGATTTTTGTTTTGCTTTGTTTTGAGAAATAGATATGTTGATTTTAAGACTTCCAGGGAACGGGAGGGAAGGTAGGTAGCCACGATTATCTGAAACAAAGAGATCAAGATTTACAATAAAGCTTCAGTAGTCAGTCCAGTGGGACAGTGACCCGAGGTTAAACAATAGATCAGTGAAATCAAACAGGGAGTCCAGAAATAGATACCTCCACATTCTTACCCACTCACCCACCCACCTACATAAGTGGTCAATTGATAATTGACTGCTGCCAAGTTAATTCGCGGTTGGAAAGTCTTTATTTATTTAGATTAACATTCCTGGAACAACCACCTATCTACAGAAAAGATTGATCCTTGACATACACATGAATTTTAAAATTATGAGCTCAAATTGATACTTGCTAGTAAAATTAAAGTTTTGACTTAATTTTTTTCGTCTGGTATTTGCATATCTCCTTCCTACAATGTTGAAAACCTTGGCTCCTAATAATAATTTATGTTTTCCTGCAGATCCCTCTGCTCTTAGAATATATTCCTATAATACTCCTCTAAGGAGGGTAAATCAGAATGGTGCCTTCAAAACTCGCTTAAAATAATTATTCTCCGTACATAACTATATTGCCAATTACATATGTTGTTGGGTTTATTTGTTTCGGTTTATTTTTAATTTTTAGGTTTGTTTTTTTCTATTTTAACTGTTGAAACATGGAACATAAAAATGGTTCAAAAGTAAAAATTAACCTGTACACATGCACTCAGAGAGGACCCTGGGCCACCTCTTTCAAAACCGTCTTGTATCCCATTTAGGTAGGCACTAATTTTTCTTATCCTTGTAATGTTTCCTTTTGAAAAAATAAGTAAACAAATATATTTTCTTTATTCTGTCTATTGCTTTTATGCTTAACGTATCTGGAAGATCCAATCAAGTCAGTACATAGGAAACATTCTCAGTTTTTACAGCTGTGTAGTACTGCGTAGCACTCCAGTGCTTGGGTGTATTGGGCTCAGATACCGTTTGAACTGCTTGTATGTACAGTATCCAGTCAAAGCCGGTTCCACACCATGTGGTCGCGCACACCGCGAACTTCTCTCCAGAATTCATCAGGACTCGTTTTCTAGGGCTGATGCAACAATTACTGCATATTGGGTGGCTTAAAAAATTAGAAAATTTTTATTATAGTTCTGGAATACAAAAGTCCAAAATCAGGGCCCACATTCCTTCTGGAAGGCTCCTGGGGAATTGTTTCTTCCTGAGTTTCTGGTGGCTCAGGGGGTATCCTGGCTTATGGCTGCCTCACTGCCGCCTCTACCTTGGTCCTCACAGAGCCTTCGCCTTCATTTCTGTGTTTTTTCCACTGTTTTTCAAAAGGCCAGTTGCCCTTGGATTTGAAGCTCACCTAGAGAATTAAGGACGATCGTATCTTGAGATCCTTAACTTAATTACATCTACAAAGGCTGCGTTCTCTTCCCAAGTAAAGTCTCAGTCAGTTTCTGAGGATCAGGACACACAGCCTTATGTCCTGGGGTGGAGGGACACTGTGCAATCCACCAGCCTACCTCGCAAGAAAAATTTCTGGAAATAGCCTTCCACATGCGGTTTTGTTTTTTTGTGGAGATACATCTTCAGGATAGATCGTTAGAAATAGGATTTCTGGGTCAAATGGCAAATGTTATGCAATCTTACGGAATGTTCCTCTGTCAGAGTTACATCGTTTTCCACGGTCACCAGCCATGTTTGTGTAGCCTTTGCTGCCAGCATTGTCACACCTCGGGTGAGTTTTTGCTGTCTTATTCGTCTAATTTGGGTGATGTTGTGAGGTAATTCCAATTAGTACTCGCCGTTTTAAGCGCTTGATTTCTTTGTCCTCACAGATTAAAGTGTGACATTTACTCAACAACACTTAGGTGTCTGTAACATACCTGACACTGACCCAGCCTGCTCAGTCAGTCAACGGGTACTGGAGTGGGAGAGTGCGGATTAAAAAAATAAAAAGCATGGACTCTTGCAAGGGATGCTGCAAAAGACACTTTATTTTTTACAGTTTCTCCTCTTACATCTCAGTTGTTTACCAGCTTCTACATTTCCTTATCAGTGCTCGGCAAGAACAAAGAGCAGACCAAGGTGTGCGTCTACATTTCCCTATCAATGCTTGTTAAGAGCAGACCAAGGTGTGAGGAAGAGCATCCGGCTTAGGTTTAAAGTACAGGTACTAAGTCATTCTTTGTAGGAAGGAACCCTGCCATGGTCTGCAATGCCGAGGCTCTTGGTCCTTGAGGGCCCCAACGTGACACTAAAACCCAGGGATCATGAACTGCACTGGAGCTGGCAGGTCTCAAGGAGTTCTGACTCAGCAGGGATGATTCTTTTTGAGAGAAAAACAAAAAGAACAACTTTTTGCAATGTGCTTATAAATGACAGTATCGAAATAACGCTGTACATTTCTTCCTTTCCTTGGAGAAGATTTGGAGCCCTGTGCTCGGGGCAGTAGGTACGGCGGGCTCGGCGGGTCTCCACGCACACCTGCCCGTCTCTGCTACTGTCAGGTGTTGGCACTGTCACGTGCTTTCTGTGCAGGGCACTCACCTCTCCACGTGTCTGGTGGTTTGGCCTCCTGAACGGGACTGGAAGCTTTGGAGGTGCAGGGTTGCGTCTTAAACACTTGAGATGCCCAAAGCTTCGACTTGGGCCTTCCCTTCTTTTACAAGGCAAGAGCTCGGAGAGTGTTGGTGGTAACAGAGGCTGCTGGAGCTACTGCACCAGCGTAGATCTTTCATGAGAACCTGGTAGGCGCAGGCTAAGCATCTGGAGCACAGGCTCCTGCCTTGACTCTGGCCCGACCATAATTTTTCTTCCTTGTAACAAGTTCGCGGCCTTGACCTACAACGTCCCCTGGGGACTTCACCCTTGGGGCGGCCCTGCCGTCTCCGGGTCTGTGCCATTCATCCCTTTTGCCAAGTTTGACGGCAGTTTGTCGTCTTTACTGCTGGGTGTGCAAGGATGTGTTCCAGTTCTGTCAGTGCCGTTCGGTAACTCAAAATAGCAACTACCTGTACCCATTACAGGCTTTATTTTTCATTCTTAGTTAAAGCATGTAGGACAATTTTAGTTTTATTCCGTTTTATTTAATGTGACTTATTAGTGTCTGTAGAAGCCAGCTACTGTGTTGGGGAGAGATACAAGGGTTTGTAAATTCCCAGCTCCTCCTTCTAGTCACAGTTCAGCTTGACGGGGGAAAAAGAGAGTTGTGGGTGGTTCCAGTGTGGGTAGCAACGGGGTTCTGAACAGCCCCTAAGCCCTTGCTGGAAAACCTAAAACGTTCAAAGCTTCCTCACCCAGTAAAGAATCCTACAGCACTCCAGTAAGAAATCTCCTGACCTTCTGGTATCTCGTCTTGCCCCAGGGAACAGGGCTCTGACCTTAGAAAGCACACTGCCCAAGGGTCTGTTTCTGGTTCTGCAGCCGGATTGCTACGGGGCCTTGCACAACACGGCCAACGTGTGCTTCCTCCAAAGTGCAAGGCCAGACCCCGAGGCCACCTCAGAGGAGCGACCTCCCCCCTCGCTGCGGGGCTGCGACCCCCCGGGACGCAAGGAAACGGGCTGCGCTTCTCTCACGCGTCCTGGCTGGCCCGTCTCTGCAGCCAAAGCGGTTTATTTTACTGTGAAATTGGAGCTCCGGTTTAAGCGCGGCTAAAGGGACTTGTCTTGCCTTGGAGCGAACCCAGAAGCTACATCTTAAAAAAAAGCTTGCGTTTAAAAGCATGGCCATTTTTCTTAATTTTTTGGGAGGGTCCTGTCTAGTAATTAGAGGGACAGAAGGAAGGTATTCATGTACTGGACTTGCCCGGCAGGGTCAGACGGACCATGCTAGTGCTCCAAGGGAAACCAGAAGCTTGGCTGATAGAGAACTACATTTCCCAGCAGTCTTTGCGACCCCCTTGCCGTGCCGAAGACACCTCAGTCTGATTGGGCCGTCTTCGCGTTGTGCATCCCGGGACTTGGAGTGCAGCGTCCGCCCCAGGCCCAGGCCTTTGTGATTCGGCGCGCGCCCCGGCGAAGGCCTGAGCCCACAGGCGGGCGGGCGGGCGCCCGCGAGGCGGAGGGCGGCCCCTGCCGCGGGGCGGGGCGGGGCGGGGCGTTCGCTCTCGCGTCCGCACCGCCTTCCTGTCCCCGCCCCTCGCGGTGGGCCCGCCCTCCTCCCCTCCTTCCCGAGCCGCAGCTGAGGCGGCGGCGGCTGTGACGGCGGAGCGCGCGGCCGGGGCCCCACGCGACGCGCGCCGGCGCGACCCTCGGCGGCGAGTCGCGCGGCGCAGGCTCCTCCTGCCCCGCTGGCGGGGCCCGCGCTTGCCCTGGGCGGCATGTTCTCGCGGAGGAGCCACGGCGATGTGAGGAAGTCCACCCAGAAGGTGCTGGACCCCAGGAAGGACGTGCTGACCCGCCTGAGGCACCTGCGGGCGCTGCTGGGTGAGCGGGCGCGCGGGCGGGCGGGCCCGGCTTTGTCCCCGAGAGCCGCCGCGCGGCCCGCGCTGCCCACCCCCGGGCACCTGGTCCCGGACCTGCGGCCGGCCGGCGGGAGCGGACGGTCCCTGCCGCGTCGCCTGTCAGCTGAGCCCCCGGCGGCGCGCGCACCCGCACGCGCGCTGAGCTGTCACCCCGGCCCCGTGTGTGCGTGTGCGTGTGCGTGCGCGTGTGGCACTGGGGGCTGGGCCGAGGGCCTGCGCGCTGACCTCTGCCCCCGGCTCCTTTGTATGTTTTGAGTTTGAGACGAGGTCTCGCTGAGTCGCTGACTTGCCCAGGCTGGACTCGACCTCGTGACCCTCCTGCCTCAGCCTCCCGTGGCGCTGGGATTGCAGACCTGTGACCGCGACCCCACGCGGTGCCGGCCGGATCTGGGCGTAGCTGTCATTTCTCCCGACTGCCCCCCCCCCCCCACGTTTTATTATCATTATTTTTAATTTGAGTCTGAGACAGCAAATAACGATTCCAAGTGACTCCAGCACCAGTGTGGCCGTCATCCCCACCTTTCCAGTGAATCTTCGTCTCGGCGCAGGCTTTGAGTTTCTTTGTGTGTGCGGGAGACCCCTCTTGGGGCTAGAGGGGAGAGGGGCGCTCCGGGGTTCTCGCAGCCTTTATCTCCTCTGTCCTGGCGAGTCCTGGACTGTGGCGGGCTGCGGGGGGCTCTGCCTCGCCAGGAGGGCCAGGCAAGCTCTTGAGGCGTGAAGTTCCCCCAAGGCTTTCTGTCCTGGGCCACTTGTGATCTGTAACTGACTATGTTTTTTTTTTTTTTTTTTTTTTTATGAAGGCTTTTTAGTCATAACTTTGTTTAGGATGGCCTCACCTTTGCCCACCTATACACAGACTTGCTGGTGTTTGTGTATTTGGAGACTGAGAAAAGAAAATCTCCTTATGTGTTTTCTAGATGCCTTTTAATGTTAAAATGAACACAGTAAATCACCTAATTTTAATTAGTGTGTCAGTTCAGAAAATGGATAGTACGAAATAATTTTATATGTGGGAATTTCACAGCAAGGACCTTGTTCACAAGATTAAAATTTGCTAATTCTGTTTCATACTCTGTGAAGTACTTCTGTGGGTAAACGAGGAAAGAAGAAGAAAAACACCACAACCCAACACCTGATTGGGCTTGGAGAAGCTGCAGAGCATTTAAGATTCCTGGAGATTGAATTTACTTACTCAGTTTAGAATGAAATGGAAATTAGTTACTGTTACGGGGATTCCTTTTCAAGACTTTTGAACAAAATCTAGTGTTCTGGGTAAACTGAACTTTCTACTTCCTGGAGTGAAAGGCCAGGCACACACAGGTTGCTCTGTGCAGGAGCCTCAGTGGTGACTGATTAACACCAACTGCCGGGACACTTTTGATAAACGAGAGTTGAGCAGCATTTTAAAGCATTTGATACTCTGAGGCTTTTTCTGTGCTGAAGATTTGAACCTTTGTTCTAAGACTGCAAGATTTAGCTGGCTACCTTTTATAAAAGTACAATCACCTGGTTTCGTAGAGATAGGTGGTACGTTGTTACCATTCTTAGAGAGTCCATGTTCGCGCTTTTCTTTCTTTCTTTCTTTCTTTCTTTCCTTCTTTTCTACACGGTTTTTCTCTGTAGCCCTAGCTGATCCTGAAAACACTAACATCACTATGTAGCCCAGACTGGCCTTGAACTCATAGCAGTCCTCCTGCCTCAGCCTTCCTAGTGCTGTGATTATAGGCATCTGCCACCACACCCAGGTTATGTGGTGCTGGGGATCAACTCAGGGCCTTGCACTTGCTAGGTAAGTGCTTTAACCATTGTGCCATTCCTCTAGTCCCTTCTTTCTTTTTCTTTTCTTTTTTTGAGACAGGGTCTCATTCTGTTGCCCAGGCTGGCCTCAGACTCACAGAAGTCCTCCTGCCTCAGCCTTTTGAGTTAGCTAGGATTATAGGCGTGTTCTACCATTCCTGGCTAATTTTTCTGTGGTCCTGGGGGATCAAACCCAGGGCCTTGTGCTTACTCGGCAGTCAGTCTAACAGCTGAGCTACACCAATTAGGGTTTTATCCTAAGGTGTGTGTCATAGGGAACTTTATCATTTCACCGATCTGTGTCATTATGACTTTAGTTTTGTAATATGGAGACGCTCTGTGATAATTCTTTAGGTGTGTATGTTTCATTGGTGGCTGTGCATTTGTGGAATGGTTCAGTTTCCTTTTGTCATCTGTACAGACTAGATTTTCATAGTGTTTACCCAAGGAGTTCTAGCCATAATGTTTAGTGTAAATACTTCCTTTATAACTATGCCTTAAAGCCTTTCAAACAATGCACCAGTGCACTAGTCCTACTGCATTATATACCCGACTTGGTCGCTGCTTATTAAAAATAGTTTACTTAGGAAACAAAGACCTCTTGAAGTGAAAGATAGGATTTAAGCCAAGTCGAGGAAGCTGAAGGAAATGAAGAGTAATTACTGTTGTATTTCTGTGTGGATGTTTACATGACACTCTTGATGTTCATGCTTTTTCTTTTTATGCATTTTATCTTCAAGCGATAGTAAGGACGCTATTTCCCCATGTAGGGCTGGAACCTCTGACTGTTTGCGGCCTGTTCCTGCCTCTTGTGGCTGGGTATCTTGGACCACTTCCTCTGCCTGTCCTTGGCCCTCAGTTGGGATCTGTTATCTGGGTGCTGTGAGGCCTGTCTTGTAATAGGTCACCCTGTGATTCATGCATGACGTCAGCTTGGGGTAGGCATTGAACAGCTCTTATCCATTACTTTTCTCCCATCATTCAGAAGATGTGACGGAGGATTTTGGTAGGTGGCTTCCCCATCCTCCTTTCCTATTTTAGATACCGGTGATAGGTCTATTCTCTCTTCATATAAAGTAGCCTGTGCTTATGACACTTGGCTGAGAAACTCAGAATGAGCTGTAGAGGGTAGAGTATTTCCCGGTATCGTGATTCTGATTGCAGCTTACGTAGGTGCGTTGGTCTAGCTGCGTATTGCGCTTGGTCTGATATTGTTGACTTAGTTCTGTAGGGGGGAACCAAGGCACGGCTGGCCTTACATGGTGCCAAGCGGGTGCTAAGTGTTTTACATATGCTGTGTTAATTGGAGAAGGAACGAAGATCCGACTTCCACGTCTCTGCACATTGTGGAAATGATCTTTGGGAAAGCACAGGAGAAAATAGAACAGACCCCTGAAGTCTTCCAGGGGTCGCCAGTTGCCCCAAAGGGACTCCGCCTCATGAAGAGCCGGGTACCTGCCATGAATCTTCAGTTACAAATCAGGTTGTAGAAGGACATCGGAATCACAAGGAGAGTCAGTGTGCCGTAACAGTGAACTCAGATAGGTGACTAGACGGCGGACGTCCTTGTAGACCTTCAGCGGACAAAGAAGGTCATCTTAATGGCATAGAAGTAGGAGCGTCTGGAAGTCTGAGTCGTAGTAAGCCCTGAAGAATAGTTAGAGAAATTGTCTAACAGAAATATAATGTGAGCCATATAGTTAATTTGAAAATTTAGAGTAACAACATTTTAAAAAGTGAAAAGATGCAGTGAATTAAATACAGTGAATTAAATTAATGGTGTATGTAACTTCATATATGTAATATGAGTTTATGTGTTATAGCAACAGATAATTCATGTAAGATATTATGGATACTTTTTTGATGGTAGTACTGGGGATTGAACTCAGGCTCTTTGTACTGAGCTATATCTCCACCTCCTTTTTGTTTAATTTTTATTTTGAGACAAGGTCTCACTAAGTTGCTAAATTACCTTCCAGAGTGCTGGAATTACGGATGTATACCACCAGGCCTGGCTAATATTTTTTGAGATAGCATCTTGCTAGGTTGCCTAGGCTGGGCTTGACCACAGGACCCTCCTGCCTCAGCTTCCCAGAATGCTGAGATTATAGGTGTACACCATCGTACCCAGCTTCAGTAATACTTACTACATTATTTTTTCTTACTCTCTGAATTTCACCATATATTGTGTACTTACAGCACACGTCAGATTTTATTAGCCACATTTCACGTGCTCAGTCGCCAACTGTGGCCAGTGGCTACGCGTCGGACAGAGTGGTATAGAACTTGGAGAAGAAGAGAGGGAAGGAAATTGCAGCCAAGGGAAGATGGAGGAGTTGGCCGTGCACCTGCGTCCTCGGGGAGCGGGGAGGGGGCCTGAAGAGGCAGCAGCCTGACAGATGGAAGCCGGGGCGGGTGGGGGCCGTGTCACACAGAGTTCTGGTGGCCAGAGCTGGTGGCTCAGCTCCTGTTCAGAGGCGAGAGCCTCCGTGGAGACTGTGCCGGGTCAGGGGTGGGCCAGAAGGACTGGCCTAGGAAGGAGGCCCTAGGCTAGGAGAGCGCCTGCAACCGGACACGGAGAGCAGCAGGGCCTGGTGAGTCAAGGGCAGCATGAAGGGGAGGGTGCCGAGGCTGGCCCAGGCAGCCGCTGTGAAGTATAGGCGTAGGGTCCGAGGCTGTTGGTCAAGTCAGTTCGGGGGACCAGGTTCAGGACCAGGGAGAAAACAGCTTGTCACAAATGCGGTATGTGCTGCATACCAGTAGATAAGATTCCTGTTTCTTTCCTCCGGAGAATTGGCAGCATAGGTACAGACAACTTCACTTGTGATTTTAAATGTTTTCCTTACATTTATTTATTTAATTAACTTTTTGGTGGTACTGGGTTGAACCAGAACCTCCATGCTGAGCTATGTACCCAGCCCTTTTTATTTTGAGACAGAGTCTTCCTAAGTTGCCCAGGCTGGGCTTGAACGTTCCTCGTGCCCTCCTCCAAGAGTGCTGGGATCCAGGCCTGCAGCAGCAGGCTCAGCTTACGTTGGTTTTACTGTGAGTGCTTTCCAAGTTTTGTTCCTCTTATTTTCAGCTGTTTTGCTCTTTGTGGTATAAATGGACCAGCTTGCTATTTCCTGGAGGATTACCTTTTCTTTTCTTTGTCTCCCTTTCTTCTTTTTCTTTTTCTTCTTTTATTCTTCCTCTGATACAAAAAAAAGGTCATGGTTACAAGTTGCTTTATAATCGTGTTTTCGGAGGCAACTTGTTTTCTATGTTGTGATGATTCCTTAGAACCGGCTTCCCTGGAGTCCCGTCCCTGGCTTGGGTGTGTGGTCAGAGTCAGCCCTTCTCTGAAAGTTGCTCCCTGGCCCTGCCAGCAGTAGGGATTGAGGTGTGTGTCTTCACTGTAGCTGGACCAGAAATAAAGTCCAGTTTATAACTTGGTATTTGGTGGTGGGTATTTGGGATGATAGGAGGGTCTTGGACAGAGCCAGATGGTGGGCAGGGATCGACGTTTGGCCTTTTCTGTGTTGAATTTGAGGAAGGCAAGACCCAGGCAGGATGTCGGGGTGGAAGGTGGTGGGCTATGGGATCTGGAGCTGGAAGGCTAGGAAGTCACTGTGCAGTTGCTTATTATCATCAAGTTCTCGTTGACTCTTTCCACAGCTGTGACGGGAGCAGTATTCATCTCCACATCCTACTGACGAGGAAACTGAGGCACAGTGAGGTTAACTGCTTGTCTATAAATGCCAATCGCTGAGGAGCAGAGCTGGGGTTGTGTGTCTGTGAAGGCAATGCTGTACCTCTGCTAGTTGTCTGATTCAAAAGGTTATTTACACATCAGAAAATAATATTTACCTGCCATAAGAAATGTTAACATAGCAACAAAACCCTGATGGGTTTCGTGTGTGTTCTTCAATGTCACTGTGACCTTCACAGCTCTTTCCTAGTCTTTATCCTTCCAGGAGACTTAGGGGACTCATTTGACTTGAGTGTGGCAGCAGATAAACACCTCTGCCGTTGCTGGTCCAGCAGGTGGAAAGGTATTTGCATGGACATTAATGTCACAGGGACAGTCTCCAGCCATAGCAAAGCAGGGTGATCTAATGACTGGTTCTTCATCTGGTGATGTTTGGTCTCTAACATGAATCATAGATAAATCTTTAGACAGTTATTTAGGGAAAAAAGACTGACTTTTAAAACAGCAGTTGATTCCATTTAAACTTTAAAACTGCTCTTAAAGAAAGAATGAAGTTACTGCACTGTAAAATTAAGGATAATTATGTATACGAGTTGTAAACAGCTATCTTGTTCTTTGGATTTAGAAAGGATTCAGTTTGCAAACAGTGCTTTCTCGAGCTTATGGGAGTCTGTCTGCTGTGTATTTAGAGGTTAATAAATCCAGGACCCAGATTGGGGTTTGCTGGGAGAAGTGTGTGAACGGTGAGCAGTACACGAGGGAGCTGGGCTGCAATGTGGGGTGGGTTGGAACTGTGGAGGTGGACAAGGTGTGCAGCAGCCTCATTGTCACCTGGAGATGGCTGCCTTCTTACTGAAGGGAGTCTGGGGCTGAGGCGGGTTTGATGGAGGAGGGAGTCACTAGTTGGACAGAGAGGAGCTGGGCACAGGCAGCCCCGAGGCACACAGAGTCAGGAAGCACGCTGTAGACTACTTACTAACTGGGGGTAGGAAGATGGTGGGAACCCACTGACCCCTTCTGACAAAGAACAGCTGAATCGGTGGTCTTCCTGGTGACAGATCTGGAGTCCCCATGTATCTTGAGATTTGAATCCCAGACACTGGAGGACCGGGGTGCTCTGTTCTCTTGGGTTGAAGCTTTAAGGTGCACCTGGGGACAGCCTTCCTACTGTGCCGAGAGGGCACCTATCTCAAAGTAGACTGCACACATGGAGGGATGCACAGGAGGACTTTGGGGAGCCCAGGTTGACTGATTCAAGCCACTGGGCACAGACCCGGGGAGCATCCTGCTTTGCTGTAGCAAACTCAGGTCATCTGGCTGCGTCCTGCAACAGAAGGAGAACCAAGGAGCGTGCCAGGGATAGAGAAAGAGGCTCCAGGTCAAGGATGGATGGGTGTGCGTGCATGTGTGTGTGCAGGCACGTGTGCATATGCAGATATATTTCCTGAATTTTTTAATAATTGAGGGAACTTGAGGAGAAGAAATTAAAAAAATGATTGAAGGAGTGTAATGCCAGGATCAGAGCACGGTGCAAGGTAACAGATATGACAAGAGAGACACCTCTTCCTCTGAGGCCACTTGAAGGATGCCGGTGACAGAGACGTACAGGTGAAGGGCAGGCTCTGGCTATGTTTCTGTCCTCCCTATTCTCCCTGGGAAGAGAGAAAGGGAGTGGGGGGAGGAAGTGCCATCCTGGAAACCCGTTTTCTTGCTAAGTTACTGATGGGATCTTAGTGTACAGTGCTCCCTTTTCTGAGCAACGTGTCCCTTGAAAGAAAGAAAGGAAACAGGGTGAGGTGGTTTTTCTTTGTTGCTTTTGGGAGTGATTTAATAAATGCATTTAGCCAGAAGCGAGCACAGCTGTCAGACTCCTTTAAGTAGAGTAAATGTCACATCACCTGCCCTTCACTCTGTGACAGCTCACCCCCCAGGCTAGAGTGAGGTGGGTCTCTGCTATGTCCAGGTGTCTGTGACTTCAGAGCTCTTCCTTCCTCCAGGTCTGTCACGGTGGTGGGGGTTGCCTCTGCTGGGTGCCACTCTGGTGGTGAAGGGTCGTTTTGATTTTCTCCATTGTGCCTTTCATGTAACTTAACCCATGTGAAACACGGCTCCCCTGAGTTGATGGCTTATACTCATGTAGAACTTCCCATGCATGCAGATATCTTCCCGTAGTCACTGTGCCACCCTACGAGAACAGTTTATACTAATCATAAAAGGAATTTATTAAATACCCATGAACATGTTCTCGGTGGTCTCTGTGCAAGTCATTTTACCCAGTTACAGCACCGGGGATTTGTCAGTTCAAAGCCTGTTGCAGGCCAAGAGATTGACTGGCAAAAACCAGCAATTGAGAATCTAAAGTTAAAAGAATGTTTTTAAAAAGATATACCGTATAGATTTTTAGTAGAATTCTGTTTCTGAATTTTTTCTGACTTCCTAATTTAGGGTTTTAGCTTGAAGGCTTCAGAATTGCTTTATAACCTTCTGTGTCACCTTTGAGCTCTTGCCTTGGCTATTGTGTTTATCTTTCGCATTTCCCTAATCTCTACAGTGACAGTAACGTAGGGTAGCCCCAGCTTAGATGGGGCGGGAGGGCAGGGCGGGTGCAGCCCAGTGGGAGAGGCTTGCCCGGCATGTGCTGCCACTGGGGTTCCTTCCTCACTTCTACAGAAACAACCAAAGAGTAAAAACAAAAGTGACCGACGACTTAAGAAAGTAAATTGGAACCTGATTCCTGTCAGAGAAATAGGAAAATTAAGCGTATGTGACTATGTTTAACTTGAGCATCATATTCCATTGGCATATATGGTATACTTTTATTATGGTATTTGATAACTATTAAACACTTCAGAATTCTATATTTAATAAAGTTGTCGAAATGTTGAAGAGAAAATTCTAATATTAGAACTTTAACACTGGCCATTTGAAGTATGTCTTTATACAGGATAAATTTTACAGATGATCAGTCCTATATTATGAAATGTTAACATCTTTCTGATTTCTAAGAATATTTCTTTCTATATCTGGTTTACTCTATAGCCATAAAAGAAGTGAACATGGTACACCATGTGAAATGAAGTCGGTGATATAACTTCTATCACCTTTTCTTTCTTTTTTTTTAGTTTGGGTTCTTTCTTTTTTCCCCACTATTTTTATTAATATACAAATGTAATACATAGTATTTACAATGAATTTGGGTGTTCTATGACCTTTTCAATGGACACTAGTATGTGTTTCCTGTTGCTGCTGTTAAGATTTTATTTCAGCTGATCGTCTACAGGGATGCTTTTGGGTGCAGGTGACAGAAAACTATAACATTAAGCAACCAGTAAGGATTTTATTTTCTCCTATAAAGAGAAGAGCCAGAGCAGGGCCAGCCCAGCCAGCAGTTCCTCGATGTCGACTCCCCGTGCTGCTTCCGCCTCTGCACTGGGTCATCTGTGGTGCGGCAGGCTGGTCCTGAGCTGCCACCGTGCTCGCAGCCATCTAGGTAGGAGTGCTCTCCAGAGGCAGGACAGGAGGGGACACTGCTTGTGTCCCTTTAGGAACCCGAAAGGTTTCCCCAGATGTTCCCGTCAGACCTCCTGCTCTGAGACTTGAGTCACTGGCCACGGGCCTGCTGTCGCTGTGCCTGTTGGACTCAGCAGCTCAGGCCCCTTCTGTAGAGTCTCAGGGACAGGTCAGCCGCCCAGGGTGTGTGGCTCTGTGGACGAGGAGGACCCTGAGCATAGAAGAGCCTGCTAGAAAGGACGGGCCCCCATGGGGCTGACAGGGGAGGAAGGCAGGGAACCTGCCCCCCTGTGCCTCTTTGCGCCCACTTCTCCCTTTGAAGGGCTGTGGGCAATCCCTAGGTAATGAATTTTCAAGTATGACACATTTTTAAGTATATGTATTTTAGACAGAAGTTTTTTAGAAATGTAAATAATGTAACTAGAGTGTACAATATGGTGGTAAGGTGTGCTAGAAGCAAAACAGTAGATAAAGCTGTAAGGCGAGGTTGTTTCTTTCCTGCCAGTGACAGTGTGTACTTTAGGGCCAGCATCCTTTGAGTGAATGATGCCAGGGTTCGTGTCCCTGCTTCCCTCTGATGGGCCAGGCCAGTGAACCTCGAGTATAAGGGACACCGGAACCCAGGATGGAGTGAAAACCAGCCAGGGTTTACCGTGTGGGACTCCTTAGGGCAGCAGTGTGACACCCTCATCAGATGGTGTGCTTTTCTTGGGTGGGTGAGTTTAAAGTATTTATTATTATGCATCATGAATTACATATTTGTGTTATACTAAATATATCTTTCCCGTGCATTAAATATTTAATACAAAAATTTACAAAGCTCTTCTGTATGGCCAGTATATGGCCTCGTTTCAGAATATTCAATTGAATCGAGGTTTAAGCAGATATATATTTTTTTGTAGTACTGGGAATCGAATTCACAAGTTTTCCACCTTATTCCTGCCCTTTTTATTTGTTATTTTGAGGCCTTGTCTTATCTCGCTAAATTGCCAGGCAGGACTCCTGCCCCTGCTGGGGTTACAGATGCTGGGGTTACAGGCGTTCACCACAGTGCTGGCTGAGACAGAGGCTTTACTGAGTGACTGTGGGGGGAGGGGGGGAGAAGGGCAGAAAGGGTGAGAGATAATGAAAGGGCTGATTAAAAAGATGGGCAGTAGAAGCTAGATTGGGAAAGAAAGGAAGTGAGGACACCTGGAGTGTCCCGATGGCGATCAGAAGATGGGCCGCTGGACTCGGGCCCAGCAGAGCTGAAGAGTTGTTGGAGTTAGGGTTGTCGAAGCAGTGGGCAGGTTCCACCAGAATGAATCATTTGAAACCAAGACTTTGGAGGTGGGGAAATTAAGTAATGACCAGGTCTGGGATCTGATTGCAGGTGAGGTGGCAGAGGTGGGGTGCCAGACAGCCTCATTAAGGGTGAAGAGTTCAGGTGTTATCCATGGTGTTGAAATCAGGAGGAATGAAGCCCAAAGACCACGCGAGGGGTGGAGAGGACAGTAGGCCAGGCCCTGGAATCTTGGGAGAGTGTCCCGGCTGTGTGGAAGATACCGGGCCCTTCAGGGATCTGGGTGTGTAGACTGGTGATGTGAGCAACGAGGGACCAGGATCGCCTGGAGGTTGCAGTGCAGGTAGGCAGGCTGCACACCTTGCCAGAGCCAAGGAGGGCCTTACCATGCAAATGGCGCCGGGATACAGCGCTCCCAGGGGACTGCCAGGGTTCAAGTGGAGCTGAGGGAGAGCATCTTTGGGGATTCACCTTTGGGGATTCAAGATGGGAGGGAGTTTGGTAAACTTCTTTGACTGCAGTGGCGGAAGGGTTGCACTGAGAAGGTGGAAGGGAATTGGGTGATGTTCGGAACGATGTGGGTGATTCGGAATTTGGGATGAGGATCACGTGGGAAGCCTGGGTTTCCAGGGAGATGGATAGACTTTCATCCTGGGTGACTTAGGGAGAGGTCTGTGGCCATTTTTGATCAAAACTTACTGGATATGGTCTCTCAGGCAGCTGGTAGTAGCCAGGGGAAGGGAAGGGAAGGGACTGAATGTCTTACAGGAAGGACTACCCATCAACCCCAGGGTTGAAGTGGACTATGGGAGGGGCTGGAATTATTTGAGTATTTTATTACTTAACCTCTGAGTGGCTTCAGGAGTTACTCCTTTTCACTTATTTCTAGTGACATTTAGGCCTAAAATTGGATGCAGATTCAAAGTACAGTATGACTTTAGAGAATTTTTGTGAATTACGAGGTCTCATATTATTAAAAAAGTGTACTAGTAGGATGGACTTAGATCTTCTGATACCTAACATTTTGCAGACATTTTATAAATACCCTTAGACTGACAGAAACATAGTAGCAAAAGAGATGAGTGGGGAAGGATAAACATCATGATGTTTTTTAAATCTGACCTTAGGGCCTAAAACCCAGGAAGGAACTTGCTGTTGGTGTTGGGTTGGTGCGGCAGAACTTGGGGGAAAGCCAGAGGCTTGGACTTGGGGAATCTCTGTCCTGAGCTGCAGGCTCAGCCTGCAGGAGGGCTGCACTTCCCAGCACACCGTGGTTTAAGATGGCTTTTTAAAAAAATTCCTTGTAATCATTATAATCGTAGTCTCCTAGGAGTCCCCACCAATTTTGCTTATTGTAGTTGGGAGACAGAGGGAATTATGGGCATTAGGTCATATTTTATTTTTTAAAAGGTATAGTTGTAGGCATTGAATACATGCACACATGTAAATAAATATGGTAATTTATTGTTGCTTTGTAGACAGGATAAAAGAATCAGATTAATGTAAATTCATTTAAAAAGTACATATTGACAAATGTAGGAGTTTTACTGATGAGTAGGATATATCTGGTTTTGGATTATTTTCTACTGTAATGGAAACTTTTATGTAATGGCTCATTGTAAACTTCAGATGATTTAAGAAAATAAATGTTATTGGTAAACTTAAGGGAATGAATATATGTTTATGATGCCTTTTGAAACAAGGTCTCGCTCTGTAGCCCAGGCTGGCCCTGAGCTCACTCTGAAGCCCAGGCTGGCCTTGGGCTCATGGCAATACTCCTGTCTCAGCCTCCCGAGTGCTGAGATTACAGACGTGCGCCACTATGTCCAGTTTATGTGGTACTGGGGAATTAAACTTAGGGCTGAATGCTTGCTAGGCAAGCACTTTAACCGCTGTGACATTCCTCTAGCTCTGTGTTGCCATTATTTTGAAAGCATTTCTGTTTATTAAGAATTAATATTTGTAGAGTACCTCTTCACTGCTTGCTACCCTGTCTTACTTATTTTGTATTGGCACTCTAGTTTCTCTTCAGACCCCATAAATCTTTTATTTTGCATTTAGGGTAGCTAACTGGCCCCTTCTGATTTGTAGGAATTTTTTTTTTGTCTATTGTTATAAGAGATTTTGCTTTGATTAAAAAGAAAATCGCCCTGTTTGCTGTGACCTGCAGGAATACTTCTTTCTTCTCACGCATAGGAAAAGACAAATACCTAGATTCTGCTCGTTGATGCGCTTATGCGCTGTGCAGTTATTCAATTCCTGTGCCTTGCATATGGGAACCCCAGCACCCTCTGCCTGCAGTGAGGTGGGGGAAACTAAGACATGCAAGCAGGCGGTTA
Source organism: Ctenodactylus gundi (assembly GCA_004027205.1). NCBI lineage: Eukaryota > Metazoa > Chordata > Mammalia > Rodentia > Ctenodactylidae > Ctenodactylus > Ctenodactylus gundi. The sequence goes on from PVKB01001399.1 coordinate 363,137, forward strand.
CCTGAGAGCAGGGACGGGGCAGCAGGCGGGGTGTCCTGTCTAGTCAGCTGATGTGGAGGCTACAGGACTCTGCCTCTTTGAGGGCCCCATCCAATCTACCCTCCATACCATGGCCTTAACCACATTTCAGGTTCCATCCTTGGTGGCCTGGGCTGTCTTCACCTGATGTGCTTTCTAAGTATTTCCAGCCACACAAAGAATTTGTATATGCATAGTCAATAGAGGAGATGTTTGTAAAGTCTTTTTGGGTGTGACGTTCTCTGTAGGAATAGAAATGATAAAGTATTGATTAGCCATTGAAGCACAACTCCCCCCAACACCGCCCCCTGCGGGCAGCAGTGTGTAGCTGTGACCTCCCTTCTACACGAGCCTTTGTTGTTTACCCAGCCAGGACTCAACGTGCGTGCAGAAGAGTATGCAGACCTGCTGACGGGGGTCAGGAGACAGTCCCTGCCTCGGTCTGGCTGATCACTTTTGGTAGGAAGTTGGCCCAGTGGGCAGCCTCATTATTTGGACCAGTCTTTATGCTTTTCCTTATTTAGTGTGTTATACTTGGGGATACCCCTTCATAGGGTTGCTGACTTTTAGGCCATTGGAGCTGTTCTGGGCAGTATCTTTTACACGATTTGAAATCATGCCGAACCTTAGCAGCTAGCAGGAGCCTTGGAGTGAGTGACAAAGGGCCTGTCTCGCTTGCTCCTGAGCAGCTCTGCTGCTGACTGCAGGTGCCTGGCTGATTGGGTCCAGCTCTGCTCCTGAGTTTCTTTATTACCTTGGGCCACCAGCTTCATGGGACGCAGCCCCCACTGTGCTGTTTGGAGGGCCAGGACATGTTAGGAGATCTGCCCTGAGCTGGTGTGGGTGGGCGTCACTCATGAATGCGCCCAGAGGTAGGAGTGCCGCAGAGCTTTACAGATGAGCACAGGAGGGACAGGGAATGGATCTGGGTTTCGGTGTCTTGGGGGAGCTCCTTGGAGCCTGTCTGGAGACAGATGGAGGAAGGGAGGGTAGATACCCGGCATCTTTATGAGCCACCACTTGAGGGAAGGAGTGCAGGAACTTAGGCAGTTCTTTTGTTTGTTTTTTGAGATAGAGTCTGCTCTGTAGCCCAGGCTGCTCCTGGACTCACCTTGTTGCCCAGACTGGCCTTGGACTCAGGGCAGTCTCCCCGCCTCGGCCTCCTTAGTGCTGGGGTCACAGGCGTGTCACCATGCCCGGCTTAATCTGGGTAGTCCTTTCAGTATGAAGTCAGAATTATATGAGCCTCTAACTATAGTGATGCATTGCTGATGACCTTCATTTTGGACATTTTCTGGCTCGTTGCAGCTGTTTTCCTGCGTTTTACCAAGTCGTTACTGTTGCTTTTAATTCTCCATGTGCCCCTTCTCTCCGTTATCAGCTTGTGATTTTGGTCGTCAGGCTGACAGTTCCAGTATTCAGGGAGTTTCGTTGAAACAGTGACCTCATCCTCATCTCTACGCAGAGATATGGGGTGCACTTAGGCCTGGGGTGGCCCTTAGCTCCTGGGCAGGACTGTTTGGCCGTTCCCCACAGGGAGGGGCTGAGCAACATGCTGGTGTCCCTGCCAGACACTGAGAACCAGGGTGGTCTCCAGCCTGGCTGTGTGGCTAGGGCCTGGCTGCCTCCTCCTCTGGCTCCTTGCCTGCCTGCCCTGAGGCCATAGGGGAGTTGGCTGGGCCATACCTTCCCTGCCCTTCTCTCCACACTGGCTCTACCTGAGGCTCTTCCCCTGCTTACCCCCAAGGGCTGCTTGACTTATTTTAAGTCCCCAACCTGCCGTCCATTTAGGTGTGTTCCATTTTCCCACATGGCCTTGGTTCACCTCAGGTGTAGAGTCAGAACCCAAGGCAGATTTAGAGATCTGACCCTTGAGTGCACCTGTTGCGCAGGGCTGTAATAAGTGCCATAAACTAATTTATAAAAGGCTTTTTAGACCATAAAGCAGACCGCAGATGTGTGGCATTATGAGCATTCCCAACCTCGCCGGAGTGGCTGTGTTCCCTGCCCTGGGCTAGTGTGAGCTTTAGCCACTGTGCCTCCCCGCCTCCCCATTCCAGGGCCTTTGCACTGAGCCAAACGCCCAATTTTTTATTTTTATTTTTGAGATAGGGTTTCACTACATTTCTGAATTGCACAGGCTGGGTCGGAACTTTGTGATCTTCCTACCTCAGCCTTGCAGAGTGCTGGGATGGCGTGCCTGCACCACCAGGCCCAGCTGCTGTGCCTGTGCTGCTGCTGTGTGCTTGCCCATGTGCCTGTGATGGCCCTGCATCTTTTGGAGGTTCTTAGCACTGACACAGAGCTGGCTGGCACAGGTAGGGGCCATGAGTGTCGAATGAGTGGGCCAAGCATGGCTACCTAAAGGAAGTATGTGGTTTGTCCCTCTCTCTCTCTCTCTCTGTCTCTCTCTCTCTCTTTTTTCATTCTCTACATCTCTGTGATTCTTGAAGTTGGTCTTGCTGAGAACCAGGCCTTGATATCTTCTGGGTTCCTTCCTTTCGGGTGCTAACTTTCAGTGCCAGTGGTTGCCCTCCACGGCTGAATTCTTCTGGGAGTCTTTGAAGAAACAGACGGATCAAGAAATGATCCTAGATTTTGAATTAGAGGCATAAAACATTTGATCTTTGTTTGTTAACAATTAAGTGTTGCATGCCTCCTCTGTCCCAAACCCTGTTCCAGGAGCCAAAGCAGTGGACAAAGCAGACAGGAAGGCTGCTTCCCAGCCAGGGACAGCCCAGGGGTAAGTGGGGTGGTTCCAACTAGTCTTCGGGGCTGCAGGGGGAGTGGTGTGAGGGCCCCCAAGAACTGTGAGGATCCTCAAACACACTGACAGGCTGTTCCCATGGCTGTGCTCCTGCTTCATATGTGTGGGGTCACCTAGGACGTGTCTGTCTAGCTAGTGAATGCCCCTTTTCTGCATGCCGAGTATGCGCTGCCGTCACCCATCCCACGTGGGGCTTTGCGCTCCGCACCATCCAAGTCTTACCTCCCAGAAAGCGGGTGGAGGGGCTGGAAACGAGAGCCTTTCAGCCACATGACAGCGCTTGGGGTTCTTAAGGGCCTTGGTTTGGGTATGATATTTTGAGTGTCTTGGAGGCTCCAAGAGAAGAAAGGCAGTATCTCAGTTACTTTTTCATTGCTGTGACTCAATACCTGACATATACAAATTTAGGGGAGGAAAGGTTTATTTTGCTCACAGTTTGAGAAGGTCACAGTCCATTCAGGGGTGGCCAGCAGCAATGGAAGTACACGGCAGAGGCTGAGGTGGAGGCAGCTTCTCACGACATCACAAACAGGAAGCCGAGTCAAGGAGAGTTGAGTCTAGTCCCCAAGGAAGGCAGGAAGCAGCTTATGTGTCCTTCCAGGTCTCGTCCCACTGACCAGCCCGTCCTGGATCCAGGTGTGGAAGGTGTAAGCCCACACTACACGCCTGTAATCCAGTTTACATGTCTGTAATCCACCCCTCCAGACTAGGCCCCAATCTCCAAACAGCACATGGGTCTATAGACAATCTATAACATTCAAATACATGAGACTTTTGGGGGACATTCCAGATCCAAACCCCAATAGGCAGGGAGATGTTGAGAATCCAGTGACCACCAGCAGAGGCACAGAGCTAGTCTGGTCCAGTCCTTTCGAGAGGGTTAGGTAGGAGCTGGCTGGGAACCATTGGTAGGTGGACAAGAGTTTGCACTAGAGGTAAAATGTGTGTGCTCTTGGGACTGGCAGATTCTACATGGAACGGATTCCGTGGCCAGAAGGTGTAGCTCATGAGAACTGTGATACCCAGAGAGTTGGAGATGCTGCTTTCACACAGGTCAGGGTTGTTTCCTAGTGTCTTAATTGCTTTTCTGTTGCTGTGACTCAATACCTGGCATCCACAAATGTAGGGGAGGAAAGGTTTGTTTTAGCTCACAGTTTCAGAAGGTCAGTCCACTCAGGGGCAGCTGGCAGCAGTGGAAGTACATGGCAGAGGCCGAGGTGGAGGCAGCTCCTCATGACATCACAAACAGGAAGTCAAGTCCCATCAAGTCCAGTCTCTCCCCAGAGGATAAAGCTGTAACAATCTTCTTCCTTCCTGTTATGCAGTTCAGGTTACCATTTGGGCCTCCCACATCCGGGTGCGTGTTCTTCTCTCATTCATTGCCACACAGATCACTCATGCTCTAATCCAGGCTGGCTCCTAAACCCTAACCTAGGCGTGGTTCCTCATTGCCTCAAGTTGACATAATCTCTCCAGCGGTCACACCTAGGAATTTCTGTTGGTTGGTGTTCAGTTTTGTTTTGGTGCTATAAATATAATGTGAAATTGGCAGGTCATGTGACTTTATACTAAATACCTCGTATGCATGTTTCAGAGAACCAGGCAGCCTTCTGTGTGAAGGCCCTTGAGGGGTAACCCAAGGAAACCAGGGCTTTTACTTCATTTGCATTATTGTTAGCTTTGTAGAATTAGAACATAGTAATGGGAATTGTTCACAGATATTCATTACCTCAGTACTACAAAAGCTACTGCCATCATTTTGTTACAAGTTGTATAGCAACATATGCTTTTCTTGGTTAATCTTTGTAGAATGTTAGGGAACTTTTTTATTCTTTTATTAGCATGCATTTGCAGTACATAATTGTCATCTTGAGAAATTGGTACATTTACATATTGCATCTTGATCATTTTTGCTTTTCTTCCCCCTTCCCACCCCTTACCTCCTCACCTCCTTCAGATCCCCTTTTCCTCTCCGCAAAGTCTGTCTTTCTTCCATCTCTCTTTCACTTATTTATACTTTGGTTTTCTCATATTAGAGAAGCCATGCAATATTTTATCTTTTGTATCTGATTGCTTTTGCAAAATATAATTGTCTCAAAGCGCAGCCATTTTCCTACAGATGAATCAGATTTATTGTTCTTTACAGAAGACTAGTTCTCCATTGTGTAAATATACCACATCTTCCATACCTGTTCACCTGTTGAGGGACACATTGGCTTTTTCCTAGACTTGTTGATTGTAAGCACTGTTGCTGTAAACATGGATATGGAAGTCTTACTGTTTTATGATGATTGCTATATGATGATGGCATATGATGCTTAACTCCTTTGGGAAGATCCCCAGAAGAGGTATAGCTGGGTCAAATTGGATATCTGTTTTCAGTTAGGGAAACCATTCTTAACTATCCTCAGGTTGTGAGCATAGTCTTCCAAAACATTACCTCCTCACTCAGGACCCTGTAAGTGGCATAGCCAATGATGTTAGATAAGAAGGTAAAAAGGTGTGCTGATCAGGATAACCACCCTGATCCTCTGAGCTTTGAGCTTTTGCCTAAGCTGATGGAGGCCCTTGGAAGGTGTAGCTGTGCAGCTGCTCAGCCCGTGGGGTAGTTCCTGGGCTAAGTTCCCTGTAGTGCCTGCCTAACTATCTGCCATCTGTGGTTTCAGCAAAAATGTCTTGTACCACAAAGACAACTCTAGGCCTCGTGGTGTCAGAGCAAGAGTGGGGACTGGTCAGCTGGGAGGAAGGTGGCACTGGGGCCCAGATGGACAGGGCAGGGGAGAAGTGGTGGGATTCTGTGCCATATTGCTTGACCTGGCTTCCCTGTTCATGCACAGGGAGCTATGCTGGTGGGACAGGAGGGACTGGTCACATGGGACCTCTGCACACGAAGTTGTGCACGGGGCCCATCACTCTGCAGGGCCTGTGTGATCACATGCCCCCGTCGTAGCTCTACATTCCCGTGCCTAACAGGAAGCCATCTTGTCCCCTTCCTGTAGCCTTCTAGCTGGCCTGGCTGGGCTATCCCTGAGCTCCTCAGCCTCCTGCGCAGGGCCGTGTGTGGAGCGGTGCCCCCATGTAATTCAGAGGTCTTTTATGTAGAAGATAAACCAATGGGGATATGTCTTCGGTTTTGGTTTGTTTTATAAAGGTATAAGATTAATTTTATTTTCCTTTATTTTGAAAAGGCTGATAATTGTGTAAATGGGAACTTTTTCTTTTCAGATAATGTGGATGCAACTGATCTTAAGCATTTTTTTGAGGCCAACTATTCTCAGATATATTTCATCTTCTATGAAAATTTTATAACACTGGAAAATAGCTTGAAATTAAAAGGTAAGCATTTCTCTAATGTTTTAAAAGAGAACATGATAGACGTTCTAAGCACAGGAGTCATCATTTCTGTGTCTCTGGGCTTGCTTTCTTGCCCGGCCTTCAGCAGGCTGGGAGGTTGTTGTGGGCTGGTTGCATCTCCGACTCCTTGACGCTTTCGGTAAGTAGCATGTGACTGTGGGGAAAGAAGAAGGAAGCTGCAGTAAGCCTCAGTTCCTGAGGAATCATTCCTCAAAATAAAGAAGAGAAAAGCAGTGTGTCCACACTGTTAAAACATGAGAGTGGGAAACTGAAGAGTTCACTTTCGCCCAGACCGTCAGGCGTGCCGTGCAGGGGCAGTCACGAGGAAAGAGTCCTTTCATTTCCTTTCATATATTTTATTAATGCATCTGTTTACATATGTTTAAAGTTATGCCCATATATAACATATTCTTTGGAATACAAATTATAGTAATATGTTATATAGTATATAGTAATATAGTATAGTATAATATGGTCATGTGTTATAGTGCCACATTGTGATGCTGTTACATGCAGGTGCAGCTGTGTATTTGAGTGGCAGGACGGTTTAGCTGGGGAGGTAGGCCAGCCCCACCCATGTTGCTGTTTCTCTGGGCAGCTGCTCAGCCTGTTTGAGCTGGCTTTGTCCATCAGCAGTAAACAAGCTAACAGGTGCCTGAGGCTTCAGGACAGAATTTGATGTATAGTCACGTGCCAGGGAGTGTTACTGCCATCACCTTATTTGTCTTTTGTTTTCATGTAATCTGTTTGGGAAATTAGGAAGAACGATCAAAGTGTTTTTCTTTCTCACACCACTCAGCCCAGTGTTAGGACCCCAGATTGTCCCGTGGACACCAGTGGGGGCCCTCTAACTCCATTCAGTTCAGGTACGGATACCTGTAGGTCGCATCAGATCCTATGTGCTCAAGGCTCAGTGTTACAAGATGCCCCACTTCAGATCACAGCTGGGGTTGTTACAAGTGCCTGTGACCAACTGGCTGTAATTAGGGGTTCCCATGCCCCGCCCCAGTTTGATTATTCATATTTTTATATTTGGGGTGGGGGGTCACGATCTCACTCTGTAGCCCAGGCTGGTTCCGAACTCACTGTGTAGCCTGGGCTGGCCTTGAACTCATGGCAATCCTCCTGCCTCAGCGTCCTGAGTGCTGGGATTACAGGCATGCCATACCCAGCTTTAAATGGTGCTGAGGAATCAAACTCAGGGCCTGTACTTGTAAGGCAAGTAAGTGCTTTAATTGCTGTGCTATTCCTCCACCACCACTTTGATTTTCTAGAGCAGCTCACAGGGTGCAGGAAAGGTTTTACTTAGTTACTCATTTATTACAAAATGTTTACCCATGCGTTACTAAGGATATTTTAAAGGTTGCAAAAGAACACCCAGGTGAAAAGATGGAAGGCAAGATCTTGGGGGGCTGTGAGCACGGGTACTCCCTTCCTCTGCAGCTGGGGGTGTCACCCACAGCACAGATGTGCTCTGAGCGGCCTGGGAGCTCCTCAGCCTTGTCCTGCTGGGTGGCGGAGGCTCCCTTATTGAGCCACGACTGATCATGTCGTTGGTCACCTGTCATCATGTCATCCTCTGGCCCTGCCTGTCTTCCAGTAGGTGGGACAAATCGGGGTGAGCGTAGGGTTTCAGGTACAAGAGAGCAGCACATTTGCTGATGTCACAAGAGCCAGAACAAGTCACGTGGCATTCCAGCTTCAAGGGATAGCGAAAGATGGCAAGAAGATTTAACAAAACAAAACAATAAAACCAGGATAAAGTTTTTCAGATTTCTTGCTTTTGGTGTCCTCTAGATTCAGGGCATGCAGGGAAAAAATATACCCCCAAAATGTTCACTCGGGATGATGCAGCCATTTTGTGATAGCTCTCCAGTTCTCCAGGCCCGCACTGTGGGGTCGCCGGCTCTGTTGCCTGCACGCATGGCGCGCACAGCAACGTCAGAGCTCCCTCGCTTCCCATGGACTCTACTGCAGCAGCCGCTGCAGTGAGAGTCTCCATGCTCACTTCCGTGCTGCCTCCCCCCCACCCCAGGTCCCTTTCCAATGGAGGAACCAGGGCTGTGCTTCAGATTGTGATGGCTAGAGAACCTAAGTGGCCTCTTGTTCCAGCAGTTGTCACAGTGCCTCAGGATCTGTCTGCCTTCACCTTTCCTTTTTCCCTCCTCAGCTGCTGTCTCCCCTTTCCTCTGACCCCAAGGCCTTCTGCTCATTTCTCAGCCCCACCAGCCATGCTCAGCATCAAGACTTTGCACCCTGCAGGCTCTCTGCCCGGGGCACACCTCCTCAGATTCCCATGGAGCTTATTCCTGACCTCCAGTTTTCATAGGGCTTGCTTCCTGACCCCTCATGTCCATACGGCTTGATTCCTGCCCTTCAGGTGCCCTCTGGCTCGCTGCCTGACCTTGTTTAGATCTTCTTTCAGTTTTGACCTTACCAGCAAGGCATTCCCCAACTTCCCTGGTTAAAACTGCATGCTGTTTTTGGCTTCCCCATCTGCTTCCACTCGTAAGTTTTGCTTACTTACTGATGTGTGGGATGCTTCATTCTGCCAGAGTGTAATCTTCAGAGTAGGACTCCTGTCTGTTTCATTCATTCCTGTGGCTTTTGGGCTGAGATGCCCTTAAAATGTAGACTTTTTTTTTTTTTTTAGTATTTGTTTAGTGAATTATTATAATGACTTTGCAGAGTCATGGGGATTTGGGTAGGTAGAGGTCCCTTAAGTGGCAGCTCGTTGGCCTTAGCCATCCACCTGCATATTGCCTGTGGCTGCTTTTGCACCAGGCCATGGACGAGTGGTTGCAAGAGAGGCCTGCAAAACCTAAAATATTTACAACTGGTCCTTTAAAGAAGAAGTTTGCTGATTCCTAAATTAGAAGCCATAAGCCATGCAGTGCTGAGTACCTGGAGTAGACAGTAGGTGGGGACTGTGGCTGGAGGTGTTGCAGTTTTTACTGTTATTGTTATTAAAAGGATGGTATGCAATTGCCCAAAGAGAGATACTGTTTCTTTTAAAAATAAATTTGACTTGCTGAATGCCTGTTTGTATTATCAAGCTAGAACTCTTTTCCTTGTTTTTGCTGTGTATTCTGCCATCATTTGAGCGATAAGTAGCTGGTTGAGCTACTATCTGTATCTGTCTGCTATCTATCTATGGGTAGATTCCCTGCAAAGAGTCAATTATGACTTAGGGAAGTGGGAGCTGAGCTCATGCAGCAAGCAAGGAGCCCGCTGGCCAGCTCGGTTGTCTGTCTGCCTTCCTAACATTGGCCCCCCCAAGGCCACTACATATTTTTGAATAAATTTAAGATGCTTTTTAAGATCGTTTCTAGTATCCTAATGTTTAAATGTTATCATGGTGACTGATATTTTTTTTTCATATTCCAGGGAATAATAAATCACAAAGGGAGGAGCTGGACTCCATCCTCTTTCTTTTTGAAGTAAGTTTGGGTAACTCTTAGCTTTTAAGATTCTTGTTCAAAATAAGGTACTATAAATCTTTACATTGATTTTTAAGACAAGCAAAAATGTCCTTTCTTTTTTCCTTCCTTCCTTCCTTCCTTCCTTTCTTTCTTCCTTTCTTCCTTCCTTCCTTCCTTCCTCCCTTTCTTTTTTCTTTTTCTTCTTTTATAGACAATGCTCCCAAACATGGGAGAACTTCTTTCTATATAGAAACCTAAATGTGAGGTTTATATAGACATTGCCAAATTTCTTTTCATAAAGGTGGTATAGACTTGCAAGTCTTAAACAGATTTTTTTCTATACCCCAACACTGCAGATAATTTATCTTTTTAATAATATAGATGTGGCTCATTGGTCTTAAGATGTAGTTTTCTGACTACTAGTGAGGTTGTGATCTTTGTAAGTGTCTGTGTCTGTCTGGTGATCATATTTTGTTTTCAAAGCTGGAAAAATATTTGCTTGTGGCACTTGAACTACTAAGCTTAAAGTCTTTCTTGCCCAGATACATGAGACACACGTCCACTTTGGATACCTGGAGAGCTCTACTCAGCGCTGAGTTATAAATTCTGAGTTAGCTGTTGACTGCGTAGGGATTACACATGGCTTGAAGTTTATGTGTGCTTAGGTTGGTGTGGGAAGGTAAACTTTCAACTGTAAAGGAAAAGCTAAATGTGTACTTGGCTGCACAGCTGGCTGGAGGTGGAGCCAGGGTTGTCTGTGGGTGAATGGTGAGGGGCTACCCGAGTGCATGGATGAAGAAAGATGGGGGGGGGGGGGATCTCCAGGACAGCACTGGGCTCAAGGTATCTCTGGCTGTCCTGTCCCTGGAAACGCTCTGACTTGTGATATCGACTCGTGTTTTCTCTTTTGTGGCAACTGTCGTGTTTCCTGTGGTTATCTTTCTGTGAAGGAAACTGGTGTAGAGGAGTGGCTTTTAGCAGGAGCCCGAATTAAGTTTGCCACTTTTTCTAGATACGAATCTATGGACTATCGTCTTTGAGCTACTCCATTCACTTCAGTTGACTGTGTTTCGGACAGGGGGATGGAGTCACCACAGAGTCTGTAATGTAAATGCAAGTTGTGATGTGTGGTGGACAGCCTGCTCTCATGACCCATTCCCATTTGGAGAGCTGAAAGTTATATAACTGGGTGCTCTTTCTGAGGCCCTCAGTGCAACTACTTCCTGGCCACCTACCAGTCTCTTTTAAAAAAGGGTATTACCAAATGTGTTTGCCCTCTTACTTAATGCATTGGGCAGTTTTGTTGAGTTTCCAGTGTAATATAAGTGGGCTTATATGGTATTTAATCATCTGTGACTTGTCCTTCACCCTTTAATATTTACTCTCGTTTTTAAATCTCCACTTCATTAATTCCCACTTCTGGATTAAATGAATGTGAACAACTAGCTTTCTTTCTGTATTTGTTTATAGCTCTTTTGGCTCCCTTGGTGGATAGGCAGATTGTCTGTGAATAAGAAATGGGCAGGCTTGCCCGTTCCTGTTTGCTTTGTCTCATCCCTCCATTACACTGGAAAATAGAAGTGATAAAGTGGTCGTCACATTTCCGTTCTATGGAAAGTTTTATTCATATTGCACCATTAAGAACAGTTTCTAATTTTTTTTTTTTTACAAATTTATGAAGTGTCTGATGAAATGCATTTGTTTCTATTCTTAGTTTGGGAAGATTTATTAAAAAAACTGTGGATGCCTTTTAATGTTTTCAAGTACTTTTTTCCCGCATTGATCAAGATGATCATGTGATTTTTCTTGAGTAGTGAGGTAGTACATTGCAGTTCTCGGTTTTTGAGCATGCTGATATTTGTTCACCATTTGTGGATCTGTGTTCATGGCTAAGACTGGCCTAAGTTTTCCATCCCTGTGTTATTTTGGAATATCTCGCCGCAAAGGATGTAAAACCTGATATCAGGCATTTATTTTTGTGTTGTAGTCATCTCTTGTTGTTCAGGGAGATTAGGCCAGTACCTTTGTGCAGATACCAAAATCTGTGGATACTCCCGTCTCCGTTATATAAAATGACAGAGGATTTGCATATCACTTATGCTCATTCTCCAGTATACTTTAAATCCTCTCTAGATTGTTTATAGTGCCTAATGCAGTATAAATCCTAAGTAAATAGTTCTTATACTGTATCATTTAGGGAATAGTGACAAGGGAAAAAGGGAGCACAGGGTTCTCTGCAGCTGTCTTCTCACATATTGACGCTTTTCTCTTCTTCCTGGCCGTACATTCTAGGGTTCTTAAACCTCCTGCTTCATCTGTCCTGTCCCTTAAGCTTGCTTTCGTTTTCTCCTCACCCATCTCTTTGTGTTGCATCCTGGGAAATCTCCATTTCTGTCTTTCAGGGCTCCTAACTTTCTTCTTCACTTGGCTATAACCAAGTGATGAGTCTGTGTATTGCACTGTAAATTTCAGCGATTTTCCCCTCATGTTTTAGTAGCCTCTTTGGTATGGTATTCATATGTAGCTCATTGCTTTTGATAGTGTCTTGATCTTTGCACATTTTTAGAGATTTTGTATTTTTAAACAACATTTATTCTACGATATCATTTTATGTCTGATAATTCTAATATCTGAAGTTGTTAGTAGTCTAAATCTATCTCACTTACAGTGGCTTCTTGTATATTTATTATACTTGATTTTGAGATCAATATTAATTGAACACAGATTTAGTATTTGTTAATTCCAGTTTTTTCTAGATAGTTTATCTTTGCCTTTTTCAGAAATCTGGGAATGGCCTTAATTAGGATCACTTTTGGACCCTTGGAGGGCCCTGGTTTATTGATGCAGTTTTTGGTTCGGTCCCTTGAACTTCTTGTGGCATGGCCTGGGCCCTGAGGGAGCCACAGCTGCAGGTCCTGTGCTGGGTTCTGGCATCATCTTCCTGACACTCTGCATTCTTTTCCTTTGCTTTTTGTCCACAGATTGAGTTTTGGCTCAGTTTTCTTTTATCTCCCTCATTCTTCCCTGTCTGCTTTCTGTCTTCTTATAGTTTCCCTGTGTTTCCAAGGTCTCATGGTGTTTCTGATCTCTGAGCTAGTGCCTCTGCCATCAGAAGGCCCTATGTCTTCTTGTCCAGAAAGTCTAGAGAGGATATTACCAGTGAAACATTACCGTTTATCGAGGATTAGTTGCTTATGTAGTAGAACAAATACACTTTATTCAAAGCTTTCTAAAGCTTTCATTTTTCATAGTAAATATCAGTGAATAATGAACTAGTGTTACTTTGGTTTATGCTGTATTCTCTGGCTCTGGCTTTAGAGAGTGGGCTATAATTTGTATGTTTCATGCTGGGTACTGAGTAACTTCATTGCTTCTTTGTGCATTAGTGCCCTGTAAAGAGGTGGTTTATGAGGGCTTGGAGATGAATATGCATCAATGTGTAAATAATTAGGAAAGACTTCTTAATAAGAGCGGGACTGGAAGAAGGTAGAGTAGCAAGAGGGTTAGGAAGGCGTGAGAGGGGAGCAGGGTAGGCAAGTGCCTGCCTTCTCTGTAAGCCAGGTGCTGTTGGCAGGGAGCCTTCAGAAAGGACGCTGTGGCTTCCGGGTGGCCTGGGCTGCTGGACAGGTAGGTGATGTGCAGTGCGGGCTGCCTGCCTGGTTCTGACGTGATTTCAGGCAGTGAGCAGACCCTTCTGACCTGCCTCCGTCTCCAGTGAGACCCTGTGCCGGCACCTTGCTGTAGCTTCAGGTGTGGGCACCACGTAGGATCTGTGCTTTGTTCATGGACATGCTCTTTTTTTCTTTCTGTTTTGTTCTTTGTCTTAAGACATATTCCATCTATCATTTTCATATGTTTCAAATGAAGATGTGGGAGCAAAACACGAATTTACATCATCATCTTGACTAGAATGTCAGTATTTTATATAGGCTGTTATGATTAGTCCTTTCTTCTGAAGTAGGCTCTGTTTTTCCCAGTTTTTATAGAACTGGGGACTCTGTGCAGTTAGGCAAGCTCTCCAAGGTCACACTTTAACAAATGGTAGAGTAAGGGAGTAGCTTTCAGTGTGATTCCAGAGGCTGCATTTGTAACTCACCACCGTGCTGCCTACCACTTGAAATATGGATGCTGCCTGCCTCTCAGGTCGCTTTCCATAGTACACACTTACCAACATGGACTTGTCTACGCCCCTCCCTTGGGCACGTACTTGGCACCAGACACTTGGGGAGGCACAGCAGGTATAGCTGTGGGTGGGCCTGAGCCTCCTGTCCTTCCAGAGCATCAGAGGGCATTTCATACTGAGTGGAAGAGTCCACTGGTGAGAATGAGCTTATGTCAGGATGCCAGTGAGGACCTCCCAGGTCTCTGAGAATTCTGAATACCCTTTTAAAAGTGTCATTTTCATGGTGACCTTTGTGGTAGTTCCCAGCACAAAGGAGAGGAGGGTTGGAGTGTAACTGTAAGTTACTGGTTAAGGCTCAAGGACAAATAATTTATTCAACTTTGAGAACCTTCTGGATTTAGCTCTCGAGAGATTATTTCAGCAGCAGCCAGAGTTTCTTCTAGTCAGGTAAGAGAATGCTCGTCATGAGGGGAGAAGTTCTGATTTACCCCATAGTTCCCTGGAAGCAGGAGGCATGTCATGCCACCCAGGGCTGTTGAGTGCACCCCCTACTCCAGTGAGACTGATGGGCAGGGAGGGGGGCCTCTGCTGCAAGGGGGACTTGTGAAGCAGGCAGATGGAGTAGGCTTAGGGCTGGGTGATTTGAGTCGTTGTACAGACTCTGGGGTCTAGGTGAGCCTTGTAGATGTCCAGTTGTCTGGTCTCCAGGTGACTAGGGCAGTGTTCCAGAGTACAAGAGTCCGTATGAAGGGGTGGGGGTTAGGAGTTGTGGTTAGTTGGCTTGTGCCTAAAGAAATGCTCTTAGGCACTGTCTCTGGGAATTCACTGGGAGTGGCTCTTCCTCCCAGGCCGTTGAGTCCCTAGATGTCAGAGCATTAAGAATACTGAAAATAGGGACTGGGGGTGTCGCACAGTAGTCATAGTGCTTGTCTAGCATGGTCAAGTCCCTGGGTTCAAATCCCAGCACCACGTGCCTATAATCCCAACACTTGGGAGGTTGAGGGAGGAGGATTGCTGTGAGTTCAAGAATAGCCTAGATTACAAAGTCAGACCCTGCTCAAAAAAAAAAAAAAAAGGTACAGAAAATAAGAAAATACAATTAAATGAATACTGTTGAAAAATCATTGCCATGATGTATGCCATCCCCCTTGAGTAGAGAAACAGAATAGTTCTGAGGAACGCATGGATGGTTAAGAAAGCTCCTAGAATTTGATAGCAGGAAATTTTCTTACCCTCAAACTTGAGTAAGATCCATAGAAGAGGTTCAGTTTCGAATCCTATTTGTGATCTGGTACTAGAATTCTACTTATTCAGCTGTTTCAAATATCATTGGTAGAAATCATGGATAAATGGGACATTTGATTACAGATTCCTTATTCTACATTTCAACCAAATTGCCCACCCGATTGAAGCCCATTCTTATTTAACCCTTTCTGGAGATCTGGGCAGTGACCTCACAGGACAGTGCTGCCAGGTGTGAGTCTGAGGACAGCGAGGATCCTGAGTCATCCTCTCTCATGGCTGTCCTAGTTCCCAGGGAGACCGTAAAGTGCCTGCGGCCTGCACCCATTACTTACAGTCCCTGTCTCCCCATAGAGGTTTTCATTTGTTAATCCTTCTTGTCCAATGAAAGTCTCTTAAATTCTGTACTTCTGTCACGTGCAGTTATTTGGGACTTTGGTATTAAAGACATTTTCCTTTCTCACCTAGAATACTGTAGATAGGAAAAGCCCACGGCTGTTACATTGGACAGAGAATCTGTTTTCCAGTAAAGCTTTGTTGCTTTCTCTGGCAGACCATTCCTCTTTGCCAAACATTGTGTTAAATCCTCAGCATCTTCTACATCCGAGTTCTTGTGGGGCAGGGAACTTTAGGTGGAGGACTGGGGTTCATGGAGGTGGTTTCTCTGGGCTTCTCTTACTATGCAGTGCATGTAGCTGAGGGGAGGGAGCATTTACCTCTGAGAAGGAGGAAGCAGCACTCCAGGTCAGCTCTCTGCAAACACAGAGCTGAAAAGCCATACGGTTTCTTTCTCCTGCTTTCATGCTTGCTGTAATGTGAAAATGGCAGTGGGCCAGTGAAGTTATTTTGTACTCTACCCTGTGGCTGCAAGTGAAAGCAAGCAAACTCAGTGTCATTCCAGGACAACACCCGTGTCCCTTCTTTGTCCCTCTTTGATGGAGGGAGAGTCCCATTTGGGACTTGATGACGCAAGCAGTAAATTGCAGCAGGTGAGCTGGTCAGTAGTGCAGGTGACATCCAGGCTTCCTGCTGGCCACACAGAGGAAGGAAAATAATACAGCACACATTAGTCATTTTATTTCCTTCACTATTAAAGATACAAGATAGATTAGTGGAGATTTTTCTCCAGCCCCCCTGCATGCTGAGCCCTTCCCTGCAGCGTGGCAGCGATGTGGATTGGACGATGGAACTCACGTTTTGCAAAGCCTTGTGGGTTGGGCTGTGTTTGGAAGTCATAGTCGGACCAATGGTGAATCCAGGGCTGTGGTGGAATCATCTGTGTCCTACTGTAATGGGACTCAGCATTGTCCTGTTCGCCATTGCTTCGTGTCCCATGGCTGGATCTGGGCTCGGTCCCAGAGTTGCGCAGAGGGAGGAGAGCAAGCTTGCCTGGCAGCCTGCTCTCTGCTTTGTGTGCGCCGTCTGGTGACCTGAACGTTGGCTTCATCCATACAAACCTTAGTTATTATTCCACCCCTCTTTGTTTGAGACAGGATCTTGCTCTGTGGCCTGCGCTGGTCCTGACTCACTATGTAGCCCAGGCTGGCTTGAACTCAAAGCAGTCCTCCTGCCTCAGCCTCCCATGTGCCACCACGCCCAGCGAATGTGGTACTGGGGAATCAAACTCAGGGCCCTGCTGCTTTAACCACTGTGCCCTTCCTCCAGCCCCAATTTTTCTCATTTTTCACATTCGGTAGCACTATTCTTCAGATATTAAGTATAAATAGAAGAAAAACTAGAATTGTGGGTAATAGGATACAAACAATCTTGAGCTGTTTGTTTCCCTGTCTTCTTTTTCCCTTCTTCCTTCCTTTCTGTTGACTCTGTGTATCATTTTAACCTTTTAAAATGAGAATGACTAGAAATCTCCAGTGTAGGGTCAGGGAAAATGCTCGGGCTGAGCCCTAGGCCGTTTCACACACTCAGACTGGTGTCCCAAGTGTTAAGTAACATTAAATTACATCCCTTTTCTTCCTTTTTTTTTTTTTTGACAGTCTTATGCTCTGTAGCACAGGGAACTCCTTAACTCACTATGTAGCCCCGTCTGGCCTTGGACTCACAGCAGTCCTCCTGCCTTGGGATTATAGGTGTACACGCCTGGCTTATATGGTGCTAGGGTATTAGACTCAAGAGCCTTGATCTTGCTAGGCAAGTGCTTTAACTGTAAACTGTTCTTCCAGCCCCCTTTTCACTGTCCAGTGGCTAATACCTTTTCTTATAAGCAAAAACTACAAAGTTGAGTGGCAGCATCACGTTTTTACCATTAGCCAGGTCCCTCGGCTACTGCTTTTGCCTGGTCATCCCTGTTCCACGCAGCTAGCGGAGGCCCTCCAGGTGCTCCCGCCCCTGCTCTCTGGGGCATGGGCTCCCTCTCCCACTGCCACGGTTTTCTTACCCTTTCTTTTCTTTTCCCATGAGGACACTTCACTGCTACTGTGACTGTGTGGAGGTGGGGCAAGAACAAATAAGCAAGAGAAACAGATTCTTCTCAATCCCTTTGACTTCAAGTTCTTATTGTAGATCTCCAATATTTAGATGTACCAAGGAGTTGTACCTGTGGTTTCTATTGATGCTGACCCTTTGGTTAGAAGCAGCCCTCGTGATAGCAATATTGTGCACACAATCTACAGTCCTCTGCTCTACCATCTGAGCTATCGAAGGGTGTGTGTCGTGATGGCAATATTGTTATGCCACCGGCACTGTGTGACCAGCCCTTAGGCCCTTCCTGAGTCCCATCTGCTAGGGTCAAGCTGCAGGGGCAGGTGAGCTCTGTTGTCCCTCCCCAGCACCGTGCGCTCTGTGGTACGCTAGGCGCGTATGACAGTGCGGGGCATCGGTCTTTTATTCCTGTAGCACATGGTTATTCTGTTGATTGTGAAATAGTTATGATCTCAGCAGACGGAGAGATGAAAGCAAAACAGAAGCGTCGCGTGTCCATTCTAGAGATTGTTTGTACTCTTCATAGTTGAAATTTGATTTTCCTGGGGATGTGGTTCGATGGTAGTGTGCTTGTCTGACATGCATAATGCCCTGGGTTTGATTCCCAGCATTGCAAAACAAAAATGTAAGTAAATTGATTACTTTATTGCAGCACGTTATTAATTTGAATTAGACCATTTTCTGGGTTGAAAGGAGCCATTTTCAGTGGAGAATTTAAATTCCAAACTTACTATTTCTGACTTCACCCTTCCCTGTAGGCTGACACTGAGAGGCGAGACTCGGGGTTGGCTAGCAGGTTGTAGTGCACTGCGTGGTCCACCTGGGAGACGGAAGCTGGAGACAAGATGCTACCGGAAGTCTGCAGTCACGTTCTTGTCAAAATCTGCAGCTGGGATGCAGGTGCTGTGCCCTGAGTCCCTGTCACTTAGGCAGTATGCCGTCCGTCTAACTGTGAGCTCACACCCTGCAAAGGGGGTCCTACAGAAGGCAGCACTGGCAGATGCTTGTTGGCATCTTTAAGGGCAGGTGGTAGAAACCACACGCAGGCCAAGTAGACCAGAAATACACAGTGAAATTGAGCCCCAGTATTTATTGTTAGAATAGCAGAAGGCATGCGAAGAGCTTTTGTTTCCTCCCTTTAGATTGATTAAAATTAATGTGTCAGCACAGCTGGTATGAGTCTGTAGTCTCTTTTTTATGTACTTTATGTGTACTTAGAGCGACTTGCCCTAATGCCTGCCGTCTTAAGGATTTACCACCGCTTGTTTTCTTTTGGCTGTAGAGTGTGGCGGCTGTGACACAGTGACACCTAGCGTTTGATGTGCTGGTGACTCGGGCTGGGCTGGGCGGGGAGAGCGTGGTTGGAGCTCTCTGCCTCACTGACCCTGCTGGCCGGGTGGACTTGACAGGCGGGCACTCCTCAGCTGACTGGCAGGCCACGTGCCTGTGACACTTTCCAGCTATGCCCAGGATATGGAACTGAGCACTGACGTCTCCCCAGAGCCCAGCTCACCTCTTTACCCCCGTGCAGAGACTGTCCAGGAACACATGTTTTCTATTTGTTAAAAATGGCGCAGAAAGGACTGCCATGCAGTGCTGGGACCATAGTCAGAGCTTTGAGAGATGTAGCTGTTTTTAACTAGAAATCAGAAGCTTCTAGAATCAAGAGTTATATGTGTGCAGCAGAGGTCCTGGCAGAGCTGTAGGGAAGGAGACCTCCTACTGGGTCTGTTATAGTGAGTGCTTTTCCCCAGGGCAAACTCACCTCTTGTGGATAGAATTTTATGCTATTAATTTGAGGATTTGTGAAGATAGCTGGATGTTCTCTCATTAAAAGTGAAGAGTCTTGTGCAATTTGATTTTCTTTATAACAAGATTAGGCCTTTCCTTGATCTAGGGCAAAGAGAAAGCCTCCTCTTGAAATTTATCAAGTGCCTGTACTTGTAAGGTTCTGAGTTTTGCCGTTTTAATACCTAATTAAATGTTTTGGATTTGTATTTCAGGACCTCAATGAAACGTTTTCCGATCCGTCTGTCTGTTTTGCTGGGTATCGTTGGCACTTCCTCCCCTCCACACTCTGTTGTCTTGTGCTGGTGCCCCTGCGTTTGCCCCTGTGTCTGCTGCCTCGGCCTGTGCTCCCTGGCTTGGAGCCCGGTCCCCTGACTGGAGCACCCTGCTGACCAGTCTTCAGGCAATGGCCTTCTGCCCTTCCATCTCCCTCACCTCCCCACCTGAGTGCTCTCAGTGTGGGTGCCAGTCTAGTTCTCTGAGGCCTTAAGGTAACGATGAAACACCCGACATGTGTAGGCCCTTCCTGTCCTGGCTTCTGCCTCCTCACCCTTCATTGCCATCCTATCTCTGTCCCCCTAGCGCCCTTTGGAAGGTCCGCTGACCTTCTGTGCAGTCTGCCTGAAGTGTGTGTCCTCAGAGTTCTGGCCAGGGCTCTTTGGCAGTGTGCCACCGCCTCACTTCTGCAGGTGCCCTGGCTGTCCCCATAGGGCTGGAGCTCTCAGAGCAGAAGCAGTTTCTTTTGTATCCCTGGTATTGATCCCTCATACAGAAACTGGCACAGAATGGGTACTTAGTTAAGACTATTAATGAATTAAAGAAATGAAGATAAATAAAATGAACATCCTCTGAATCAAACTGTTTATTTAGTTCATTATTTTGTTGCAGTTGTGCACAAATCCATGCCTCATATGCTCTTTTATGTATTTTATTGCCAATTTTACTATATTTGAAAACCAGTTCTGGTGGTCTTTTGGTCTTTAGTAGAAGATTTTTGACTTGCTTATTTTTTTGTGAAATAATCTTTTTTAGTTTATAACTTTATTTTTGGTGTGATACATTGCTAATTTTTGCTTTGTGGAATATTTCTTATAATTTTGAAGCTAATACTTAATATGTTCCTTCATTGCAGTAGGTAATAAATTTATAAATTGTTATCTGAACCATTTTTCTTTAATATCACAAATAAAGCAGTATATAATGTTGGTTCCATGCTTTTACTTTAATCTCAGGTATATTTTGTACTTCTTACTCCTCAAAGATTTTAGCCATTTAATACCCAGATTATTTCACCATATTTTTAGAATGCCGTTTCTCTTATTTTGATTGTTTTGAGAATTTCTTTTTATTACTGTACTGACTCCATTGATGTGCTACGACTCTGAGCTTAGTCTTTACCCTCTTGTTTGGGATCACTTCTGCTAACCACTGTGTCTGATGGGGTGGGCGTCGTGCTGAGGGAGAGAGGCCTGGGGCTTGTGCACTTCTAGTCTACTGTGTCTTCCTTTAAACTTTGCACATACATAGCTAGTTATATTACCTTCAAAACGTCTTTTCCCCCTGAAACTGAGTTTTCTTTACTTCTCAAAATCACCCTGATGCCCTCTAGGTGTGTCTGTCTGAAACCGCCTTGGTTTGTGGCCCTGGGCCTGGCTGGGACTGGCACGTCTTCTGGAGCTTGTGACAGAGGGAAAGACTAAGATTAGCCTTATTTTTGTCCCTTGGAGTGAACGGTGTACCCTAAGGTTTGTGTCGCGCTGTGCTTGTGTGTTAGCCTTGCAGGGTTAAACACGCTCTGTACAGCATTTCTTCTGCTCTGTGGTGGTTCCTGTGGCCCTGGGGACCTCGTGATGCATCGTGGTCCCATGCAGGGGATGCGGGCGAGTCTGTCGCCAGCTGTCCCGTTGTGTACGTTCTGTGGCCTTTATCACCAGGTCATATTTTCTGATTCCTGAATGTGATTTATTTATGCATCTGCTTCTTTTGTTTTTCTAGGTCTTAAATATGATTCGGTGTCCTCTTGAATATTTTAAGAACATAAGCCAAAACTTCTAAAATTTGCCCGATATTTTAGGCAATCTAATTCAGAGAAGGATTTCCATTTCTCTAGCATGGTCTCCTTTCTGGAATCATCATTCTCCATGTGCTCCACGTTCATCAAGGGTCGCTCGTCCCCATGCATGCACGTGCTCCCCTGCCTCTCTGCTGCTTTCTTCTCTAAGCGTTTTACTCCTAGGTGGGATCCTTTGTCTTTCGCGGCCCTCATTGCCTAATCAGGTTTTCTAACATTTTAGCATTTTTAACATTTCTAATATCAATCAAATCAATCAGAGGGAGAAATCAGATGCCTTCTAATTTTTGCACATTCCTTCTAGATAACCTTGCCTAGTATTTTACGTTTAATTTTTTGAAATATTTTTGTTTTCTTATTAGTTAAGAACAATATTGCCTCCTGGGTAGTGATCGTGTCATGTGGTGAGATGTACTGTAATGTTTGTAAATAGATGTCACATGTTGTCTAAGCTCCTGTTACCCAGATATGAGCATGCTGGGCCTGTGCTCGGGAGCTACAGTCACAATTCCTCTGTCACCGTCACCTGTCCCTCGTTTCTGCTTGTGTGTATGGGATTTATTAGGAGCACGTGTGCCGGGGGCACTGTTCACAATTCTGGGGATACCTGTGCCCTACAGAGGGTCCTTCCTCTTCAAGAATCCAGCATCTGGGGACCTAGTGGGCCTGGTACTGTCCAGTGACATGAGTGCTGATGGAGAGTCCGGGGGAAGTGGGCTACTCCCAAGCGATGACAAGCTGGAGGAGTACTTCCCTTACCCTCGCTAGTGGTTAGACAGTTTGCTGTACTGGGAGGGATTGTGGTCAGGGAAGAAAAGCGTTAACTTTTTCAACAACTAAAAATGTAGTGATTGTATGAAGACTATCCAGTTCTTCGTTTTAGCTTGATCTCCCTGGAGTTTTAAGGTTCCGAACTAGTGGTGAGCTCCATGGAAATACTGTCTGTGTGAGAGAGGTGGGAGGCTAGGCCCAGACAAAGGAAGCTGCCCCCTCTCTGGGTCTGTAAGGGGAGTCCGTGCCACGAGCTGTCTGCCCCAGTGAGTGTCCTGCATTTGTGGCCCAGGACTTCATGAGTGCCTTCTCTGAGCAGAATTGCCACCTCTTCTTGAAAATTGTCTGGACAGTTGTTACTCAAGAGGCCAAGCAGCTAAGCCCTTTATTCTTGTGCACCAGTGCTTCCGTCTTCCAGTGGCATTTCTTTGCCCAGCACTCCATGCCTGACAGCTGGTTTGAGGAAGTTCTCCACCCTCTCTGCTTTCAGACATTACAAGTGCAGTTGGCCATTGTTTTGGTAGGTTATTTTACATAAATTAGTATGTAATATTTCCTCCTTTTTACTGTCCTACCTTTTTAAGAATGGAGATCAAGTGTGAATTCCCTGGAATACTTGGCAATTGTTTGGTAATAATGTGGACAAAAATATTTTCCACACAAGTTAAGCAAAGACCAGCCATTTTAAGGTATACTATAACATCTTATATAAACTCCAGCTTACATTTCACATTATTCCTGGTCATGCAGTAGATTCTGAAGAAAAAAGGGCTATGGATAATCAGTTAAAAGAATGACAGATCCCCTGATGTGCTGATCGGTGGTAATACCTAATTTTGATTTCGAGTGTGCTATAATGGATTACCATATAGATGCAACTGAGCACTGAGCATTAATAGAACCATGTGTTTTTCAGAAAAGTAATATTTATTCACACTGTGTGGCTTTCTTGAAATTTTTTTACTTTATTCTCCAGTGAAACTACAAGCAAGGTGTCAATAGCTTATGTGGCATTCACAGCAGTGTAGCTTAGACTGCCAGCTGCAGTAGAGGAGATGCCAGATTATCTGTGCCTGAGAAAAGGTAGGTCACGCCTGGGACTCTCTGAGGCCCATGTTTAGCATTTAGACATAGGTAGTTGTGCTGGCTTTGTTTTCATTGACATCATAGATCTATAAAATGGCCTTTACAATATTTGGGTATAGAAAGAGTCAGTGTGGGTATTGTTTCAGCCTGTGGATTGTTGGATAAGATTCTGTCCATTTGGTAATGATTTTAGTAGCCCAGATATTAGATGTGATGTTCCATATCCAAACCTCACTGAGTTCATTTTTGAGTGTCTTCAAGTGCATCTGTTTCTGAAAACTTCTCTCCAGAAGTGGTGGGCATGATTGACCTGGCTCACAGTTGCCTGAGGCCACCCTTGCGGCTTACAATAGTATCCATGCCGTCTTGCTGTGCTGTCTAGTTTTCCTAATACTAAGAAGATGTTTTTCTTTGTTGCGTACTAACAAAAGAAAACCAAACCAAGACTACCTGCATGTGTTTTGGGAAACCGAAAAGCATAATTTGGTGCTAGGTTGCCTTCTTGCCTAAATTAAAGGTCTAAAGAACAGTGGGCACGTAGACACTCATGTAGTTCATAATGAGACCCATCTCAGCCTTCTGTTTTTATATTAAGTGGCAAAATGACATAAAAGTGGTCCTGGAGTATTGCTGGAGTACTGGGCTCCTTGAGGGAGAGTACGTGAGGAAGGACACTGGGTCCCTGCTGTGCTACACACTCAGGCCCAGTGAACTGTGAGGGAAAGGGTGGGAAGCACCCTGGAAGGCCTGGGAGTGTTCATCAGCAGGAATATTCACTAAGTAACCTGCCAGAGGAACTGGGTGTAAAAATGGACTTTTGTGTTGTAGTAAGTTTTATTCCACTCATGGGCAGTCAAGTGACATCAAAAAGTCAGCTACCGGCAGAACAGCTGAGTAAGAATCCTCCTGAGCATCGTCCCATCCTCATTGGTAAGCTGGGGGCCTGGTGCCAGCCTGGTCCCAGCTCTCCAGGAGGCAGAGGCAGGACAATCACAAGTTTGAATCCAGCTTGGACAACTTACCAACTTAGTGAGACCCTGCCTCAAAATAAAAAATAAAAGTGGGCTAGAATTCAGAGCAGTGGTCTTGGGTTCAGTCCCCAGTACCGCAAAACGAAACCAAACCTCTGAGCTATAGACTACAGCACACAAGGTATGACTTTCCATTTAAAGGTAGGGGCTTAAAAGAAAGCAGGTCACTAGAGATGTTTTTCAAAAAAGATTTGCAGATGAGCAACAAGTTTATGAAAAAATGCTTAATATTACTGTTTATCAAGGAAGTGCAAATTAAGACTGCAGGGAGAGATAACACCTCCCACATGTTGGCGTTATCATTATCCGGAAGATGAACAGTTACCAATGTTGGCCAGGAACCTGGGCACCCTGCTACCAATGGGAGTCAGTGTAGACTTATGGAATACAGCACAGAGTCTCTGTGAGAAACCTTGGACCGCTGTCCCTCTTCTGGGTACACATCTGAAGAGTCAAGATCGGTATGCAGAGAGCTATCTGAAATCCAGAGTTTGTGCAACATCTTTCCCAGTAGAGAGAAGACAGACCCGATATAGTTAGCCATCAGCAGATGAGTGGATAGAGAAAACATGATATAGATAGCCAGTGGGGGACTGTTCGGCGTTGGAAGAAGAGGAGCCCTCTGTCATTTGTACCGACATCAATGAATCTGGAGGACATTGTGCTAAGTGACAAAAGTCAGGCCTAGATGGCAGTGGGTGTTGCTTTTATTAACCAAATACTCCTGTGCATCATAAACTTGTTTTTCAGTCTATCAGCGACGACCTCGATGACAATAATTCTGAGACATTTTTAGGCTTCTAATTTCACAAAATTCCTGCTACCAACTTCATTTACCCCCAGTGAATTCCCTTTTTGCTTATCTTTCTTTTTGTCTGGAGACTAGCAATTGTTATAACGGTTGTGGGAAGGAGGAGGTGAAAAGAGGGGAATCTGACATTTTGGAAATGAATGATTCTCTTTGGTGTCTTCTTTTTCTGTTTCTTTTTGGAGGAAATTAAGCCTGGGACACGAATTTGTATAAAATGTTAAGGAAGGAAGTTTGCTCAAGGCAAAGTAAAAATAACCCAACCCATGAGAATACAGCAACTTATATATAGTGTAAGATAAATCTATAATGAAAGTACATAATTTCATTATTTTTTCATGTTTTTTATTTTACAGAAAATACTGCAGTTTCTACCTGAGCGAATTTTCTTTCGATGGCATTACCAGAGTATAGGTAAGAACGATTTTTTAAAGTTTTTTAAAAATCAGATTGCTTTCATTTGCATATTCAGTATTGCTTTATATAATTAACACCACCAAGGTTGCTTATAGCAAAGAATATTAATTAATAAGGACATGGCAACTAAATCCCAAGACAAATTCAGCCTGGCCTGTGAATCATCTGTTCTAAGAGTATAACTTAAAGTGCAGTTCACAGACCAGCAACATCGCCTCTCCCAGCACCTTGGTAGAGTTGCAGAATCTTATGCCTCACCTGATTATGTGGAGTCCCTGAAGAAATTAATTTCTTTTTTTTTTTTTTTGAGACAGGGCCGCGCTCTGTAGTTCAGGCTTGTTCTAATCTCACTAGCTGCTTCTGACCTCACTATGTAGCTCAGGCTGACCTTGAACTCAAAGCCATCCTCTTGACTTAGGCTTCCGAGTGTAGGATTACAGCATGTGCTACCATACTCACCTTATGTAGTGCTGGAAATTTGAACTCGGGTACCTCGTGCTGGATAAGCAAGTGCTTTAACTGCTGAGCTGTTCCTCCACCACCTACCCTGAGGGATTCCTGTGCGCATGAAATTTGAGAAATGCTGAGATAGAATATTTTCTTAAATAATTTTACTCTTTGTTTCTTTCTTCTTTTTGAGACAGGATATCACTCTGTAGCGCAGGCTAGACCTGAACTCACTATGTTTACAGCCCAGACTGGTCTCAAAATCCCAGCAGTCCTCCTCCCTCAAACTCCTAAGTGCTGGGATTATAGGTGTGCACCCCACACCTTGCTTATGTAATGCTGGGGAATCAAACACAAAGCCTTGTGCTTGGTAGGCAAGTGCTCTAATGGCTGTACTATTTCTCCAACGCCAATTTTATATATTTCTTATTTAAAAAGTGTGCTCTTTAAGCCTACCCCGTTGACTCACAGTTATTCTCTTTGAGTGCTTTAGGGCGCAGTAACCAGAGGAAACCAGAAGTAGAGCAAGCTGCCGAGGGGTCCTTTCTGTCTGGCGGTTAGCATCTAATGTCTTGTCCTAATTTAGTATGCACAGCCCAGCTGGAGTAATTCTGCAGTGTTGATTTTAATTCTGCTCTCTGGTGTAAAGACCGTCTGCTGTCAGCCGCCTGCCTGAGCAGTGCATGGCGTTTCCTACAGGTTTTCATTCTTACCAAATGGTCATATTTGCGGAAGGCATGACCCTTCCACTGGAATCCAACCCTGTGGATTACTTATTCACTCAGATATTTATGGGAGTCATTTGATGCAAGGTTCTGGGGCGGAAGTGAAGAACATGCCACCATCCTTGTCTCATGTGAGTCTGTTGCCCAGTGGGTGGCGAGATCGGAGAAATGATCACCGTGTGGTTGTCGCTAGGAAAGCAGTGTAAGAGGAGCAGAGACGGGAAGGTAGATGGCTGTGCTGAGCGGGGTTGAGGATGGCTTCAGGAGAGGGGACGGCCATCTGAGCCTGGAGAGTAGCAGCTCAAGTATGCAGTTCCTGAACTTGAAAGAACATGGCATAATCGGCAGACATTCCAATTTTCAAATCCCTGAATTTAATTTAGGATGATTTTTGTGAAAAAATAACCGATTCTTACAGTAACTGATTTAGCTGTATGTTATAAACTAAAAGAAAGTAAGGAAAGTAATGTATAGTAAATACCTTTGTGGAAATTAGTGAATAAATTTATTACCTTAAGTGCCTTGATCTTTAGATCTTCCAAATACACAAAGATTTTCCTTTCAGTCTTGGAGAGTTGTCCATAGCATTTCTGCTCAACTGTAGCGAGGAGCTTATCTATTTAAATTCATGTAAAATTAAAAAAAAAACCCTTACATGAAGTGCAGTCTAAAGAGACATGCTGGGGGTTTATGGTGCTCTGTGGTATAGTGGGAAATACGACAGTGAGGAGTAAGTGCGTGCTAGAGTATTTATCTGCGCTCAGTATAATCCCTCCTTAATTTTGTTTGTATCATTTATTCGAAAACCACACTCATTTTCTTCAGATAGCATGTTGGAATGTCTGAAGATTAGTGGGCTCTTCTCAGCATGAATAAACATATTAGAACTAAGTGAAAACAAATTTGCATTTGTGTTGTGAAACTTTGCATGTCTGGTAGGCGATATGTGATGTTACTTCAGTTCTGCTTAAAACTACACAACCTGGTTAAAATTGCTAGCATGGTAGCTATTGACCAAGTTTGGTAGTATGCTGCCAGATGTGACCGGGTTGCACAGTGCCCATGTCCTGAGCCTTCATGGTAGCACCACATGTTACTTCCCTGGTGAGTGGAACCAGCTGTCTTTGTAAACAGGTCACATGGGCTGTGTTTCAGGGTGCTGAAGTCTAAGCATTTGTATGTGCGATCATCCTTATTTGGTCCTGGTGATTGAGTTGAATAGGCTCATTTAAGAGAAATATTTTTTTGCACTGTTCATCAAGTCAGGTAGAGACTTCGGTGGTATAGGATGACATCTCTTTCAGAGGGATTTCAGGCTAGAGGTGCTTCTTCAGATTTCAGCAGGACAGTGTGTGCTGATGTACAAGGAATCAACAGTCTGTCAATACCACGTCAACACCGTGTTACTAGTGACTGCATGTAACACTGAGAGCTCCTGGGCACCTGTCTCTGACCAAGTGAGTTATTAGTTCTGGAGCTTAAGATGTGAGTGTTCGTCTTCAGCAGACCAAGGAAACCTCAGGTATCCCTCATCAGGTGTTCTGGGCAGGGGAGTGTCCGCTAATGCCGTACTTGGGAAAGCTCCAGGTTCAAATTTTGGAGTTATTGACCAGAGGTTTTGGATTGGTAATTTGTATAATGCCTCATCATACCTTTTGTATTCTTTCTAGTTTATTCAGATTATTAAGACTGTTATTATTTGTCACTTGAAGTTTTGGCTGAGTTTATTAGAGAAACTGAAAATCTTCAGGGAAGCGTCAAGTTCCCAAGGAGAAGAACGTGCCTTACATATATCCACAATGGCGTCTGGGCTCCTGGGGACCTCTGAGCTGAGGGCAGGTGGCCTCTCACCAGGCAGTACCCGACCTCCCAGTGGTTAACGTTACTTACTGAGTGGAAGTACCATGGCAGATAGACCGTGACCATCTGTTACTGCGGCTGGTGGTGGACCAAGTCTTCTAAAATGTAGGGTAGAGCCCTGAAGTTTGGGTCCACACATCCCTGGTGCAGAACATCTTCTGTTCCACAACTAGACTTGACAACTCGCTAAGCAGAAACCCTGAAATCATAGTGGCCGCTGTACTCTGCTGACCTTGAGAGTCCTTGCGTCTGCCCAGCTGACACGTCCCATCCAAAGAGGGAGAGACCGATTTAAGGCTTCAGCTACCACTCGGCCCAACGTCTGGCTTGTTTCTGTTGTTGTTATTTGTTTTTCTAAAAACAAGGCATCTTCTTTTGTCTGTTGTGGACACAGATGTTCTGCTTCTTACCAGTCTTTATAGAGGGAGAAAAGTCTAGTTTTTCTTTGTTTTTAAAGGGCTGGCTTCTTCTGTTAAGTCACTGGATGAGGAGATTCATTTGAAACCTATGCTTTGCAGTGTAAAGCAACATGGGTTCATTATTCCAAGTATTGACTTACACTCTTCAAGAGGCATCGGGAGCACAAGAAGATCAGAGTGACTGGCACAACACTCATGAGCTCTGTGATTCATGCTAACCGGTGACTGAATTAACTGCAAATTTCCAGTGCTGATTACAGACAAAAATTGCCAAGCATTGCCTGAAGAGTGCCATTTGGGTCTTTAAGCTGTGGTAGATAACAGTGGGTGGCGAGAACTGATGGGGAGCAGGATGACCGAGAATGTCGGCAGTAGCAAAATGGGGATGTTTGATGCCGGAGCAGGCTGCGGCACTCCCTCGTGTGCTCGTGTGTCCTTGTCATAGGACCGAAGTCATATGTGTGTGTTCACCTGGAAAGAATGTGCTGCTCATGAGCTCTACACAGATTTCTTACCTTACTCAATGTATAAGGCTTTTGCCTGAGCTCAGTAAATGTGTTTTGAGTGGGGGAATTGATATGCTTTGTATTAGAGATGTTTTACAACAAAAATGTTAAAAAATAAACAGCCCTAGGGTATAATGGGGCGGAGCTCTTTTGGTGGAAAATTCACACATTTGCAGTCTTTCTTCTGTGTGCTTCTGTAAGAGTTGTTATCAGACCGAATTAGTGCAGAATGTTTCTCTTACACGTGGTATAAAGCCAGCTGCACAGCTAAGCTGACATTTGGTCTTGGTGTTTGAAAAGTGACTGTGGCGTTGTGCCACGCTGCCTGACCATTTCTCCAAGGCCCTTTGCTGTCCTCCAGAGCCGGAGTCCCAGGCCTTCCCTAGCACGGCCTGGCCGAGCTGAGCACAGGTCCGTGTGCACATGCCTGTGTGTTGGCGCCAGAGTGGCCGGAATGACTGCTGCTGAGGGTGAGCCACAGCCTGCTGCCTCAGTCTCTTCCTTTCTCCTCCTTCGCCACCTGGAACCTGACTTCTCCTTGGGCTCTTCTGTTTCCCTCAGGAAGATGGGGGTGAGGTCATGGTCTTTCTTTTCTTCAGTGCCAATTCAGACCCTGCTGCTCCCCCCTCCCGCAGTCTCCCTCCCCGGCCCCAGTCGCCCTCCAGAGCGCCGCCGCAGCTTCTGATCTCTCTCACTTTTGTGGCTTCATTTCCTTCTAGTTCTTTTCCTTCGTGCTAAGTTATCCACAGCTCCTTGCCCCCTCCGCCATCCTGGTGCCCTTTTCATACAGATCTTTTTCTGCTCACAACCTCTGTCCCCCTGCTTTTACCTAGTCCCTTTCTAGGCCACTTGTCCTGGTTTCTGTTCTTTTTAAGCACAGCTTTATTTGGGTTACAGTTGATGGACAGTAAACGGAATATATTTAAAATGCACTTTCTGAAAAGCTTTGAGGTAGGTATAAGCCCATAAAATCCCATCACCATTAAGATAATGAGCGTAGGCCTCATCACCGGAAGTCTCTTCATCCCCTCAGTATCTCTCTTTCCGCATTTCCCCTCTCATTCCCCAGTTCCTGGACAACTGTGGATCAGCTGTTTTTCATTGTAAACTCGCTCATGTTTGTAACATAGTATGTACGTGCAACGCGCACTTTTTGATGCCTCTCTATCCCTCCTTCTCACGGCTCCTCTCTTTCTTGCGTACAACAGGGTCTTGCATTGTAATCCAGCCTGATCCTGAACTCACTGTGTAGCCCAGGCTGGCCTCAAACTCAAGTCAGTCCACCTACCTCAGCTTCCTGAGTGCTGGACAACAGGCACATACCTCCCATGCCTGCCTAACCCCTTATGTATTGCTGGGGAATCGAACCCCAGGCTTTGAGCTTGCTCGGCAACTGCTGTAACCATGGAGCTCCACCCTAGTCCTTGGTTTGGCATCTCTCACTTGGTATAATTATTTTCAGATTCCCCTGTTGTTACACATTAATAGTTCATTCTTCATTATTTTTAAGTCATATAGCTAGCATTCCATGTTACAGTTATGCCATATGTGTGTTTTTCACGTTTCCACTTGTTGGTAGATATTTGGGTTGTCCCTACAATTTGGCTGTTCCAGATAAAGCACTGTGAATGTTTGTGAGCAAGTCTTGGTGTGAACTTGCACTTTTCTGTCTCTTGGGAACGGGGTGGTTGACTCATGTCCCCGTGTCTCTTTAGTGACTAGGCATGGTCCCGTCAGCCGTTGTCTGCTCCAGTTAACAGCGTGTATTTTGGTCTGACCGATTCTTGGTCTTCGGCATCTTTCATGCGCTTGTCCTGTGTATGTCTTGGATGATGTATATGTTCAAGTCTGCTGCCCATTTACAAGTTGTGTTTTATCTTCCCATGTTGAGCTTTTAGGATTCTTTACATATTCTTAATGCAAGCCCCTTATCAGATATATGCCTTAAAGGTATTTTCTTTCTGTCTTGTTTTTCTAGTCCCTTTGTAGTTTCATTTAAAGGTTAAATTTAATTTTGAAGAAATCCAGTTTATCCTTTGGATCTGATATGGCATGTGCTTCATCTGAAGTCACAAAAATATCCTGTGTTCTCTTCTAATAGTTATATAGTTATGTTTGTATTTGGGTTCTTGATCTACTTTTCGGCACTTTTCAATTAGTTCTAAGTTCCTCCAGTGAGTGGAAGGCAGCTTTCTTGTGCTTAGTTTGGCTCCGTAGTCCAGAAAGTCCTGGTTTCTCTCTCTGCTGGTCACTTCCAGCTGGCCGCATGCCCCCACGGCCTCCCGGAAGTTGGCCGTGCTCTCCGTCCTTGCCTGCTGGATGAGTAGCCCACACTGCTTGTTATGGGGCTTATGGAGGAATCTGGAGAGCGAGTGTAAAAAACTTAAAAGTTCTAGCATGATGTACAGAGGGAGTTAAACTACGGTAAGGAAAGACTTGATCATGTTAAATTAGATTGACAATACCTTTTTGAACTTCTGGCCTTAAAAAGGTCTTTAAAAGATTGTCATTTAGTCAGAAAGACATTGCCAGTACTCACAATTGAAAGTGAGAAGCAACAAAGTTGATTTTCAGAACAGTAGAGGTGAGTTCGTATCCATTAAAGCCAGGAAAATTTATTATTTATTGCTAACAAAATATTTAAACTAATGCTGTGAGTTTATAACACCTGACATATTTTTAAATGTATTTCAACTGCTTTAATGTTCTAGAAAACATTAACCATTAAAAAAACAAAAAAGTATATAGGAATCCATTTTTTCTTTTATCTCAAGCCTCTAGTATGTTTCTGCGTAAACCTAGTATTTACAATTTTAATATTCTTCATTATGGGCTTTTTGCATTAATTTTATTTTTTCAGAACTATTGAATTAAAACATTTTTCTTTTAGTGAATTTTTTGATGCCTTTTAAATTTTGTGCAAAACTCACTTACTTCAGCCCCTCAAAGGTAGACAGATGTACCCAGAGGAAATTTATAGAAGTTACAAGTTCATAGAATACACCCCACTACATGGGTTGTATGTGCATCCTCATTAGTTTCCAGTTGCCGCATTAAAGGCTCAGTGAGGCCCGGGGAAGTGCTAAGGGCCTAGCATTTGGTGTGACAGCGACAGCCTAGCCCTCAGGAAGGTTCTTTCAGATTGCCAGGCTCGCTGTAGCCGCTGCTTCCCTCAGGAGTGGGTAGCTAGCCCGCTGGCTGATACCCACGCAGGGATGGCTAGCTGACATCTGCATCAGCTGCCATCACATACTGGCTTTTTCAAGTCAGTGGAATAAGTATGCTCGCACATCTGACTTTTAAATATTGCATGAAACTTTTCTTCAGGAAAAATCTAAGTGTTTTTTTTCTTAAGTTATGTTACTTGATCGAGGGAAAAGTTCTCTTGGCTAGACTTCCACTCTGTTTCTATTTTGCAAGGTAACGAGGTGACAGGGAACATCGCTCCATGGTGAGTGCTAGCTTAGCATGTACTGGGCTCCTTCCCCGTTACCCCTATTGGTGCAACATGAATAAACAAGTAAAGCAAACAATAGCCAGAAAACCCTTATAACTTCTTCTTTGCAGAGGCTCATGGGATGCCTAGGAAGTTTTGCAATGCCGTCTCTGTCCTGGAGCCAGAATGCACTTATAGAATTTTTGATCCTGTTTCCATCCCTTAAGCGAGACTTTTCTCCTTCCCATGGGCTGAGAATCAGCATTTTTGCAGCTGACTGTTTTGCTGCAGTCCGGAGTTTGTCTTGACCCTGCCACCTAGACACCTAGCCGGCCCTTCTGGAGGATTTATTGACCAGTTGAGTCCTGTAAATGTGCTACAGTGTCATCATGAGAGAAACACACCATTCTGATCTTTGACAAAGATCTTGTAAAAGTATTTTGTAAGCAGTAGTTTCACATTATTTTTACATTCAATGTTTTTTTTTTTACATCACTCATTTTATGTATGACAAGAGATACTTGAGCACAGCCCACTCTGGGCATTTAATACTAGCCACTTAATATCTTCACATCAATCACTTTGAATCTTAAAGGAACTCTGAAGAGGCGCATACTTGAGGTGCTGCTTACCTTTAAAGCATCTTTCCCTCTGTGATGTTCCTCTGCTTTTGAAGGGTAACTTTTTCTATTTTTAAGAAAGTATATTGTCAAAGTATATATTTTTCTTTCCAGAGCTGATACTTTGAAAATTGACTTTAAATATT
The DNA here is from genome assembly GCA_004027205.1 of Ctenodactylus gundi. Classification (NCBI taxonomy): domain Eukaryota; kingdom Metazoa; phylum Chordata; class Mammalia; order Rodentia; family Ctenodactylidae; genus Ctenodactylus; species Ctenodactylus gundi. Next base: position 396,633 of record PVKB01001399.1, read on the forward strand.
CATCTATATATACTGTTTTCACATCACTGTTTTAAACTTTCAGGTTCGACTTTGAAGAAGCTTCTACACACTGGAAATTCTATTAAGGTGTGTATTTTGTATGCAAGTGTAGTGGCATTTTCCATCCTCCTAAACTTGTTAATTGAGTAACAAAGTTGGGACATTTTGGGAAGAAAAAAGACTTACAAACCTCCTGGTCTTGACTTTACTTTTGAGAAATTCTGTGACAGGTTAGGACAGGCTTTTGTTCTCACATCATAATTTACTGTAAGATGCATTTTAAAGAGTATTGGGAGAAAGTGGCTTGGGCTTTGGAGTTTGGTGTTTGAGTTTTGCTTGTGATTCTGCTCAGAGCTGCTGAGGTTCCTGGGCCAGGCGGAGGCTGACAAGTTCTGTCACCACAGTAACCTTTAGCACTGAGCTGCCTATTCTGTCTACCTCAGCAATCTGGTTCTCCAAGTTAGTTACCTCCAAATTCACTTTACCAATTGTGACACCCTTGTGGGGGTGGAAAGGGAGCAGAAGAGTCTTGTTCTTAGCGTTTGTTTACTTCCAGCGGGTCGATCTGGTCATTAAGTTAGCGTGGACTGGCTTTAGATCAAGTGTGCCTTTTAGGATGACACATGCCCTCTGATCCTGGGTAAGGGGACCTCAGAACCTGAACAGCAGGACAGAGTCTGTGTGGACAACTCTCCTGTGACCGCTGATACGACAGAAACTCATAGCAGCGATGTTGAATGAGACGTGGCCTCTTCGAGCCTGGTCTTCAGAGCCAGTTTAGGCTGGGGTGTTCTGATTTCCAAGGACATTGTAGACAGATGCGTGTGTTAGTGGCATGACAAAAATTCTACCCAAAACCTGGTGTAAGCCTGGAGGAAGATGGCCTTTACCATTGCTTCCCTGGCTAGGTGCTCCTAATAGGAAAATGCCTGCTGCTTGCTTACTGGGAGCTGAGCACAGCTTGTGTGTGCTACAGGTGCTAACTTGCGTAATCCTTAGAGCAGCATTTTCATAAGAACTGTGGTCATCCTGGCTTTAGAGGTGGGGAGACCAAAGCCTGGGGAAGTCACGTGGTTCCCCATGGGTGACAGCTAGACATGGCAGAGGCTGGATTTGAGCCCAGGTACTCTGGCTCCCAAACCTAAGCTCTTGACCTTGGTGCTGCATCTGTTGCAGCGCCCTTTCTGCCTTGTGACTGAGAGGGGGACTCGGTGTGGTGTTCTAACAGTACTCTTCAAGTCCGGGTTTCCTTTTTGAAGATGGACGCTGCCTTGCAGTGCATTTCTAATACACGGAGGTCTTTTCTTTGAACGCCTTTTGATTTCGTTTTTAGATAAGATGCGAAGGAATCAGACTGTTCCTCCTGTGGCTTCAGGCACTTCAGACACACTGTGCGGAGGAGCAGGTGCTCATGTTTGCTTGCCTGGTGCCCGGTTTCCCGGCGGCGCTGTCTTCCCGGGGACCCTGCACTCTGGAGACCCTCATCAACCCCAGCCCTGGTGTAGCTGATGGTAAGCACGTGAGCAGCTCTCACACATTCACCGAGCTTCCCATTTGCACTGAGGGATCCCTTAACTTTTTAAATTTTGAGTAGAAATCCTGATAAGGTCTAAAAAGGAAGTTTTCCTTGTAATTCACGGAAGATTTTTACAAGCATGAGGCTTGAAGGCTTGGAACCACTTGATATGAAAGGATGACAGGGAGAAATTGGTGGAAGTGAAAATAGGAATGGAAGGGAGGGGACAGATGTCAGTCGTGGCAGAAGGAGGTAGAGTCGCATGGTACCTCTGATGTGGCCTGTGTCTGCTGGTGAGGCTTCCGTCTCCTCCCATGTTGCTCTCGTCTCCACTGTTTCCTGAGTGGACGTGCATCATCATTTGCAGCTGTGGATTTCCACGCAGCATTTGTAGGAGGGCGGGCATCGGCACGGCCCCATGCGCGTCCCTGAGCTGCTCGGGCCTCACCTGTGAGGGCCGTGGTGGGTTATTACTACATGTCGCTTTCCTGCCCGGGAGCCGGCGTTTAGTGTTTGGCTGAGTAAAGCAGAGCTCGAAAGGGAAGGGACAGCCTCAGGGAGAGATGGCCCCACGGGTATCCTGCTGTTCCATGCCCTTCGTAATCGCAGGCTTGGGGTCCATTTCCTGGGGATGGGCAGGTGTTTTGTAAGAAGCCATTTTTAAAACTGAAGGCCTATTTAAAATGTGGCTTTGACGAAAGAGCTGTCATTGTTCTCTGCCCCACAGCCAAGATACACCCTGAAGAAATCACCCCACTGCTGCCGGCCGCCTCGGGGGAGAAGGTGTCCGAGGACCAAACCTGCTTTTTCCTTCAAGTCCTATTGAAGTGTATGGTTGTTCAGGTCAGAGAAAAATTGAAGCCTTGCCAGTGATGGGCACAATCCCCACAGGAAGGAGAAAATACTGCCTCCTTTCCTTCTGTGTCTCTGTATTTTTCTTTTTAGTCTTTCTCGAAGGTGCTTTTAGTTGCCATTCCACTCACCGGGAGGGTGTGCTGTGGTCAGGTCTCTTGCCCTAGGCCGTGCACACAGGCCCCTCCTGTCTTCCATCCTCCCCGCCTGGGTCTCTCCACCGCTGAAGGGCGAGGCTGGGAGGCAGGGCAGCGGAGGAGCGGCCCGGAGGCTGAGGGAAGCAGGGCGAGGGGCACAGGCGCCTGCAGCGCGGCAGCTTCGCGCCCCGCGTTCACATCCCTCCTGTTAGATTCACCCAGTGGGAAGCGGGACTGACCCCATCGCCTTAGGATTTTGACAGGTGACTTGTGTCACTGGGTCTAACCACCAGTATGGTCAGAGTAATAACAATGAGGATCCTCTTTCCTGGGGCACACTTGGCAGTCCCGCTCCTCCTGGGGACAGTCCAGTCTCTGTTCTCCTTTCCACCAGGAGCTCGCAGGGTGCTCTTGTTTTTGCCACATCTGCTCCCTTGCCTAGCATCCCTTGACACTGCCTCTGCCCTGTCGGCTGACACAGAGGGCCCAGGTCTGTGTTTTCTGGTCTCGTGGTCTGCCTGGAGGAGGCACCCTTCGTGTCTGCTCCTTTCATTCTTTAAGGTAAGGTGATACCATCACCCCGTGTCTTAGTTACTCTGTCATCTCTGTGACTAAATACTGACATCTACAAAACAGGAGAAGAAAGTTTCATTTCAGCTCAGAGTTTTAGAGGGTCACAGGGAACTCTGGGTGGTCGGCAACTGTGGAGGCACATGGCAGAGGCAGGACTGGAGGCGGCTCCTCACACCATTGCCAACAAGAAGCGAAATCTCAAGTCAAGTCAGATCCCAGTGTTCTGTTCCTTCCAGGGGTGGTTCTAATCCACCACGTGCCTGTAATCTAATCTGCATGGCTGTAATCCAATCTGCGTGCCTGCAGTCCACCCCTCCATACCAGGCCTCATTCTCCTAACAGCACATGGTTCCGTAGACAGTCCATAACATCCAAATACATGAGACTTTTGGGGGAACATTCCAGATCCAAACCACAACACTCTCCTTAATGGGACTCTCTGTTCTTGATTTTTCTCTGTTTCTCTCTTCTTGCTTGTTGTTTTCTACTTTGTTCCATTTTTCTTTGGGGAGCTTTGCTTTTCTCTGCTGTCTCCCGGGATTCAGCACTTGGCTGCTTTCTGACTACTCAGTCTTTCTGGGCATCTCTGATCCCCACTTTCACCCACAGTTCCTTTAGACATCATTCAAAATGCAAGGACTGCAAAGACCCAGGAGCCCAGCCAGGGCAGCCTGTCTCTTTCTGGAAGCTCCATGTCTGGGCTTGTTCCTCATCCTCTCCAGTGCCACCTGTTCAGAAGTGACTGAGCATTGCCTTTGTCCTGGGAAGCCAGTGTAGCGCACCTGGAACTTGGATGTGGTGGGAACTGCCCTTATTCTAAGTGGAACACCCCTAACTGGTGCGACTTGGCTGTTGTCCAGGATCTATTCAGAGGTTCCGGGCATTCCCTATTGGGTTTTGTGCAGACTGTGAACTCCCTATATGGGTCAGCTTTCCTCTTGTTGGTATACAGTGCCCGACGCCCACAACTTGAAGGAGAGGCTTAATTTGGCCCCTAATTCAGGGGAATCAGTCTATACTTGGCTGGCTCTAAGGCAAAAATGGTCTGGTGGAAGGGCATGGTGGAGGAGTACCGCTTGACTGATGGCAGCCGGGAAGCAGAGAAAGGAGAAACCAGGGAGGGAAACTATACACTCCCCCCACCAAGTGACAGGCCCAGCCTGCTAACAGGACATTTAGCAATGACATCATCCTTGGATGAGTCCACTGGTAAGCCAAGCGCCCCATGATCCAGTCACCTCTGGACACTGGAGACTTTGGGAGGAACCAACCGTAGTACCTCCCAGTTGTGTGCAGCATTTTCTGTGCATGTCTGTCATGCCTGCCTGCCTTCCCTATTTCTGTTGAGGTGAGTCCTCAGAGCACACCTCTGACAGGTTGTGGACAATGACCCCTTCGCTGTCTCTGGGCGCCATAGCAGGACTGCACACGTTACCTTTTTTTCAAGAGCTGTACGTGAGAGGAATGCTGTCGTCTGACAAGTACTCAGAACCCCTGATGGGTCCTCTACCCAGGCCCCTTCTGTGCCATCTTTCCCTTGGTGAATGGTCGTGCAATGCTGTTGAACTCTTTGGGAGTGCCTGCCCTGTGCTGGCTTTTGAGGGCAGAGTGTTGCCTCCGCACTGAAAGCTTCGAATATGACCCATCACGGGATGAACAGCCCGGCCCATCTGGGCTCTGAGTTGCTCTGAACAAGGAGAATGCACTTTCCAAGCTTCTCTGACTTTGCCATTGGATGGCAGTTTTGTATCTAGATCACGATGGGTGAAATCACTGAGAGGCATTGTTTCTTTAACTCTTGCTTGGGTTTTTTTTTTTTTTTTTTTTTTTCTTTTTAGACTAGAGGGAAAAGTACCTAATTTTTTTTCTTGGTTAAATGTTTTAAAGACACAAAGAAGACAACATTTAATCAGTATAAAAAACACATAAAGTGCACTTTATGTAGTGGACTAAGTTTGAAAATACTTATTTTTCATGAAAAATTCATTGCTATCATCTTTTGAGCTTTGGTGAGATAGGACTTCATCATACAACTGTCAATATTATTTGTCATTAAAAAATTAGGGTGGAAATTTTAATCATAACAGCACTTCATTATCATGTATGTTAATTTAAAATGTAAATATCCATATGTTCTTTTCCACATATGATCCAAAGGCTGCGAGCTTGGAGTGGAAGAATAAGGAGAATCAAGATACTGGTTTTAAATTTCTTTTTACATTGTTTCGAAAGTATTATCTTCCTCATTTATTTCCATCATTTACTAAGTTAACAAACATCTACAAACCTGTACTTGGTAAGTACTGCCTGAGCTGCACGTCGGCGGCGTCCACAGGGAAGCTGCACAGCCTCTTCCCTAGCGGCCCCTTCGATTATTTAAAGCAAGATAGTTACTTTGTATTCTTGTCCTCTCTGGTGGCTTTATTGTAGTAGATTAAAAATTTCATAATAACTGATTTTCTTCATGTGTCCCAAGATGTATGTTACCTCTCAGAAATAAATGGGAGCCATGACTTCTGTACTCCAAAGTAATTTAAAATGGGTCACAATATTTTTTACATTAAAATATATTTCTTAGTCCCCCAAGTTTCTTTTCTATAAGAAAAGAGGATTCACGGGACAGAAACATCCTCAAGAGTGGTTGGAGGTGGGGGCAAATCTCCCCTTTCTGTAGAACAGATAAAATTAGCTCAGATGAATTATTGAGAAGGGTTTTGGAGGAGAAGAGGTCAGAGGGCCGTTGTTCCATCTAGGGGACAGGGCCAACCCATTCATTTGTCTTTGCTCCGTGAGTGCGTGTACACACACACCCAACTCATGTTGATACGTGCACGCGCACACTCAGGCGAGGGAAAGCAGCTGAAAGGGGGTGTGTTTTGTAAGATATGGAAGCGCTCACTTGTAAGAGTGTTAGTATATGTAATTTTTACCTGTATATGTGTATTTTTTTCAAAAATTTTTCAGATTTTATATCTAGTCCATAGCCATTGTAAAAAAAAAAGATAACATTATTATATTACTAGGTTAAATGCTGTTTATTGAGAATTTTTCTGCCTCATACAGGTATTCCAAGTGTGCAAGTTAGATAAGCTAGAGAGTTGGGTGAATGGTAAGCAGTGTATCAAATCCCATACGTATGATTTTCATATTGGTGGAGTTTAAAGAATGAGAAATGGACTTCTGTTATGTTTTTTTGTTTTGTTTTTGTTCTTTTGGAAAAGGTGGCTTCTGATACCTCAAAAATGAAGTGTGACTTTCTGCATTCTTTCAAACATAATGTGGATTATGTTGATTATTTTTCTTTAATTCAAAAAAGGGAAAAAATATAAAACTAAGGTTAGGTGATCTATCAGTGTAGTGTTCGACATTATATCTAAATTTTTTTAAAAGTTCATATATAGTTTTAAATTTATTTTAGTCATAAAACAAGTCAAATAAAGTATAACTTATACAGAGAGATTTTTCTCAATATTGTAATCTCGTGTATAGTCTCAAAGTTGCTAAAAAGAGCGCTTGGCCTGGCTTTTCCGTAGTGGTATGTAATCACTAACAAGAACAGCCACCTCTTCTAGGGGGAGCTGAAGGACAGCCAGACACCACAAGCCTACCCCAGAGGCTCTTCCCAATCGTTCCTGAATTTTCCTTCTTCCTTCTCTCTTAGTTGCTGTTCAGCCATTTCAGATATGTTTATTTCAATGGAGTTTGTCGGGTGTTACGTAGTATCTGCTCTTTAAACTAATGAGTCCTGTGTTCTTTCTTCTGCCCCCCAGACATCCCCCACTTGAGACCAAAGCCTGTGTACACTGTGACAGCTCGAGACAGTGAAACCATTTACAGCACAAAAGTCCCGTACATGGCAGCTCGTGTTGTTTTTATTAAGTGGATTGTTACTTTCTTTTTGGAAAAGAAGTATCTAACTGCAACACAAAACACTAAAAATGGGGTGGAAGTGTTGCCTAAGATCATCCAGGTATGCCAGTTCACCCTTTTTTCTCTCTTCACACTTGTACAGGGTATTCCAAACGTATGTTAAACTTTCCTGTGTTTGGTGACTTTTGGGACACCCCATATGTTAAGTGTTCATAATTTTTCTCATAACATTAGTTTTACTTCAGATATTATGACAAACTTACCCAGAACAGTTTTTATATTGTGTTTTATATTCTTAATATTTTTATATGTATGATGACCTCTAGGACACTGTGTATAATGAGACACACGAATGCACAACCAGTGCAGGTGCTTATTAGAGTTAGGGTGACAGGTGCTGGCTGACGGGGATCAGCCGTGTTGGCCTCCCTATCTGGACCACTGCGGTTTGGCAGTGCTCGCTATGTGCTGCTGGAATGGCCTCGAGCGAGATTGGCATTCTGAAAGGAGGCTGGTGCACGGTGTCCTCTTCTCTTATTCCTGTCCCTTTCCCAGCCTGAACGGGGTCCTGCCCACCCCCAGCTCCTGGAAGACCCAGAGGGAGCAGGCAGGTGGCGCTGGGGAAGACGAGTGTTACCTTGTGCCATCTACCATCTCTGGGGAGGAGCAGCTCTGTCCCCCAGATTCTGGGGTGGTTGCTGTTCGGTCACCGGGCCCCACCTCTGTCAGAAAGCCCCCTTCAGGGCCAGGCCCACAGTGCTCACTGTCCCTCAGACACACGTGGTCTCTGGCCTCAGGCAGAGTTGCTCATGGCTAGTGCTTGTGGCACAGCATAGCCACTTCTGGGAGCAGAGAGTAGCCAATCCCCTGGAGATTAGTGACCATGTGAGTTGCCGTTGTGGTCCCAAGAACAGGGGAGGAAGTGTGGGGCACTTGCTGCCGGTGTTCTGAGCTGGAGGACGTGAACCTGGGGAGGCAGAATGCTGCCCGGCGTCTAGAAGCCACCTGGATTTCGTGGCTCATGCTCTCTTGACGCACCCCTTGCTCCTACTGTTTCCAACGCCATATCGCTGTCCATGATCCTCTTGCGTCACACTCTCCCTGTCTCACTTTCTCCCTCTTTGAGAGGGTCTTGCTGTATGGCTCCAGCCAGCCTCAAATTTATAATCTTTTGCCTTAGCCTTCCAAGTGCTAGAATTACATGTGTGTGCCATGATGCCATGACTGGTGCCTCCTGTTTCCTTCTTATAAAGACTTTTCTCTTTTCTTTCTTTTTTCTTTTTTAATTTGTTTTTGAGGCAGGGTCTTGTGATTCAGGCCTAAACTCACTGTGTTACCCAGACTGGCCTCGAACTCACAGCAATCCTTCTGCCTCAGTTTCCTGAGTGCTGGGATTACAGTATGCTACCATACCCAGCATATGTGGTGTTAGGGGATCGAACTCAGAGCCTGTGCTTGGTAGGCAAGTGCTCTAATCACTGGGCTACACCCTTAGCCCCTGTGAGGACCTTTTGATTATGTTGGAGCCGTTTGGATAATTAATCCCCTCATACTTACTCCCATCTGCTCACCATGGAGAATAACACAAGCATGGGTCCCGGCGTCAGCTCCTGGGTGTCTTTGGGAGAGTCTCTGTTCAGCTCACCTCTGTTGTCTCCTGTGTTCCATTATCTCCCTCCAGTGTGTTCCCACCTCATCTCACAGGTGTTTACTGAACTCGATGCTGTATTTTCATGAAATAGAAGGAAAAGTGTAGCTTAAACATGGACTGTTACACCTAGAAATGAGGTTGCAGAGGAAACAGTGCAGATGATTGTATATGTCTCCTCAATGATTTTTGTTTGCAATTTAAAATCCACGCTGGGCCCAGTGGTACCCACGTCATCCCAGCACCCTGGTAGGCTGAGGCAAGAAGATAGCGAGGTCAAGCCCAGCCTAAACATTTCAATGACTTCGCAAGACCCGATATCAAAATAAAAAATAAAAATTGGCCAGGTCAGTGATTCACACATTGGTAGGATAGGCACTCACATGTGCACACGCAGTCCCAGTATATTTTACCCATCTAAAGTGAGTATTAACGTCTAAGTCAAGTGATCCAAAACCTCTTTTTTCAAAACACATGCTGCTCTTGCAAAAGATCTTTAGGATAGAATTTTAAATGCTACTTCAAAATACAGCTCCCATTTTTGCCACTTTGTTAAACATTATAAATGAGTTGTTTTTACTATTTGTTTCCTAAAATGATGAGTCACATTTTCCTCTCGATGTAGACCTAACAGTGTGACAGTATTTTCCCTAGGTGGGGCGGCATCAGTGTACCTTCTGGGTTTAGCTCACTTTACCACCAGCAGGATCTGGTGCCATGCACTTTCTGCGTGCGGCATCATTCATGGCGGTGTAAAAAGTCCGGTTGCCTGCACCGTCCACAGTGTATACAACAAGCGCCTCCCAGTCAGAGTGTTCTTAGGCCTCTCATTCCAGCCGGAAATGTCTTTAGTGAAGTTAATTTATTCTACAGCAATTCGTTTTTATAAAAGATAGAAGTACTCTTGATTTTTTAAAAAAATCACCCAAACCAGCTGGAACTTTAGTATTTGAGCAGCAGCTGATTATTTTTTTCAGTTTTATGTGCACATTAATTAAGCATTAAAACCCATCGAAATCAGGCAGGGAATGCAGAAGAAGGTTTGAGGTAGGAGGCCGATGATCATATTTATTTGTATGATAAAGCTTTGGTTACATTAGTGAAATACCACTTTGGCTAACTCCCAGCCAGCCCTTTGTAAGGATCTACAGGCATTGTCCTTCTGGGAATTGTATTTCATGGGATTGCATTTTGACTCTTGTTAACACATGCCCTAGTCATAGTGCCTGTTGTTGAGTTTAACCCCCACCATGTCTGAGGGAGGCAGAGGAGCTGAGACCAAGGAAAGCTTTCTGACTCCTCTTGCTCAGGCCTTGCTTTGTAGGCATCCTGTTCAGCCGGCCTCTGAGATTGAGGGGGTCTCATTGTGCGCTGTGGGGCTTGGAGGACACCTGCGGACACTGGCAGGGTTGGAGGCCTGAGCAGAAGGAAGAAGTGACAGCCTGTAGCATGTAGTCTGCTGAGCTCTGGCAGGGCCAGCCTGGCCCAGTAGGTTTCACTGTTCATTAAGGTTTATTCCTGTGCCAGCGAGTACCTTCACCTTTATAGTGACGGTAGGTGAGAGCTGGATTACCCTGGGCAGAGGATGGAATCAGTGTACTCGTGTGCTAGTTAATGGCTTGTCAGCTTGAAGGGCTTGAGGTATGCCTGCATGTGGAGTGCGGCGCACTCCTAGGCGTGTCTGGGTGGGCCACGGGACATGATGGGAAGGCCTCTGTGTATCCTTTGGGGTGCAGCCAGTGTGCAGTTTCCCCAGAAAGAGAGTCAGAGGATTTATGGCAGTTTCTAACATGCTACATGAATGCATGGGTGTTATCAGGAAAAAGGGCACAGGTTATTGAGCCACAAGTAGAATTGGACATAACCTAACCATTTGCTCTACCGATCATAAACTAAAAATTTGAAAGTACACGAGCTAGGTGTAGTGATTCACACCTGTAGATCCAGTACCAAGGGAGATTGAGGCAGAGTGGTTGGGCTCAAAATAAAAAGGACAGGGATGGAGCTCAGTTTGAAAGCCCTGGGTTCAGTCCCCAGTGCCACAGAAGCACAGCAGTGCAAACCTGGTGAGTCATGAGTCAAATGACTTCCCTCCAGGCAGGCTCATGGGCGCAAACCTGGGGTGCGTGTCATGGGCTCCAAACGCAAATTGAACTCATGACTATGTAGTTTTCCTGCTAAAATAATTGAATTAGGAAAAGATTGAAGGTCCTGTTAGAGGACAATAGTGCGGACTGCAAATCCTGTGCTTCCGGCAGCTGCTGGCTTCAGCATACTGTACCCTGCACGCCTTGGTGATGACTGACTGAGGGCTTACAGCGAGGCAGGATGTGGGGCTGGGCATGTGGCTCAGTGCTAGAGCATGTGTTCGACATGCGCAAGACCTTAGGTTCAATCTCTAGCACACATGAAAAAATAAAGCAAAAAAACCAAGGAAGCTTCAGGTTTCCTGGGTGCCGTGCAGTGGGGTGCACGTCACTAGGTCACGATGGCTTCCTTGCAGACGGTTGGTGTTGGTGCAGCACCGGAGCGGGTGCCGGAGCTGGACAGCAGTGGGCCTCCAGAGCAGGACAGAAACCATTCGAACAGCAGCACCTTGTCTGAGCGGAGGCTGAGCAGCTGCAGCCTTTGCAGCATCGAGGAAGAGCACCGAACTGCGTATGAAGTGGTGCAGCGGATCCTCCTGTCGACTCGGGGTTATATCAACTTCGTGAATGAAGTCTTCCGCCAGGTCAGTGTGTGTGTGTGCTTATGTGTTACAGTGTGTGAGACTGAAAGAGTTTTGTTTGTGTTAGTCACCTTTCCATTTCTCTAACAAAGACTTGAAATAAATCCGTTTAAAAAGAAGGAAAATTTATTTTGCCTCATGGGTTGTAGAAGTTTCTGCTTGTGGCCAGTTGGTGCTGTTGCTTTGAGCCTGTGGCCGCGTGGTACACCATGTGGCTGGATCACAAGGTGGAAGAGGCTGGCTGGCTCCTGGCAGGGTACAGTGTGGAAGAGGAGGAGGCTAGGATCCCAGGAGACAGTGCCTCCCAGTTGTGCCCAGGTGGCGACTAGCGTCTGTTTACTACGTGAGCCCAGAACTGTCCAGGTTGCAGCTGCAGCGGCAGCAGCAGCTCCATTCTTGTATTCGCAACACTCCAAGGACTGTTAATGGGTTGGGCTGACCTACATGACTAAATAACTAATGATGCCTCTAATCCTGCCTTTAATTTATCATTAAATTAATTACATTTGGTATGTTCTACCAAAAGGTTTATTTATGTGATATTTTTAGGTTTTGTTTTTGAAAATTTCCTGTACAGGGAAGGAAAACTCAGCAAGTGCTTCCATGTTTCCCTAACAGACCTCCAAGGTAGATGGGCAGAAAGCCATTCCCGCATACCCGGCGGTTTGCCAGCCTGGGGACACGGAGGCTCCCTGTGTTTTCCTATACCCTGGCAGCTGTCTGACATGACTCAGAAGTTTCTGCAGAACTTTGTGCTTCCCTGTAAGGCATGTGGCACATATAGTTGGTAAACTTATTAATGGCAGAGGAAAACGACGTGGGTAGCAGGGAAATAAGGGAAAGGAGCTGCGGCCGAGGCTTTGCAGTAGCAGAGCTGTGATAGAAACCGAGTGCTATGGTTTGATCTGGAGTGTCCCCCAAAAGCTTTCTGCATTCGGAAGTAGTAGGATAACTGTGGAACCAACCCTGTGCTGTTGGGAGGTGAGGCCTGGCTGGAGGGGGTGGATGTTTGGGGATCGATCAGGAAAGATTGTGTCAATTTGTTGAGATTGAGGGAGGGTGCCCAGGCAAAGATTTTATGTGTGTGTTGTGTTGACTTGTGGGTCAGAAAGTGCGGCCTGCCTCAGGCTTCAGACATTGGCTGGCTCCTGCCTCCCTTGGCTTCTCTCTGCAGTGGAGTGAGGAGCTCTCCAGCCTCTGCCGTGTGCGTCCGCTATTGCCTGCTGCTGTGAATGGACTGTGTGAGATCTGACCCTGAGCTAACTGAAGCTTTCCTTCCTTAAAGTACGGATGTCGGGTATTTTGTCCCAGCAAAAATAACTAACTAAGACATTGAGGTTGATGGAAAATGTGACAGTGTGGAAAAAAAGTGTGAGCAAACCCGAGAGGCAGAAGAGATTGAGAGCTGTGTTCAGCAGTATGAGCAACATGGAGTCTGCATCCAGGACTGAAGCTGCCTCCAGGGACCCTGAGCAGCACTGGACACTTCCTGGTGATCACAGCTGGTGGGCAGTGGTGCTGCTGACATCTGGAGGGTAGCAGGCAGGATAGTACCTTTCCTGGAGTGCACGGAACAGCCCTCGCCCACACCTCTACCGGGACAGGTGCCCCAGCCGTGTGCCCCCAGAGCTGCTGTGGTGAGACTGGAACCTAAACTCATCACATAGCCATGGTGCCCTCCCTTGCTGTGAGGGTTGTACTTGTGCTTCCTATTCCCCTGCTTGGGCAAGGATGAATGCTTGCATGAAAGACAGAAATGTGATTGCTTTCATATCAATTTCTTTTTCAACTTTAAATGACAATATGCAGAGATTGTTTATGCCTATGGGCTATTAACATTTAAAATGGACATTGAAGAAGCATGCATTCTCAGTGTGTGTGGAGGCTCCATGTAGAACAGTGTGAGACTGTCGGTGGTCAGATGTGTGTGTGTGATATAAATTATATGCTCACTAGGGCCCAGTGGCAGGGAGGCTTGAGACAGGTACTGCAAGCCAGCACTGACTGAATGGCTCAGCGTGTCAGTGGGAGAGGTAGACAGCTCCGAAAGACAGACAAGAGTTGCAGCAGAGTTCGGGTAGCTCTGTGCCTGTTCCCCAGCAGGAAGGCTGGACAGCCTTGTGCCTGCTCCCCAGCAGGAAGGCCAGGCCGGGGCCTCATTCTTTGGTGTGGGCCGTTCTCAACACCAGGCAGCTCCCCGAAACAGCTCTAAGCACAGTTTTTCAGAGTGCCCACTGCAGCATTTTTGTATGTATAGGTCATGGAATCGAGTTGCATGGTCATAACCAGCCTTGATTTTTAAATAATGAAAGAATAAAATGAGACAGAGCACAACATTTCCTGGTGTAGGTCATGTTGTAAGCATAGTATTTCTTGCAAAACTTCCGGCTTATTTATAAAATGCTGAGCTCCACACAAAGGCAAATACACACACCCTTTGTCACCTGCCTCACTGGCTGTTCTGTTTATTGGCTTGTTTTGTTTTAAAGGAAACTTTAGTAAAATATGTTCATTAAATAAACAATCTATGTCTGTAATTCTGGATAAGAAAATAAAAAATTGTATAAAATATTGCTGTTTATTTAAGTGACCACCATGAATGCTAGAGGAGTCTGGGCACTTCCGTGGGTGTCTCCACCTGCTGGCCTGGCCGGCCACATAGAGGAGAGAGGTGCAGAGAGGACATAAACAGACAGAAAGCAGCGGGCAGAGAGGCAGGAGAGCCTCAGATGAGCTGATAGCCCTGAGCAGGCAAAGTCAGGCCAAGATACACAGCTGAGGCGGTGTGGATAGGCCGGCTGGCAGAGACGGGCGCATGCAGGTGGTGGGCACGGACAGGTGAGGCAGTGGAGGTGGCATGGGCTGGCAGCTGTATACAGGCAGGAAGGCGGAGGGGCAGGAAAGAGCCGGCACCCACGGATGGGGATGGGTGACGTGAAACCCAACAGGCCAGCTGTGATGACAAGAGCGAACAAGTGGCTGTGCCGGGGACTGTGCCGGGGGCTGTGCTGGGGACTGTGCCGGGGGCTGTGCCAGGGGCCGGCACAACACCTTCCCAGTAATAATGTCTTTAATTTTTAATGAATCTTTAATGTATTCCTGATGAACAGTTCTGGATTTTATTATACTTGGATTTAACAGAAGAAAATAAAGCAAAACTGAAAGAATTGTTGAAATTCAAATAAATGTCCCTTTATACAAGAAATATTGCCAGGAGATTTGTTTATGAAACAAAAAGATCACATCAATATTAGGGTGTTGAAATCATTTTCAAATCACAGGCTGTAATTTTAGGTAGCATTATTTATTTTCTGTTAGGAAATACGGAGAGATCAGCAACTCTGTGTTTTCTTCAGCCTCTGCTATTCATTTGCCAATTTTATTTTATTGTAAATTTACCTTAGAAGAACGCCATCATCTGGAGTCGGTTTGGGAGCTATGATGTACACAGTGTTTAGTCTTGGTTCTGCAGTCTTGGATCTTGATCTGGTTGGCCTTGCTTGTCACTGGTTTGAAGACTTTCCTGGAACTATGTTCCTGAGTCCAGTTAATAAAGGCACATGTTTTCTCTTGCTGGTGCATGTTATCTGCAGCTTGGCTGATGTAACATCCTGGTCCACTTTGTCTTTCACTTAGGATTGTGTAGGCCACAGCCTTCCTTGACACACAAGCCAGACGCAGGACAGCTTCACAAGGGCTAAAATTCAGCAGTTAAAACCTTAGTGTGAATAGATTAAATAGTTTATAAGAAAAAAAGACAAGCTTAAAAACATTTGTAGTAAACAAGAAACCATTTCAGAAGGCCAGTAGAGATTGATGTAGGAGAAAACAGAACTTCAGAAACGGAAAAATGTGATAATTGGAATGTTTAAAAAGAATACGGTTTTTTACATTTGTCAAAATTAGTCCAGTGTCTCCTTAATATTTTTGCATTTCATTGTTTGTAAATTTTACCTAAAGTACCGTAAACAAACTTTGGACTCTACTCAGTGATTTGTGTGCTGAAATGTTTATGGGTAAAGTATACTGATGTTTGTAGCTAATTTTGACATGAATCAAAACCATAGTGGATTGAAGGAATAAGCAGAAGGGAAGATTGACAGATAAGTGTGTGAGAAAGCGAACACAGCAAGCACTAGCGGAGGAATCAGGGAAGGGTGGGGTGGGGCATGTGCTGTAAAACCTTTCAACTTTCTGTGTGAACTTTTTGTCATAAAATTCAGGAAAAACTTTAGAGTCAGATACCGTTGTACTGTGTCATACTCTAGTGTCTATGTGTTTCGATCTTCCTTGAGCTACATGTCAGAATGTTTGATACACTGATACGTTGTGGTGTTCTCATAACACACACTCCTCAGCTCTGGAAATTGACTATCATCCGTGGGAATTTACATAAGGCCTCCACCTGTGTTAAAGTGCAGACTGCCTCTAAGTGGATACTCAGGTGTAAACTTTGAAAAGTATCGCAAAAAGCCTCAGAAACTCAAAACTAAGATCTGGATTTTTTGGTAACTTTGTAACCCAGAAATCTGGGATATTTGGCGAGTTAGTTCCTGTGTTCTGTGTTCTGTGTCCTCTCCTATGGCATTAGTGCAGGCATAGCAGTAAGGGGCTATCCAGTCTTCCTGCCCATTTTGCATTCAGAAATAGTCTTTAAATCTGAAAGGCAAAAGGCAAATAGGTTTTCTCTTTACATTCTTCATAGGGGATTTGGGATCTTGTCGTGTGAAATCAAAAATCTTAAATGCATCTATGTTAGGGTTAGTGACCAGAACTTAGTGTACACATGCACAACGCTGTGAGTAGCCAGAGGCTTTTGTTAATGTTGGTGTGGCCATACCTTGTGGTCTTCTATACACGTTGGAAGCTGTCTCACAAGAAAGACAGGGAAGGAAGGAGGCAGGAAAGAAACAGAGGGAAAGGGGAAAAAAAAGAGAAAACCCCAGCAAGCCTTGAATTTATAATAGTTGCCTACTTCTATGTGACCTTCTCCTCCCATGGCCATGAAGCCATCAAGATGATGTCACTAAGCTAGAGTTGAGAAGAGCGGGGCACAGCTGATCACTGCTGGTTGTAGCAGCTTGTCTACTATCTATTTTGGATTTCCTGGGGTAAGTTCTGAGGTGTCCAGTTATAATTGGTCTTATAGATAATTAAAATATCTGTATAGGTATGATTTGGTTATTTCTGTAGGAAAAACATTCGTAACACAGAAGTTCTTTTTTAAACGGCACTGTGTTTTCTGGCTAAGTAATGAGAATGTCTTTTTTGGGCAGGTCAGTGGTGAGCACAAAGATACCTGGGCTTGCGTGCGAGCTTTACAAGCCATACGTGTTCCTGAAATGCTGACAGACTGGAAGCGCCCCTGGTGGCTTTATGGCCTCTGAGTGTTTGTGCGTTAACGGGAGCTTTCTCTTTCCCTTCCAGGCATTCTTGTTACCTTCCTGTGAGCTAGCAGTAACAAGGAAAGTGGTCCACGTGTACAGGAAGTGGATCCTCCAGGAGAAACCTGTGTTCATGGAGGAGTCAGATACGAAAGATGTTTCCCATGAAGATGCTGAAAAACTAGGCATTTCAGAGACCGATAACAAGGAGGTAATTCCATTCCTCGTCCTTTGAGTTGGGAGTGTATATGTTTTAGCAGAGTGTACCTACTTAGTCCAAGGTTCTGCTCTGTGGGATGCGGGCAGGTGGAGCTCTGTTTATCCTGTATGGGGCTCCTTGGTCTCTGCGTACCAGGGGACCTGCCTCAGAGAAATGCCATCTCGTGATCCCACTTGGTGTGGACTGTGTGCCTGGGATATCAAGACCAGGGCCTTCACACTGAGCTACATCCCTAGTCACTGAACTGCCTGGTCTGGAATCGAACTTTCCATATTCCCACCTCAGCCAGCCAGAGTACTAGGTTACAGGCCTGCACCATTGGGCCCAGAGAGGACTGCTTAGTTTGTCACTGTCACAGAGTGCTGTTTAATACACTACTGTATTTTTCAAATCTCTCTGTGAGACTAAAAAATATCTCACTGCCATTTCCTTGACTTGTTGAAATGAATAGCATTTGGAGAAACTAAATTTAGAATACTTTGGCTGACTTCTTGTACCCTGGACTGTAACAGAAACAATGAGATGTTAAACATTTGAAAGAACCAGCAGTACCCACTCCTGCCCCACAGGGGCACCATCTGTTGTAGAGAAGCTGGAATTCAGTGAATCTAGACCCACAGTAGAGCACTTTCCTGCAAAACAAAAGAAGCTCAAGTACATTTCTGTTTCTGTTAAGCTATTTTCAGATTAAAATGTTTGTAATTCTTATTTTAATTCTGTAATTTGGATGTTTTGGTATTGATAGAATTATTTTAATAACTAGTTGTGAGGTCAGAGTGGACAAGTAAGGACATGGAATCCATGTGATTTTGAGGCTCGTGCTGCTTGTTCCCCAGGTGTGGGCACCCGTCACCCACTCCTACAGCACATGCGGAGTGCTAAGTATGCTGCAGGTGCCAGAGACACAGGACAGAGCCAGCAGAGAAAGTATCTGCCCTCCCAGACCTGTTGTCTTGTGAATTGTGGGGAGTGTAAGGAGCTTGGTATGTGAACTCTTGCTTGTTGCTGTGCTGTTAACAGATGGTTGTTTTCTGAAGGCCTCTTCGGAAGGTTCTGGTCATAAACGATCTTCCAGCTGGGGGCGCACGTACTCCTTTACAAGTGCCGTGAACAGAGGGTGTGTGATGGAGGAGGACAACACCAGTGTGAAGGCCGGGGCCCAGGCCGTCCTGCAGGTATGCTGCAGCCAGGACCCTGCTGCCCCAGCTGGAAGGATGTGTTGCATGATTTGTTTCATGGAGGTAACGGCGTTTTAAAATAGGGCAATCATTTCAGCCGCCAGGGAGTAAATGGCTCTTAAACTCTCATTGTAAGTTTTCTTCCTAATTTCCCACCTACAGTTGATAAAGATTTTTTTCTGGTCAAATAAAACATAAGAACTGGTTGTGGTTTTTGAGAGAGATTATTATATACAATGAATGGGAAGTGTCTGAGATTTAAATCTTAAAAGTATCTCCGTAACACTTAGGAGTCACTATTAGGACTCTAATAATTTATAAGGTAACGTAAGTGACTTAGCGTCTTATAACTGATATCCCTTCCCAAGTTGCCTTTGATTAGGAGGAACAATGACAGATGTAGTAGCTTTTAGGTATTTTTCTGAATTAACACATTAAATAGAATCTGTATTTGGGAACATTGGAAAGAGAGAGCAACAGTGTCTCCTAATGGCCCCAGAGCTCCAGCTGGTGCTGTTGCCTTACTGTAGTGACCTAGGCGGAGCTTCCTACATGAGAGCCTAGGTCAGTGCTTCTCATATCCTGCCACCAAGATGCCGCCACTGGTGGTCAGAAAACAGCGCTCTTGGATTCGGAAGGTCTGGGGGAGGGCACGGAGATCACAGAGCAAAGTAATCTAAACGTTTTCTAGTCTGTGTCTTAAGACTTTTGTATCCTAGTGGATATTATTTGCACATAATCTGTTTCTCCTACTAAGAAAGGAGCACACCCCTGGGAGATTGGTGGTGTGGACCTGTGGATCGTGGGTGATGTGGCCATGTGGCTCAGCCTGTTCCAGGAAGGCATCTGTTCCACAGATCTAGTTTCTTGCTGTAAGCCCACATCTCTCCCATTTCCTCAACCCGAAGTTTGTCTCACCCAAGCACAATGGGCCCATCTTTTCTCTTTTCCTTTTTTTTTTTCCCTGAGGGAATGTCAAAAGGAAATCTTTAAGTCTTTGACGACTCTTAAGATTTCTAGAGTTGTACTATGTGTATGTAGTAATCCCACCCCCACCCCCAGGAAAGGGCTTTTCAGGGACGTGTGCCAGTGATTCTCAAGTGTGAACTCAGAGAACCTCGCGTATGTGTTGGTGCCACTTGCTGCCCTGAAGGAGAATTTCTGTGGAAGTAACTTGGGAAGACGTGACTCACGAGCAGCTAGTTCCACATCTTTAGGCAGGATTTGTTCGGATGTGTATGTTGAATTGTATTCTCTAATGTAAGCATTGCTGATTTTCAGGTATTTCTGACCAACGCTGCCAACGTCTTTCTGCTGGAGCCGTGTACCGAGGTCCCAGTGCTCTTGAAAGAGCATGTGGACGCTTGCAAGGCCGTGCTGGTTATTTTTAGGCGCATGATAATGGAGCTGACGATGAATAGGAGGACCTGGTGAGCTGATTTCAAGCTACACTGCAGGGCAGATTTTCCACTTCCCCAAAAGGGAGAATGTGAAGGTTTCCAGTTTTTCATGTTTTATAAAGTTAGCAGTAAGGCAGTCAGTCTCCTAAAACATTGTCTGTGAATTATGAAGGTAAGGGCCCAATACTTTGATAGTTAGTTTTCATTATTGTTGTTAAAAAATACTCAAGCTAAGAGTAAGTTCTCATCTTCCTTAGTGGAAGAAGATTTTTCCACTTTATATTGTCATCAAGCACAGTTTTGTGGATAAGTAGTATGGTTCTGTCGTATTCCTTATATGACCAGGAGTTTGGTAACTACCTCAAAATGCTACCTACTGACTTTTTTTTTTTTTTTTTTTTTTTTTTTGCCTCCGAATGATTTTTTTTAAGCTCACTTTGGAAAAACAGTTTCCTTAAATGGTAAAATACCAAGATGACTAATTGAATAATGCAATCAGAAATACAGTGTCAATCTGAAGTCCTCTCCTCCTTTTCTTGGGGGGGGGGGTGTCTCTGTCACTTGCACCCCTCCAGGTAGACAGCGCTTCTTCTGTTTCTCTGCTCGCTCGCATGGTGACTGTGCACATACCGCCCCGTCTAGCGGGGCGTTCCCATGTTCTCAGCAGAGCCAGGCATCCCGAGGTGCTTCACCCTCCTCTCATCCTCCTCATGGGCCAAATAGGCAGCCTGCCCATGCTTGCCTTTACCATGCGTCCCAGGTCTGTCCTGGGCACATCTTTGTCACTGTACCACTGCCCTCTGACCTGCCCAGCCTATCAGCAGCCCTCCAAGTGTTCTTCTGCCTCCATCCCCAGGCCCGAAGGCCACTGCTGGCCAGTGTGAGTGGCTCTCTCCCATATCACATGAGAATTTTCCCCATCTTCATGCCTGTCCGCTGGAGGTCCGGGAGCCGGCATGAGTGAGGCTTCACAAGGGACTGGCTTGCCTTGGTGGAACGGTGTAGAGACAGGGTGGGTGGGCCTGGCAAGACCTGTGGCCGCCATGCCCGGTCTTTTCCTTGTGAGGCGCAGGTGGCCCTGCGAAGCCCTGTCTTGTAGGGAGCTTGCACATTGAGAACTCCAGTGCCCGGATGGCGGTAGGAGGCTGTGAACGCCAGCGGCATCTTTCCTAGACTTGTAAGTTAGCACTGCTTGCCAAGTCAGGCAGTTGTTTAAACTGGAATAACAGTGATGTGCAGTATGGTTCAAATGTTAAGCCAGTAATACCAAAGCAGTGGGAGATACCAGCATGGTCCCGGCCAACATGCTTCTCACAATCACAGTGGTATCTGTAGTGTTGGTTATGGGCACAGTCTTTGAAAACTCTGAGTTCCATATATCATTTTTGCAATAGCATTTTGATTCTTTTGATCCTTTTACAAAATTTTGGTGAAAATTTTAGGAAAGAAGTAGTTGTTCTCTGTTTTTAATAATTTAGATTTCCATGTAAAAATATAAAACAAATTTTAGAAATAGATGCAAACACTTATGAGATATAGTTAGTAGAGCATAGAGAGGAGTGGCCCGGCTTCGCGGGCAGGTGGGCGCCAGGTTGCCTCCCTCCCTCCTTTCTTTCTCTTCACTCTTCCCCTCTCCCCTCCCCTCTCTGCCTTTTTTCTGTCTATCCTGTAAATAAACCCTGAGCTCTCATTTTGGGCACATAGTGGTGATCTGGACAAGGGTTCTGTGTTGTGTCCCCCCCGCCCCCAGTATTGTCTTTGCAGGACGGACTTGCATAATGAACTCGGGAAGCTTGAAGCAGTAGGGAGTCAGGAGAAAACCTGCGATGCTGGTGCTGGGAAGGGATCAGAGTCCAAGTCAGACATGGGCCTTGTTCAGGAAGGCCCTTCCGAGCTGAGCCCTGCACACACCAGGGAAGAGAGTGGCATGAGAGGTTGGCCTAGAGCCTTCCCAGGAGAAGAAGGAGCAGCAGACACCAAGGCCCCATGGGGGGGTTGCGGGGAGGTTAAGCAGGATGTGCAAGTAGGAGGAGGCGGCGGGGGGCGGGTGTGTGGGGAGCTCCATCCTCACCCTGAAGTGATAGTGTCACATACAGCTTGTGTCTCCCAGAGCCCTCCCTAGTCGTCAGGTGGAGAGTAGACAGGCAGTGGGCAAAAGTCCGTGGTCTTGGTGAATGGTGGCTTAGAGTAGGCTGCAGCCGGGATGTAATGTGGTTCTGAAGTAATAGGTCACCGAAGTGTGAAAGAGTAGAAATAATGCCTGTGTAGGAAGCTGGGATAAAGTAATGCAGGACCCAGGGACCCTCCTGTGGGACCTCAGCGATTGCCCATCGTACCCCACGGGCAGTTCTTCCTGGGGAGAGTGGCCAAAGTCAGTGCTTCGTAAAGTCAAAGGGAAGGCGCTGCCATCATACTGGCAGCCAGTCATTCTGCCAGCTTCTCTTCTGTTAGGAAAGGTTTTCCAGACGGTTACAGGTTGTCACCTCATGTGAGAACTCCTGCTCGCCTGCTCCCATCAGCCCAGGCGCAGGGCGCAGCCTGTCCTGTCCATCACCGCTGCTGTGTGGCTAGGCTTCCTCGTGGGAGTCCCTTTCACTGAGGTCTTCCGTGAAACTCATAGTGTCTTGTTCTTACCATGGCCACCTAACAGCTGCCACTGGCAGTGTGGAAGGGGTTGGTTTTCAGTGTTTAAGCATCTTGTAATGTGAGCTGGCGGTGGTGACGCCAGGCCCTGCCTCCTCCTGGTGACAGGGGCCTGGGCATGCTGATTTGAGATGGTAACCCAGCCCGGCTCTGCCCTGTCTTCTGATTCTGCTCTTGAGAGTCGCTGCCCACTGCATGCAGGTGTGCTCAAGTCTGCGGTGATTTGATTCCTCCTCCCCACACGTAGAGTCTGCAGGCAGTGCGGGAGGGAGCAGCCTAGTGGTGAGGAGGGCCCAGGGCAGTAGTTCCCTGGCGCCGGCTGTCTAGAGGGCAGGGTGTCCCCAGAGCTTGCTGTGTGGTGAGAGGTTCAGTGAAGTTGAGCATTACGCCTGGTGGGAGCACGGGCTGCCTGCCATGCAGAGCGGGAGCACAGTGCGATGAGCTGTGATTTGCAGCCTCCCTCCTGACCCAGGCCGTGCTCGACAGCTAATGAGCCATCAGGCCAAGGACTGAGTGGCAAGGAGGCTGAGAGGTTGGTGTAGGAGGCTCCCCTCAGAGAACCAGTGCAGTGCTGCCGCTGCCGCTGCCCAGCTCGGCAGGGGGTGTGAGCTCTGCTCCCAGGGAGCTCGGGGCGAGGAAAACAGAGCTGCACCCTCAGGTAGAGGGAGCAGGGAACGTGGCTATGGGACCGAAAAATACTCTTAGGATATTTCAGAGCACTGATGGTCGTCATGAACCGTGTCCTATTGTTATCATCGTGTTTGATGCTTTTCAGAGGCATTTTTCATGGAGCTCCTGCTTCAGGAGATTTGGCAATGCCGGTGCACAGCGACTGCAGTGTCCTGACCACAGTGATGGTTACTGTGGTGCAGTTGGGAATCTTCCAGGAGTGGCTGTGGGGTCTGGGGTGTACCCAGCCGTGACCTTTCCCAACCTTTCTTTCCTGTGAAAGGACCATCGTGTGGACTGTGTGTCCCCAGAACGAAGACCAGAAAGCTTCATTTTCTCTCACAGAGCGAGCCAAGGAGCCCTTTTAGGGAGAGCAGAATAATGAGTGGGAAATTAAAATTCCCACAGCATAACTTCTCCAGGTGTCCCAAAGGCGTGGGCACAGCCGGAGGCAACCATCTCTCCCTCCTCTGGGCAAGGGGAGAAGGGTAGGCTGAGGAGGGAGAGACGTCTTTCCCATTGGTGTGGACATGGAGGCAACATAAAATAGCTCGTTTTAATAAAATACAGTATTTATGGTGTAACTGGACTATAGATGTTAATGCATTGGAATACTACATGGTTATCAGTGTTAGTGAGTTCTTAGAAGAATTTTTTATACCTAACAAGTGCCTTGGAGATGTGACTATTAATGTGAGCTTTTATTTTGGATGGCCTAGGGAACAGATGTTGCTAGTGCTGCTCAGGATAACAGAAGCCATCATGCAGAAGCCAAAGGATAAACAAATAAAGGACTTGTTTGCCCAGAGCTTGGCAGGGCTACTGTTTAGGGTAAGTCTTTTTATTAAAGTGCTGCAAATACAAGAAGTGAACCAGATTTTATAGCAAATCAGTTTTAATCATTGAGAGTTTAAGAGTAACATTAACTTCAAAATTTCAGAGACTTTTCTTCCTAGCATCATCCTAAAATTGTGTGGGGTTTTGTTTGTTTGTTTGTTTTGTTTTTAGCAATTAGTGCTAGGCTTACAGCTTTCCTACCTGTCTACCTACCCTCTGTTTCTGGTTTTCTCGAGGATGGTAGAGATAGGGAAGGTGATAAGAGCCAAGAGTCTTGGTGGAGCACCATCTAGACTTCAGGGCTCTAGGACGGATGGAAGCCTGGAAAAGGGGTCCGTTCTGCCAAGCTGTTGGTATCAATCTGATCGTCATGGTTAAAGCCACCGGCCTGGATGTCGACTAGGGAGAGCACATGCCAGAGGGAGAGGAGGCCAACAACAGATGCGGAGGAAGAGTGGCCAGCTGGCTGGGAGGAGAGCCAGAGGAGGGCGCCTGGGATGCCTGGGGCGGAGGCGAGCAGCCAGATGACCACTGCTGGTTGAGAGTGTGGCCAGCTTGGAGTACGTGGAGGAGAGAAACGGAGGCAGGCATCCAAGAGGTGCTGATGTGGATGGAAAGGGGACAAAGAGGGGGGTAGCTGGAGTGGGCAGCCATTTGTGGAAGGCAAGGTTCAGCATGGTGGTACCAAAGTGAGTTTGCTTGGCAGCGGGGTGCCCCCGTGAAGCAGCATAGCACGGCGTGGGGACAGGGAGGTGCAGGAGTGAGGCCTCAGGCACAGCGGGGCTGGGCAGTGTCACGGGGGTGAGCAGAGAGCCGCGGCTGCACCCGTGTCCTTGCGTCTCAGTGGTGAGCAGGGAAACAGGAGTGGGGTGGCATCTGGGGAGATGGAAGTGTCCAAGGGCCCGAGGGCAGCAGCATGCTGCAGCACAACTGTGAGTTTCGGGGTACAGAGAAATCGTGAACATTCCTGAAAGAGTCGTGTGAGGGCTCTGGCCCTGTGTGCTGTTCTGCACAAGTAAGACACTGGGACACAGGGTGGGCCTGGCTCTGGGCAGTGTGATCGGCAGAGTGTGGTGCTCAGGGCACCGAGGTGCTGGCGCAGCGAAGAGAAACTCACCTGCTTCCCCAGTTGCCCGGAAGATGTTGCAGGAAGATCTGTGTTGCAAGTGCCTGGGTAGTGCAGGTGAGACCTGGAGGTGAGGTGACAGAGAGACAAGTTACTTCTTTGTCACTATAGCACTAGGGAAACCTAACTGTTCACATCTGTTTTTACTGAGTTTCTGTAATTATGATCTCGTGTTGATGAGAAATGGCTTGGAAGCTGTAGAGCGGATGGGCATGTGCTCCCTCGCTTCCAGAACACGAAGCTCTTTCCTGGATTGCCCCTCCTAGCTGTTGGGTGTGTGCCCTAGCCTCACGCTTCTCTCTGCAGTGGCCAGCCTTGCTTTCTTGCTGCTGCCAAGTGGCTTTGCTCACTTGCTCTCCTCCTGCCCGGACTTACATGGGCCCTGCTCTCTTTGCTCTCTCCGTGCAGCGTCTTGCATTCGGCCCTCTCCCAAGCTCCCCGCCGGGGATGTGGGCTGCTAGGCTGCGGGCGTGGAAACAGGTCAGACTGGGAAGTGGGGACTAACCCTCCCTTCCTCACTGCTGGTCCTGCACCTGTTATGTGTGGTGGAATAACGAAAGTAAGGAGGGTCTACCCTGGAGTCAGGTTTCCGTTTGGTTTAGGATTTTGATGGGAAAAGCCCTTGTCAATGGAGAGATCTTGTCAGATCTTCTCGAAGAATATTTTTGGTTTCATGATTGTTTATGGCTTCGATGTCATTGTAATTATTTTAAGAATAGATCAAGGAGGATGTTTGAATTTAGGACTGCTTATAATAAACCAGTCGGGCCTTTGACTGATCTAGCTCTGATCTCAGTCTTGGCCCCTCTGGGCCATGTGTCATTGTGCACACTTTGGTTCCTCGTGAACCTCCCCACTGATCTACCAGTCATGTTTAGGGTCATTCCTTTCTACTACACAGGGTTGATGCAAGTCTGCCAACCTTTGGATCTCGCATACACTGTTCACCTCTCAGGTCCTTATGTGGGATCCAGGAGGGGAGAAGGATGGGTATGGGAAGGATCGAGATGCTGTCAAATAGGCACCGTTTTAGTGCCATGCCACCGTTAAAATGTGCTGTTTAATCGTGATTCCTTTGCATGTGACTGCTACAATGGCCAGATGCCCTTTTTTACATTTGTTAATGGATTTTCAGTTTGCCATTATCCTCCTGATCTTTTCCTCATTTTTCCTTTAATGTTTATTTTTTCCTTGGTCAGTAGGTAATCTGTTGTAGCAATCTTTCTTCAGATAGTGGAATTTATTAAAAAGGCTGTCTTTTCTTCGGTGTATGTTTCTGGTCCCTTTGCTGAAGATCAAATGACTACAGGTACTTAGGACTGTCTCTGTATCCTCATTTCTGTTCCATTGGTCCACTTGCCTGTTTTTGTGCCAATGCCAGGTGTTTTTAAAATTACTATTGCTTTGTAACATAAATTGATATCTAGTATTAGGATTCCACCTGCTTTTTTGTGTCTTGGGTAGCTATTCTAGTTCTCTTCTGGTTCTATATACATTTTAGATCATTTTTTTTCTAGTTCTGTAAAAAATGCTCTTGGTATTTTGATTGGGATTGCATTGAATCTGTATATATCAATTTTGGTAGTGTGGCCATCTTGACAATGTTGGTTCTGCCTATTAAGAAATGGGATTTCTTTTCATTTTCTAATATCCTCTTCAGTTTTTTTTCTTTTTTTAAGAATACTGCCATTTTCAATATAGAGTCCTTCACTTTCTTAGTTGGGTTGATTCCTAGGTATTAATTTTCTTTGAGGCAACTAGGAGTGGATTGTTTTTATGATATCTTTTTCTGTTTTCATTGTTGCTGTAAAGGAATGTTGTTGATTTTTGTGTTGATTTTGTTGGCTCATTTTGAAGTGTTTACCACACCTATGCTTGAATCATTGAAGGTAGATCAGAAGCTGCACTACTGCCGTTTATGGTAGGACCGTCCGTGGGGTTGGGGGCAGAGGGACGGTGCTGATTAGCAGACCTGCCTAGAAGAAGGAGGCCTTTGTGAGGCAAGGCTTGTTCTGTTTTAGTTTCTGCCTTTGAGACCAGGTCTGAAAGTGTAATCCAGGCTTGCCCTAAATTCAGGACCATCCTACCTCATTCTTCCTAGTGCTGGGATTACAGATGTGTGCCACCACACCTGGCTACAAGCGAGGTGTTTTTATATGGTTTCTGGGCAAAGCAGTTTCTTGTAAAACATTGAGTTTCAATGCTGAGGGAACAAAGACGGCTCTTATCCATCTCTTTTATTTTTAATGAGAAATATGGCTCCCAAAAGGCCAAGTGACTTGCTGCAGGTCACAAACTGAATTGGTGACACAACCCAGGGATGAGGCTGTCTTTCCCTCTCCCTTTTAAAAAGAGTAATTAATGAAGAGTGCATCCTCCCTTTTTGTGCAAAGAAGCCCCCTAATCCTTACCAGCCCCTCCATGAGTTTGCACTGTATACTAGTGTTGGTGTGACCCACACTGGTGGTTTTGCAGGTCAGTGTATGTGTGTGCTGTTTGCAAGCACAGATGTTACAAGCTTCAGAAGTTGTTGCTTCGTTTTCTGTGATTAGTCCATAAAGTGAAGCCAAAACAAGATCCTTAGTATTGGGGACCCTGTTACTCCAGGACATCTGGCTCTGTCGCTGAGGCTAGCACTGCAGCCCAAGTGAGGCTGTCCCAGGGCTGTCACTAGCTCTCCTCTCTCTACTGGTTCTACTTATATTTTTTGAGCTAATAGTTTACCAGCTTTATCATTATATCAATATTGCCAATGTATCAGGATTATTAATTTTGTTGTATGCATATGCCTTATGATAATAGCCTCAAACTCCTTTGGAAAATAGTGTAAAAATGGATAGAAGTTGGTATTTAAGTCATAAAAAGAATATTCAATAAAGTATTAATAATATAATTTTATGTTTGTCTTTTACATTATTTTATTGTAGTAAAAAATTCACATGGCATAAAATTTAACATTTTTTGTGAATACATGAATTGCAAATTTTGTAACACATTAGAACCATGCGGTTTAAGGAATTAGTGCCTATGTCCACCCCCTTTTCAGAGGTTCACCCCTTTCCTATCTGACCACTGCCTCTCTTTTCTGTCACTCAAGTTTGGGACTTTCTATTTTATTATTTTCATGCATTTCATTAGAGGGACACCCATCTATAGTCAGTCTTTTGTGCTTGGTCCATTTCAATGAACATTATTGACTTTAGGAGGCCCATTTTTGTTCAGATGCTTCATATCTTTCTTTCTTTGTGGCTGGATAGTATTCCATTGTGTAAGGTACCATATCTTCTTTAACCATTCCTCTATGGATGGGCACATAGGCTGTTTCCTGGATTTGGCTATTATGAATTGTGCTGCTATAAGCATGGATATGCGTGTATCTTTTTGGTATGGTGACTATTTCTTTTGGGAACATGCCCAGTAGAGCACTAGCTGGATCAAATGGAATTTCTATTCTCAGCTTTTTAAGGAACCTCCAGACTGCTTTTCGTAAAGGTTGTACCAGATTGCATTCCTACCAGCAGTGTAGTAGAGTCATCGTCGTCACTCCCCCCCCCCCACCCCT